>OX104069.1:95896074-95957952 GCA_944474145.2 Dicrocoelium dendriticum | reverse complement strand
CTTGGAGGTTAAAATTTTTAGTTGATATATAGAGAAGAATCGATATTGCGTTGACGCGCGTTCAAAGTTGAATCGTTGCTATAACGGCACTCTCTCCCGTTTGCCTTTCAGAGCGCCTTTCCTGCTCCATTACCGGAGGAGAACAAGAACACGACATTGGTTAACTAGGCTACGTGTTGTGTAATAGAACTTCGTTCTCAGCCCTTGGAGTTCTTCCGTGCTTGCGTGTTACAAAGTGGCGACCCTGCCAAGTCACAAGAATCAGGAATCCATCATCATTAGTCTGATGAAGATCATGCCAAAAATGAACAAGTCTAATGACGAAGGCCATTCTGATGTCGTTGACCCCACTACCAGACTTTCCGCTTCACTGGATGTTTTGTCCCGTGCTTTGGAAAAGTTGTCAACAGGCTCGAGTTCGCCAGTCTGTATGCATGCAATCCCACCTCCGGAGCGTTACACTCCCGGGATGCCGTACTCCAGATGGGAGAAACAAGTCCAGCTTTACCTCCGGCAGTTCCCAGTCCACCAACATTCAGGCGTGCTCGCCGGCTTACTGTCAGGAGATGCTTTTGATGCCGTTGCTGATAGTAAAATTCTGGAAACAGAAGTCACGTCTGAGACGTTCACTGCCTTGCGCCGCCTACTGGACCCTCCTGCATTGCCTGCTCCCCCACGCAGGGAGTTCCACTCACGGTACCAGTGGCCCGGAGAGAGCATTAGGACTTACGTGCGCGAACTCCGAAAGATGGCCGACACCGCATCCGAGAGTGAGTCATCAAGCGACCGTGATAAACGTATACTAGAACAACTCCTAGAAGGAATCCAAACACCATCCATTAAACGTGAATTTCTTCTTCACCCCCCGCAGGAGTTGGATGCAGCCGTACCAATTGGCGAACAACTTGAGCAGGTCGACATAACGATGACCACGCCGCCTTCCGGGTGTTTCGCTTTGAGGGGAAATGGACGCCCCAGACGTGCGCCAACTGAACGGTTAACGTGGCATCCTGACTATCAGCAAAGATATTCAGGCTCATGGCGACCAACGCAACAGGGTTCTCGGTGGCCCCGCCGACCAATTCCGAATCGTGGTCTACCTCGCTACAGTAACGGACGCCCAGGTGAGTGGCACCGATCGCATTCGCACTTTATACCAGCTATTGTTTGTGCGTCGACCACAGATTCAGCATTAGCAATAGAATTACAGATCGCAGGGGTTCCATTGATAGGTCTCATCGACACAGGTGCATGTAAGAGCCTAATCAGATCTAGTTTGACTAACCAGCTAGCAGAACGTGTATACGCGCCTTGTCACTGCCGACTAACTGCCGCCAATGGAGAATTGTTTTCCGTTCGAGGATCCCTAACCGCACAAGTTGACGTCGCGAAACAGAACTTCACCCAGGAGTTTATTGTTGCGGACAAAATTCCGTTTGCTGTTATTGTTGGGATGGATCTGTTACGCCGGTTGAAGTGTCGATTGGATCTGGACAGGCGCCAACTAATCACCGATAACTGTACAGTTTTGTTAAAACCCTGTGGAAGTGGTGCTTTGGAAGCATCTACAACCTATGAGGACACCTTAGAGAGTGAGAAGTACATTAACGCCTTTATTCGCTCACTCGACAGAGTCACGGATGAGCAGACACTGAACCGGCTCAAAGACGTGTTGCGCAACCACTCAGACGCATTTGCATGGCGCAGTACCGACTTGGGTCGAACCAATCTCGTGAAACACCGTATCGACACCGGTGATGCAATCCCGATTAAAATCCCCCCAAGACGCATACCATTACATTGGCAGACTGAATTGCAAAAGCTCATAGATGACATGATAGAAAAGGAGGTAATACGGACCTCGACTTCACCATGGGCAGCCCCGGTTGTTCTAGTGAAAAAGAAGGATGGTGGTTTTCGCCTATGTGTCGACTATAGACGATTAAATGAGATTACTCGAAAAGACGCTTTTCCCCTCCCCAGGATCGATGATCTATTTGACGCACTGGGAGGATCAGTTTATTTCAGTACGCTAGATTTGGCTTCTGGCTACTGGCAAGTAGAAGTGGAGGAGAGCGACAGAGCGAAAACGGCGTTTGTAGTACCATCCGGTTTTTATGAGTTCCAAACCATGCCTTTTGGCCTCTCTAACGCCCCTGCGACTTTTCAACGACTGATGCAAAAAGTGTTACTCGAATTGATGCCCCACAAGTGTCTCGTTTACCTGGACGATGTCATTGTACACGGAAAAACAAAAGACGAGCACCTAAACAACTTGGCAGAGGTGCTAACACGCCTAGTAAATGTGGGCCTCAAACTCCAGTCCACAAAGTGCCATTTACTACAGACCGAGGTAACGTATCTTGGGCACGTCATTTCGGGGATGGGGATTCGTACTGACCCTCGTAAGACGGAGCAAGTGAGATTATGGCCAACCCCTGCCAACGTTGATGAACTACGCAGTTTTTTAGGGTTGGCCTCATACTATCGGCGATTCGTGAAAGGGTTCTCAGAGATCGCTGAGCCTTTGAATACCTTGTTACAGAAAGGTAAGACCTTCGAATGGACCGTTGAGTGTCGAAATTCATTCGATCGGTTACGAGAATCCCTTTGTGCAGCTCCGGTGTTGGTTTTCCCCGATCTGTCACCAAATGCCGGGGAGTTTATTCTAGACACGGACGCGAGCGACCAGGCGATTGGAGCTGTTTTGTCACAGAAAGGGCAGGACGGAATAGAACGAGTGGTGTCGTACAGCAGTAGAAGTCTCAGTGCAAGAGAACGGAATTACTGCACAACCAGAAAGGAAATGCTAGCTCTAGTATTCTTTATAAAACAAAACCGACACTACCTATTAGGAAGGAAGTTTCTGGTACGAACAGATCATCAGTCACTTCGTTGGTTACAGAATTTCAGAGACCCCGAGGGACAGATCGCCAGATGGCAGGAACAACTTCAGGATTATGATTTTGAGTGCAGACACCGACCTGGTGCACTGCATGCCAACGCGGACGCTCTTTCCAGACTTCCTACTCGTGCTCATGGAGACTGCCCGTCTTGTAGTACACAACACGTAGCTCTAGTTAACCTTCAAAGTTCGGAGTACGGTCGCTGGCAGGAGGCACAGGCAGCAGATCCAGACGTATCACCGATCTATGACAAACGGCTGTTGGGGAGCGACAAACCTACCGCGAAGGAAATGGAGGGAAAAAGTTACGAAGCTCGATGCGTATGGGCGATGTGGGACAAGCTCTCTATCGAGGAAGGTGTGCTAGTGTTTGATTTTGGCCCAAACTATATCAGGAGAATCGTAGTTCCGCGATCATTAGTTTCCGAAGTGCTATCTAAACTGCACGAACAGCTGGGTCATGCTGGAATCAACAAACTGGAAGCGGCAGCACGTCAACGTTGTTGGTGGCCACACCAACGGAGAGACGTCACTAACTTTTGCCAGACGTGTGAGACATGCGCCACATTCAAGAACCCGACCATCACCAGGAGAGCAACATTGCAGCCTATGAATGCAGGCTACCCGAACGAGATTGTGGGAGTAGATCTTGTTGGTCCCCTACCAGAAACATCACGTGGCCATCGGTACATCTTGGTCATGGTCGACTATTTCACCAAGTGGTGCGAAGCAGTTCCGATCGCCCAAGCCGATACACTCACCGTAGCAACGGCGATGGGAAATCACTGGGTGTGTCACTGGGGAGCACCGGGGCAGCTACATTCTGATAGGCGCTCATGTTTCGAGAGTTTGCTGGTTCAGGAACTTTGTCGTGTGTTCGGTATAGACAAGACGCGAACGACTGCTTACCACCCGCAAGGCAACGGACAAGTTGAGCGTACAAACCGGTCGCTGAAATCGCAACTGAAGGCCTTTGTGGAGCAAAATGTATGTGAGTGGGACGCTATGTTACCAAAATGCTTGCTGGCATATCGAAGCACAGTGCACGCTTCGACTGGTCAAACACCATCTTTTATGTGGACCGGAAGAGAAATCCGATTACCGTCTGACATCCGATTACCCAGTCCGCAACAGCCACATTCATCGGTAACAGAGTATGTTAGCAAACTCCTTGATTCGCTTCATCAAACACATCAAGCGGCACGTATTCACCTTGGGAACGCCCATCGACGACAGAAAGACTATTATGACAAGAACGTTTTCGGCGCCCCTTTAAAGGCTGGCGACCAAGTATACTTGTACCAGGTACCAACGGCAGAAGTTCCGGTTAAACTACACCATGAGTGGACAGGACCGTACATAATACAGCGGGTGATATCGGATGTGACATGTGTTATCAAAGATCCCAACAACCCTGCCAGTCAACCCATGACAGTACATTTCAATCGACTCAAGCCATTCCGGAGTAAAACTGACCAATCTGTCGAGGGGCCGAACGAAACGCCTGGAGAAGTAGCAGTTGAACTGGAGGTGCCGGCTCAGGGCGGCTATGGGGTGGCAACGGGGACGCCGCCTGCTTAGAGGGGGTGTGGTGTAGAGAAGAATCGATATAGTTTTGACGCGCGTTCAAAGTTGAATCGTTGCTATAACGGCACTCTCTCCCGTTTGCCTTTCAGAGCGCCTTTCCTGCTCCATTACCGGAGGAGAACAAGAACACGATATTGGTTAACTAGGCTACGTGTTGTGTAATAGAACTTCGTTCTCAGCCCTTGGAGTTCTTCCGTGCTTGCGTGTTACAGATATTCCTGATAGCGTGGTCAGCTAATGGTTTTGAAGAGGTTTCATATCAGCCACTACGGATGATATGAATTTGTCCACTTCTGAAGTGTTCTGAAATCCGCCGTAAATGCGGACCAAAAACGACTTCGTGATTACTGGGCTGGTTAAATGGCACAACATAGGCCACCTTTGCTGACACGATGACTTGAATGGCAGAAAACCATCCAGGAACATTTGCCACACAAAATAATTAGCCTGCAGCAACCAATAGATTTAACAAAAATGGCGCAAAATCCCTGGTAGGCAGATATGGCCATGTATTCCCAGGGAAACGGTCCGCAAGGTCACTTTACGTGAGGTCCCCATCAACATTCGGTAATCGCTTGGAAGGAAAGACAACCACGGTTGCATAAGTTGCAAACGCGTTGACGAATGAGGATGTTACACGATGTTGAGGTAATAAACACGAACCTGCGTCATTTAGCTATCCATCACTAATTCCTCGGGGACCTGGACGTTCAAGGCGTCTGTTGCGAACGCTGATAAAGAATAATTTAGTCACAGAACAGGTAGTAACTCGAGTGTAACACCCGTGATCGGGCAGGATAGTATTGTTGCTGTTCTCGTTCAACGGTATCGGCTGATTTTACACACGGCTTAGTAGCTGGGCCATTGGATAAACCGACCACCTTGAAGGCAGCTTCAAAGCGGTTATGCATTTTCTAGGAAGTTGCGTAACACGCATGGACTAACACGTAACAAAATATGTGCTTTAAAATGATCATTTAAGCACCAACAACACAGAAAATTGTAAAGATTGCATAATCAGTGCAGTTGGAATTTCTCTTACCAGACGAGGGAATTTCATTAATCATGTAGATGATGAGTGCACCCTACTTTGCTAATACGAACCACTTATATAAAACAATTCAGCAGCTAACATCATAATTACCTTTGCCTTATAAATTGATTTAGCAAAAATGCCTACCTGTGTTAAATATCTAAGAGAATATGTGAATAGATGAAGTAAAAGATATGTGCACTCCAGGTACCAACTTACGAAACTGAATCAACAAAGAGCAAACTGAGTAATTCCGGAAAAGGTGAGTACATGTACCTTCCGAAGGAAACTGGACGGAGCGCTACGAGTGAGGTTACCATGGCTGCTGAACGGAAAATACGAATGACATTAATTGCTACTTTGGCTATTGGTCAATGTTACTACAGCATTAATGCAATAGAACAGCGGTACATAATTAAAAATTATCCTGTCTATGCATTGTAAATACAAGTTCTTTTTAATAGGATCAAGGCTTATTTGGTGTGCCACGATGCTTTTGAGAAGAAATGAATTATCTATTTAGCTATATGTGAATTTGGTTTGCGAAGCATCTTATTTCATGTGCCGAGTCCCCGATTGTCTCATTGGTGAAAGGTGTTTTCATGATAACTTCCAGTATTTTCATGTTTGTGCGATTCCGGTAACCTGTGTGCGGTTTGTGCAGCTGTGGAACAATCAAACGATGGAAGAAGGATATAATGCTCGTAAGTAAGTAATGCTTAACAAGTCCCTTGGGATGGGAAGAATTTAAAAAATACAACGTTATGAGAAAACGAAAGGGGTTTTGGTAGAATTACCATGCTGTTCGCATTGAGACTTCCGTAAAAGAGCCAAGATGTTCATTTGATATGATGTATAAATATATCGATATGTGTTTATGATGTAGACAAATAGTAGACTAATAGATAACACTGATAGCTTGTGGGTGCCCTTCGACCGGACGCACATTAGAATAGACATTAGATCTACGGAAACTCTGCCCAGTAATGCCGATGCGACTTATCATATTGCCTGAGTAAGTAAAATGCCACCACATGGTATAGTTTGATACGCTTATAGGGTGTTTGCATCGATCAAAGTTAGTGCTTGTTATAGATGACCTGAGGCCGATTTTCGGTATCAGTTTGAATTTGTCTTGGCCTTATAGGAATAATCGGGCAGTGTGTACTTGTCAGTTTGAGATATATATCAGTGCTTAATACCCGAATATGATCAACAAATTTGTAGGAAGTTTAAGGATATTGCTTGACTGTTATTAAATTCATCGGCAGGCCGGATCAGCGTAATTGCCCGAATCTTTCCATCCGTTTTGACTGCTAAGTGCTAGGCGCAACTGAGCAATTTGATACAGTTCGGTGTGGCCAGTAAGGATGACAAGCCAAAAAGTAAGTAAAGCAACTGTAATCTCTTAGAAGGAAGGATTCTGCTTTAGGTTTAGTTATAACTTTTAATCAGTTAAAAGCCACCCCTAGTGGAGAAAACTGAACGATGTCGACTTTAATAGACCTAATGCTGTATTTGATCACTACAGAAGAATTCAAGTATTTTGGTCTATTACGCTTTCTGGTACGCGGGACTATACAAAGTGCAGCGTTTAAATATGATCTTTGCGAGAAATTTGGACATTTTCCTGGCAATGTTAAAGGTGCGGTGTCATGTTTTCGAGTAAGACTATAGAAATGATAGCTGCACGCCGCTGACAATATACGCGCAGTAAATGTTTGCCGACACAAGTTTGCCGTGAATCATTTTTTCGCCTGTTCAGCTGACTAAACAAATGCATCCGAAATAGGCGCGTTTTGCTACACGTACTAACTAGAACGCCACATTTATTCGCCGTTTAATTGTTTTCACTGAACAGTGCTATTTGACGGTGAAATGGGTTAATAATTAACAGATCCCGCAGTGTGGACAATATGAAAATAGCTACTGCACGCGCATAACCCTAGTGACCGAAACACGTCCACTGGACTGACAGTTGCTGTGTCCCTAGCCGTGACATTCAGACACAGTTGGGATCACTCAGCAAAACTTTCTACTGTAGCCTAATTATACATCTTTAATACATAATTTTTGGTCGTATATACTGTTATAACTAGGTGAAAATCTATTCTCAAATGATCATGGGCAAAACTTAAGCTATCATATTAAGTCTAACGTTTTCCAGTGATCGAATTTTGGCCAGGAACACACAAATCGGATATTTATCGGCAATTGATTGTACCCTCGCGTTGGTTAAACGTATTTAGTTATCAAAAAGTAAAGTGTTATGGTTAATGACCCGTAGTATTAATGGGGGATCATACTATTTAGCAAGATGTGCACATGGAACTTACTTTTAATCTTCGCGCGCGGGTTAACAAACACTAGACAAATTGAGACGGCTGACAGTCCATCCGTGCGGACAGGGCAGTTAAGAGCTGGTTAGTGAACAATTGGTGTACCGCTTGTAGTGACAGAAGGAAGTAGAAAATGAAGAAATAAAGGTTAGAAATCGTAAAAAGCTGCTTTGAAAACCTATCGAAACCTTCAGTGATATAGGGAACCCGTTAATTTTTACCATTTTTGATAGACGAGTTTGTGAACATACGTAAAGGGAGTCGGCATGATTAATATGCAATATATGCGGACGCCATGGTAGCTGTGGGTTTTAAGATCGCTCCGAGGACGGCTGTGATGGTTTGTGAGAATACTTGCCCGTGCAGTTGGTCCGCATCGACAATCCAAGTGTAGTCGATAACAACCACGTATAAAGTTTTAATGAGGAGCGATTATTGAACAATGGGAGCATACAACAAAGACTTCTCTACATTTGCTTGGCAGTCTCATACTGTCTCTACGTTTAAAATTCAACGCCTGCAAACCGATGCGGCGGATCGGCCAGTGAGGATGATGGAACGACTAAGAAATATGCATTGTGATGTAGACCAACAGTATTTAGGTTGCCGCAAGCTTCCTGCATCGAGGTGGTCTCTTTGATGGACCGGAAAAGAACAACCACGTAGTGCAACTACTGCAAGAGAGATTAATTCCATTACGATTGCAGAGCACCTACTTAGTCTACGTACTAGGAGGTTTAAAATCTCATTTTCTATCTGAACATTAGGTTACTTTTCCGTGGATTTGATTTCCAAATGTAATCGTTGAGACAGGGTAAGATTCGTCCGTCACGATTGATATCTAAGATAGCCATATCAGCTAGAATGCTAACGCCGTCATTTAAGGCAAATATCATGGGCCGGCAACAATATCCTGGCCTCCAACTAGCTGAATATAGACTTCAGAAGAAAAACAGCGATGTGAGCACAATCATGTGGATGGCTCAGTAGCAGGTTGCGGAGAAAAATGACTTACTCGGTCTTGCTCGGAAGAATCCGAGCAAATTAATTTTTCCACGGAAATTAGCCATCACACTGAGCCTTGTTACGTTGAGCATCGGTTACTGGTCGTTAGGGATGACACGCAGCAGAGAGGAAAAATAGGCGACAGTAGAAAAGATAGAGGATGCTAGACTCAGCGTATACTGATCAGAGGCTACGATGAACAAACAGCAAATTACCAATGGCAAAGAACGTTCAGCGAGGCACTCACCGAGGACAAAAGACAATAAGGATGCACAAGTATTTAAACAAGTGGACAGTCATGGAATACAAACAACTATACAACCCAACGTTTTCTGTTCTATTAGATGGGCCTTATACTATGCCTTTTCTCAATTGATTGCATCCTTAACGCAATAGCTATCATCAGTATTGCGGTACCCTGCATCCTTAGCGTAAGATCCATAATCCGATAGGTAGACAGATAGATAGATTGTTATAGTTACCTCCCAGGGAGACGTCGACATCATATTGCCAAGTGCATAGGGACCAATACGGTTGAAGCCGTTCACCTTCAAGCGCGACTGTTTGTACCTTGGTTTGTGTAGGGACATTGAGTCAGATGGCGAGCACATCAGGGTTTGTCTTGGCTGTTCCTTTGGTTAAGATTCTGGAATGTAGTACTCAAAGGGAGTTGACAAGTCCGGTGAAGTGGTTTGCGGCAGGAGAAAGTACATGGCATGCAGGATAAACCTACGTAGGATTTTTAAATTTTTTAGTTGTTTCGGGGTTTGTGGCTTTTCTAAAATATTTGTGAATAGAACACAGGATTATTACCAAGGATGAAAAAGGGGCGCATTACTGGAACTGACAAATTTCCACAAAGTCACTAACATCAACTAGACGTTTGACCTATAACGTGTTCGTCAGTTGCCTGCGATTGTGACGGGATATGCAGAGAAAGAAGAGGAAAACAGCATTTGGCACATTATGTGCTCTGGCAGTAGCCGCAGGCTGGCATCAGAATGCGTTGGAAGTGGTCCGTCAAAGAAGACCACATTGCGTCGGTCGAAGGACACAGTTGTTTTGTGACCATGCCAGTGTAACTTCTAGTGGTCGGAGTTGGTTGAAGAATTGCAAAAAGGGCCTGTGTAGAGGTTGGCCAATGCACCACATTGTGTTAGTGCAGATAAATACGTGAGTGCAGGTAGAGAGTTTGTTACGCATTTACAGACCTCTGGTTTTATCACGAAGCGGAGTCGGGCGTGGTTAACGCACACTTTGAACAATGGAGGATGCAAAGTTAGGCAGGTGTAGACTTGACCAGGTCGTAATAGAGATGAATTTTCCCGGTAAATTTATAGTTGGACCATATAATCACACCGCTGGTGCCCAACGCAGTTAAGCTTTGATGCTACTGTGTATACTTAAAATTACAAGCGAAAAAGATTCTGTCCATCCAGGATCTAAGGAGGTGCAGAGCGAGGCTTTACGTTGGAAATGGAAATGTTCGCATTATCCATTGGCTGCTGGGTGATGCCCCGTCGAATGAATACTAGGTAATGCAAAAGTTGCAGAACCAATTTAATTGGATTATTCGGAAGGTGTTCCACGGTCGGTGATGATAGTATGTGAGCAACCGTATTGTGAACCCAACGATCCAAGAAGCCTCGTATCAAACTTTCTGCTGTGCTGTTTGCTACAAGAAAGACTTACTGTCCAGCGAAGAGATCGACAAAGTTAAAAATGTATAAGAACTCCTGCGAAGACGGAAAGAGATTTACCAGGTCTGGGAGTACATGAGAGAAGCGAGAATCGGAGACAGAGAATGAGCCCAGTGGACTGCGGGTATGTCGATGCATTGTGGAACGCTTGCATTGGAAAGCCCGCGAGCCAAGGTACGATTGTCTTTGATAATCAGAGCAGGTCAATTCAGCCGTGCGCTTTATGCACTGGTGAAAATTGAATATTCAGCTACGACACACACGCCAAAGACACAGATAAGGAATCAATCCGGCGTACTGACGTTTTGAAAATGTGGCAGTGGTGAAGTTAACGATGCAGTTTGGTAGCAAGTTCTTGTTTGACTACGTCTTGATCTATCAGAAAACGTGACAAATGTCGTACAACTGGCGTACCATAATTCTGTGTGCGAACACAGATGGTTTTGTACGTGTGCTCGGTCGGTGTAGGCGGGATAATTCCGATAATTTACGATAGCGAGGGTGACTGATGTCAATGAGTATTCTGGACGTCAGTTTTTCGTCGAAGCAAACCGAAATGAACCCAATTAAGTCAGCTAAAGTGAAAATCCGTTACAAGGAGCAGGATTCTTCATTGGCCTGTGGATCACTTTGATCTGCCCTTACTAAAGTTCAGAAATATCACAGGTGAGTAATACCTCTAGTGCGGTGTTACGCAAACAGCGACAATCCGCGTGATTATATAACGAGGTACGAATGAAGACGTAAGTCGGGCGTCATAGGACGTTAGTCCTCTGACCCTAGCTAAGCTTTCGTTCACGAGATGGAACCACATGTTATTCAGACTTAGTGTAACTCGTAGATGTTTCATTTATGTTCAGAACATGGGACTGAAACTGTTAATACTAGGATGCGGAGTGTGCGTCGGGAACTGTTGAGAATAAGTTTCCTTGGACAGCGAGGAAATAGTTTCTTTACACTTTGATGCATGGAGTGAAAGACTGTGAGATTTAAACCAGACTGTGAGGTTGCTCAGGAAGCATAGCAAGTTGGCCGGTGAACCAGTTGTGTGCTTGTGTACACTAAGGACCACGTCATCCGCATACTTAGGCAGTATGGGTTCCTTTGGAGCGGGAATCGAGCTCATTTAAGTAGAACATAGGAAGAGAGACAAAATAGCTCGATAAAGAACACCTAATTTTGTGATGAACAATGAAGATCCTTTCTCGAACCTGTGCGCGATTGGTAAAGTAGTTTGTAAGAATAAGTAATGTCGGTTGAAATCCGGAAAATGACAGACTATGTAGCAGCAACCCACGGTTTAAACGACCGACGTATTGCTCCACTTTAGGAAGCAGATTTGTGCGAGCTTTCGTTTACGATTGAGTGGTGAAAGCATGGATTGCACAAGACAAGCTCACATCCAAAATGGACCTTGAACAGCCCTAGCCGAAATAAAAATTGATCACGAGTTGGTTTGGATAAACATTCTTTTGGGAATACTCCGTTCAGATGTCGTCAAAGTTACCGACGTTCAAGCAATGGGTCGGTACTCAAATGTTCCTTTTTTGGTAAAGTTGAGAGGTTGCCGCTTCGCCAGCAGTCGACTATATTGTGTTGATGTATGTCCATAGTTTACAGTTCAGAGAGTAACTGTGTTGAATCTGGCATATCCCTTGAGGACTATAGGAGAAAGTCCGTCCGAATATGGCGCTTTGCTCGAGTGCATCCGTGTCAATTCCTTGTGAACTATTGCGCTATTTATGGGTCATAAAGATCGTGGGAAGAATTGCAATGGTAAACATGGCAGTTGTGTTATCGGACCACAAAAGTTGCAGTTTGCTTCCTTCACATTGAGAGCGCTGCGTGTGAGGCTGCGAACAACTCAAGTTATTCATCATTTTCAATAAATCTCATGAGTTATTCTCTCCAAGTATGGTTTAGACATAAAAATGGTCAAGGCGGCCCATCTCATTTTTATACCAGTCAGGGAGAACTTTAGTGAAACGGTGTCTTTGCGCCTGGCAGCTGGTTCACTGAGTCTTCGCAGTCTTTAAATGCACGGAGCCGAAAATCCATCTGCGCCGATATAAATAATTTCTCAAGGACAGCAGCTATAGAAGCAGAAATTCAAATAGCTGATCGATCAATCAATCAGATTAGTTTGATGCAACAATTTTAATATAGACTGAAACAAGTAGAGGCAGCAGTTGCGTGCAGTGACTCCATGCTACGGGAAGACATGGTTTTTCCCTTAGCTTTTGATTGTTGTAGCGAATAATATATATGTAAATGGTTTTACCATAGATTCTGGTGGCATGGTTTGAGCTCAAAAGCGGTGTCGGGTTGCAGCAGCGATTTTGCATTCGTTGACTGCCCATCTCACAGAAAGTGCCAATCTGCTGCTGAAATGCAATTATATTTTTGTATGCGACTACCGGATACACAAGAGTCTTCATTGCTATGATCTCAAGTACATTAGTCATATGCAGTGTATAAATTGAAAACAAACATAATCTAATCTATAACATCCTGCCTACATAATATACAAATGTTATATATCTATACATTTCTGTGCTACATGTAGCAGTACATTGTTAGATACATTTAACTTAGGGGACATCTTTTGGGGACGTTTTAGCCAGTTGCTTTTAGCGGGAGCCCGGAGAGCGATTCCAGGAGACAGGTCGAGTTGCAGGGAAACTTTTAGTTGTACAACAAAAGTTTCCGTCGGTAGTTGGCCGAGTGGTAGGCGCGTCTGGTTTGCAACCATAAGGTCACCGGTTCGAATTCACGTAGGGGCGGGCGTCCTCGCGGTATACTCAGCCCACGCGCGACTGGTGGTGGTCGCGGGGCAACGAAGCGCCGTTAGGGCGTACAGCTGGCGATTTATTATCATCATTATTATTATTATTATCCCTAGTTACCTGGCTATAAAAATCGACATAGTTGACGATCTAGTTAGGGGAACAATGGATGCACAGCACACAGGGCAGTAGCGCGTTGCAACCGAAACGAGCGCCAAACAAAAATGGCGATGATCAAATCAAGCATTGGAACTCAGTAATCAATTCAACAAACCAACTGGTCGCCTAGGTGTGCAATTAAATAATTTTAGGTAGAATGTTACGCAGTCAAACAGGGGAATCTCCAGACTGCTACAAACCTTCCCTCCAGAAGGAAGTGTGTTAGCAAGCCTTCGGTCTACGTGAGGACTCTCCGTCACAGGCCAGCCTTCTGCAAGACCATGTTGTGAAACCTTATGCAGCTGCTTGGGGAGAACCATCCAATAGGACCCTAACGTGGTTCCACCCGTGTCCTTCCTACAGTGTCGAAACGATAAAAATAATTGTGAGGGACCGTTAGTAAAGTTCACCTAGCTGGTTGAGCAGAAGTTTGTTGCGCTTCCAGTTGAGGTGCGGGAATATAGCAATGCGTGAAAGCAAGGAGCAGAAAACCGAGGGGGTATACATAGAAAGCAAAATGGAAAAGAGCAGCGTGAGTGCGCAGTAACGCACAAACGAGTGCCAAGCTGTCTTTGGGTTTTCAAATTGTTTTGCTCTTGCTTTGGTTGTTTCAAAACGTTTTAGTCTTTTTGTAGGTTTTGGAAAACGATTGTAAAAGCATGAAAATATGCCAGGAATGCTACATGGGAAGTAACAAAGGCTATCGAATTCGGAAAAAGGGCTTTGCTTCCTTACCACGTCGGTTTATAGTGGGTCGTGAAGGGGTGACACCCGTTGACGCTGTCGGTTTTGCTGGAGCTTGGCGACTATTCGGGGATTGCGGCACTGGCCTTGATGGCGTGGACTGTGAAGATGCTTGGTGCACTGAGGAGTCAGTGTTGTCAAGGAAAGCGGGTTTGAATCGATCGACGTTGACTGTCTCAGTTTTGTTATTGTAGTCAATGGTACAGGTCTTGTCGTTTCTGCGTACGACCCAGTACGGGCCACAATAAGGAGGTTGAAGTGGCCGATGTACATCATCGGCGCGAACGAACACGTGAGTGCTGGCAGTTTTGCGTTCGTCCAGGTTTGTAAGCATGCATTGTGCTCTGGATTACACAGGTTGCAGTGGTCGCACAGGCGAGCTGCGTAGACACCATCGTCAAGTTGTTGGTTCATTTAGCGAGACAAGTTACCTAGGTAAGCGTTGGGTACAGCCAACACTGGCAAGTACGTTTTAATCGTGTTCATTATTCCTATGTGAACTAGCGGTAGTGTTTCGAGCCAGGAGGTACGAGATTGGGCACAGTGTGATGCCTTGAGTTGCAGGTAGAACCTTTCTATCATCACGTTAGCTGCACTGTGGTGCCCGTTGGTTCGGTTGTGTTGGCAACCAAAACGCTGCAACGTTTATTGAAGGATCCGTCGAAGTGTGATCTTCTGTCGATAATGACTACGCGTGGGCAAACAAATTAAGCTACCCAGCGCTCTAGGAAAGCGTGTAACAGTCTCAGCTGACCAGTTGGCCATCGGAATCCATGCTGGCCAACGTGGGTATCTGTCGATAAGTGTGAGGAGATACACGATGTCCTCGCCAGGCGACAAACCTCCGACTAGGTCGAAATGGGCTTGTGCAAAACGAGCGTCAGGAGCTGAAAAAACGCCAATTGAGCTTTTGGTGTGTCTGTACGCCTTGGCCCATATCAATGAGGCTGGACCTTACCGTGGTGCGATGGTTTGTGTGCCTCAGTCATCCATTGAGCTATACTGGGTGGTGCATTCGCACATCGGAGCCACTCATACCAGATTGGTCAATGATTAGAGGCCAGACAAACTCAGCCTCCTGGTCCTCCAGGTTAAGGGTTGGAATGAGGGTGGCTCCTTATTCCTTAAAACGGACTCCCTGTAGTCCAGTGCAATAACCCGCTGCCTTGCGGCCAGGTTTTTGAACCAAAGTCTTTGGTTGAGAACCCTAATCGTTCTCTTGTCTAGGCCTGGGCAACCTAACAGTATCCTGCCCACACAATAAAATGAATCTTTCCTCAAACAAATTTCTGATGCTCTGGCCACCGCAGCGGATAATCAACGGTGCCCTATCTGCTGCATCGAGCAGGGTGGATAGGGGTTTGGATGCTACTGCTCAAGCCTTCCCATCTTCTTATTCCCCTTCTTGCGCTTTTTCACTTTTATAGTCCCATTCCAGCTTCACTTTTATCCCCCCCCTGTTTTCCACCCCCAATTCTCGGCCCTCCCTCACCTTGCTTCAATAGTCGCTTGCCTTTTAGTTTCAACTCACATGTGAACGCGGAGCGTCATTCCTACACTGTAAACAGGCCCATGTCCAAGCAAGCGGCCCATCCCAGTTCATCGGCTTCCATTTGGAGCCCTCGATCCTCCTTCAGACTGGCATGCCTCAATGTTCGCACATTACTTCAGATCGGTCAACAGGCAGCACTTGCCCGAACATTGGAGACCCACTCGATCGATATCTTCTGCTTATCGGAGACCCGCCTGCAAGACTCGAGCTCTGTACTCACTCTGCGATCCCCTTTAGGTGACACTAGCAGCACTTTCGCATTGCGCGTATTCGGTGACGATGCAGCTTCGAGCACCGGCCAAGCCGGTGTTGGTATTACCCTGAGTCCCCGGGCTGAAGCTGCTCTGGTTGATTGCATTCCAATCAGTCGCCGGATGTGTGCGGTCCGATTGGCTGGCTCGTTCAAAACTTCGAATTCACGTGGGACTAACAGATGTCTATTCGTTATCGCTGCCTGTGCACCGACAAACTGTAGCGATGGCTCGGTAAAAGACGACTTCTAACGAAAACTGAAAGAACTCCTTCGCCACAGAAGAAGCTCGCACAGTGTAGTGCTGGCTGGGGATCTGAACGCTCAAGTTGGAAAATTATCCACAGATGAGCTGCATCTGGGCGGCCAACATGGTATAGGCTCCCGTGATGATAACGGTGAGCGGTTACTTCATTTGTGTGAGGATGCTCGCTATTTCTTGCGAGCACTAATTTCCGACACAGCACCCGCCAGAGGGTGACTTGACGCCCACCAGCCTCGAACCAGCTATGGACGCAAATCGATCACATTGCTATCAGTTACCGCTGGAGAGGCTGCGTCCAGAACTGTCGCTCGATTTGGAGCACAGGTGTTGACACCGATCATGCACTTGCATGTGCTGACCTGCGGACGCGCTTTGGCGGACGCCCGCGACGATGTGGTGAGCGCATTGACACCGGCAGACTGGTGAAGCCAGCTGTTTTTAACGCCTATCAAATTACGCTGTCATCCGAGTTGGATAAACGCTCACTGGATGCAGTTGAAGCTCACTGGTCTCATATGCAACAGGACTTACTAGCAGCAGGCAAATCCTCCTGCGGTGTGTCTAATCGCCAACATGAACATTGGGTCTCTTCACAGTCTCTGGAACTTATAGATCATCGCCGGCATATTCCGGCTGGAAGCGAATACAGTGAAACTCGCAAAGAGCTCCAGGCAAAACTCCGTGCTAGCCTGAAGAGAGACCGTGAATCCTGGTGGTCTCTTCGTGCAACAGAGATGGAAATGGCCGCTGCCCTTGGTAACCATCGTGAGTTATTCCGTCTTATACGGGAAACGGGCAGCAGGAGACCTGGTGTTAGTGAAACTATACGTGACGAGAGTGGACAGCCTATACACAACTTATCAAAACGCCTGGAACGTTGGGCTGAGCACTTTGAAAAGCAATTTAATTGGTCGGAATTGTTAGATTTTTCGCCGACCAGTGATCGCCCTGCTCCGTGGGCTGTTCCTTTGGATCCAACCTTTCGCTCAGAAGTCGAACGTGAGATCAAACTGTTGAAGTTAAATAAAGCCGCGGGACCTGATGACCTTCCTCCAGCCCTCTTCAAATTCGAGGGACCTGCTCTTGTGGATGATTTACACGAGTTACTCGTGAGACTGTGGGAGCAGGAGACTGTCCCAACCGATTAGAGCCGCACCCTCATAGTCCCAATTTTCAAAGGAGGCTCACGATCGGAATGCGGCAGACATAGAGGAATCAGTCTGATCTCCATCGCCTCAAACTTTATTGCCTCTCTCATACTTCACAGACTGACTGGCACTCGTGAAAGCCAGGTTCGCGAAGAGCAAGCTGGATTTCGTCGAGGTCGTGGCTGCATTGACTACATCTTCACCTTGCGTCAGTTGTTGGAGCACAATCACATATATTGGCGGCCCTCGATATCAAAGGTGCATTCGATTCGGTGGATAGACATGCACTTTGGGACTGTCTATTCAGGAAAGGTGTACCTGAGAAGTATGTGAATATTATCCGAGCATTATATGCTCGTAGCTCGGGCAGAGTGAGGGCTTACGGCAAGTTGTCGTCGCCCTTTAATATCTCCAGTGGCGTGAGACAAGGATGCTTGCTGTCACCTTTCCTCTTCAACTTCGCTGTTGACGAAGTCATGGAAATCGCGTTCACAGAACACGACTTAGACGGTTTGGAGCTACTCCCAAGAGAACGACTTCTTGACTTAGAGTATGCTGATGATATTGCCCTGATCTGTGACAGCTCACAAACGTGCCAAGCGGCACTGGACAGATTAGCACTAGCTGTCCGTCACTTCGGGCTTTGCTTCGCACCCTCTAAGTGCAAAGCGTTTCTCCAAGATTGGTCTGGACCGCCTCCTACGCTGACCCTTAGTGGGGATCAGCTAGAAGTAGTTCAAAAATTCAACGGCGTAGATCAATGGCGTGTGATCCGTGAAGATGGTGAAATGTCGACCATCGGGATAGTGACGAAAGTGTCCGATACCAAACAGATTGCTGGTAGTTGCCTCCCGAAGGTGCTGTAAAGCGATTCGACGTGTAGTGAGTGTTGTGAAAAGAAACCTACATGTGTCCATCGATTGTTCATAAGTAGTTGGAGAAACGCACCGACGGCGGTGTCTGATGTGTCAGTCGTCAGAGGAAGAGTCGCTGTTGAGTCTGGGGGAGCAAGAAGCGCTAGGTTAGAGATAGCTTGTTGTGCTTCTCATAAGACAGTCTAGCGACGTCTGGAAAATTAGAATTTCGTTGTTTACCGCAGAGTAAGTCAGTCATCAGTTAAGGTATGCACGCGCAATTAGGAATAAAGCGTAGGTAATAGTTGACCATGCCAAGAAATCGGCGAAGCTGTTTGAAGGACCTAGGAGCGGGATAGTCCTTCATTCCGTACCAGAGGCGGATATCCTGTTTCGAAGAAAGTCCACGGAGCTTTGGCCAAGCTCATCTTTATTAGGATTGACGGTAACTGCATGTGGCGTCAAGCGTTGTAAGATAGAGTTGATTTGTCGGAGAAGAGCTGGCGATGAATGTGTCATCTAGATAAAGATAAACTCCTTCGGGTCCTTGCCTTGCCTTAGGAATGAAATGCTGGAAAGTTCGAGCAGCGTTGCTGAGACCGAAAGGCATTCGGTGGTATGCGAAAAGGCCAACCGGTGTGATGACTGCTGTTGCATCAGTATCGTCTGGCGCCACAGCATATGGTGGTAATGGCGGACTAGATCTATTTTGCTGAAGGCAGACTTACCAGGTAGAGCTGATGTCAAGCCGTGCAAGTGCGAGATTGGATACTTATCCGGGACAGTAAATTTGATGAGCGCCCTGTAGTCACCTCAGTGGCGCAAGTCACTGGAGTGCTTCGACACTATATACAATGGCGTAGCCCATGAACTTTTTGACGGAGGTATTATTGCAAGTTCGAGCATCTGCTCAAATTCTGCCTTAGCCGCTTTGAGGATGTTCGGAGCTAGTCTGCAAGAGTAAGTCAAAACTGGTAGTCACTTAGTCGCGGTGTAACGCATGTCGCTTGACGTCAGGGGATGCAAGTCGTTCGGGACGCGAAGGAGTTTAGGATGCTTGTTAAAAGGTCTGTGAAATGATGTGGAGCTTGAGGCAAAACGCGAATGGGTGTATTAGCGATGGTTTGGCGCTGGTCCTGGTACTACTGAGCTGTGTCAGAGAGCCGATAATCTTCTTCCTCTTAGCGTCCACGATAAGGTCGAAATGTTGAAAAAAGTCCGTGAGTTTCATGGCAAAAGCCACAGCTGCTTTCATGAAAGGTTAGTGGACGATTCGCCGAAGGACTAAAGTGAGCTTTAACAACTTTTCGCCAAAGATTTTGATTGGTGTGTCATTGGCGTCACGTAGTCAGTTCGGCTAGGATGAGACGACCTCATCTAAGCTACGGAGTATACCGCCAACTTTGGCTACCTTGTCCACTAAGAACTTCATGCCGGAATTTAAATCCATAACGCGGATGAGGCGACTTTGGTGTTGGCTTTCCTCTTCGTGTCAAAACCTGTGTTTGCAGTACTTCTATGGTTTACTGGAGGTCAGTAATAGAAGTATCCTGGAAGCGACGGCTTTGACGCTTTTATTGTAGGGGTGGAATTTTGATCGTTCGATAACAACATCTGCTGAGTCAGCTAGTTGAATGAACGAAACGGAGCTCATGATTGATAGACGCGCTTACGTGTTTTCCGGTAGCTGCTTTGTCATATTTCACGGAGTACTGTTTCGTCCATGGTTGATGGACCAGATGGTTGTTGCACCTCTCCAAGCAGGGTTGAGGGAATTTTGTGGCCCAAATGCACATCCCTGAACAGCTGCGGTAGAAGGACTCCCCCAGAGTGCATGACATGCGCAATCGTTGCATCCTTGAGGGCCTCATAGCGGCTTTCGGTCTGAGAAATGATAACCTCTTGTACCAGCATTGATATCGTTTTGGGAAGACAGGACATGGGCTTGCTGTACTTCGCGTAGTCTCTAGTGATTCTGTGTTTCTAAACTCTGCATATAGATGAGCGAACCACATAAAAGTGGGACAGTGAGAGATGCAACGCTAACGGGAGACACTAACTTAGGGTCTTCAGAGTCTGTGGTTTACAAATGCGGACAAAATTTTGTCTACCTTTGGCGAAAATAGACCCCAAAATGTAAAATATAAATGGAACGGGCTCACCAATGAAAACGTTCGAAGTATTTGGCGTCGAGGTTGTTCTGAACTCGGGATCAACACCTTAGGAAATTGCCTTTACGTGAGCCCGCAGGGCAATTCCAGAAGACAGATGGCGTTGCAGAGAAACTTGTGCAGCAAATGGTTCCGTGTTTACCTGGCTATAAAAACCACACCACTAGCTAGGGAAACGCATCATGTACGACGCACAAGGCGATTGCGCGTTGCAATCGAGGCAAGCGGCAGGCAAAATGGCAAAGCTCAGTTCAAGCATTCGAATTCATCAATTAGTTCAACAATCCGCATCGGTCGCCTAGGTGCACAATGAAATAATTTTTGATGTACTCATGAGTAGAGGATTTTGCTTGTAGATAATCGAGGTTCATCACAGCCAACTTCCAAATTCGATAGTCGTCCATATGCCCTGCGAAGCACTAGACTGCAGTTTCAGCCTGTTTGGCATCATCAATAATACGCATCCATCGGATCCATCAGGATTCGAACCCATGACCACCACAGCTTGCACCGCCAGTCAGCAGCTTACGCCACTGAGCCACTGGGTACAACTTTGGACCGTCATGATTTACAAGCTAACTGTGATATAGCACGTCTTATCCTCCTCTGTCATGCAAGTTACGGCTGTTTCAGAGGACAGCGTTGGCCCCGAAATACACGACGTCCACTAACAGTAGCCATGTACGACACATGGGTTCGAAGCCTGATGGATCCGATGGATGCGCACTACTGATGATGCCCAACAGCCTGAAACTGTAGTCTAAAACTTTACCAGGCATGTGCAGAACTATCTGATTTGGAAGCTGGCTGTGATGAACCTCAATTATATGAAAACAATTTTTGTTAGAATTTACGCAATCAAACAGGAGACTCTCCAGACTACTAAACTTCTATGCGACATCCGCCTTGCCTCTAGGTAGTGCACCAGAACGCAGTTTCCACGACGGACAAAACATGCCGTTTCTCCTTTCGGACTCCAATACATTTCGCTGTCGTCTGACCCACAATCAACGAAGACATTCGGGTTCGAAACAGTTCAGTTTAAATGGGTCCGTGACAGCACGTATTTCCGAATTATTCCCCATTTTTAATAAGATCAAGTTCCTAATGGTTTGGCTTTCCAGCAGACACCCATAAGTATGTATAGCGCAAAATAGCCACCGATCTCAACGGAAAACGCATTAAGGATTTCCCTGCTTTAATATCGCCGTTTCTTCTCATTCCCATACTGTTTTCCGGATCCAGCTACCTAATCCACTGATTGTTGAAGCTCACATACTTCCGCAAATTTTGAGCATGTACTTTCAAAGAAAACAGTACAAAATTCAACGAGTACTCCCGTGATAAAGCACCTGCTTTTACGGCAATAAGGCTAGTTTCAAGCATTGGAATTGGAGAGCTGCCGTTTTTACGGCGTCTAAACAAATTGGTTTGGCTTGTCTCCTAAACACAGTACCACAAGTTACTCACTTTGAATCATATATTTAGATGGGTCCACTTGCATTATCCTGTTGTGAGTAAATTATATTGCCACGGACAGCTCTACTGATTCTTACTGGCACCAGAACCATTGGGTTCCGTGCCTTCCAATTCCGTAAGAACATTTTGGTACTCCATATAACTGGAGCTTTTCTGATGGCCATCAATGGACAGTTTTACCGCTCCTCAATGGCGCATAAACAAATGGATTCAGTCGCTTGCAATACTTCAAGAACATTTTGATATCTTATTTATCTGAAGCGTTCTGATAGTATTTCATAGCGTTTTCGCTTGACCATGGGACAATTACACCACATGAAAACTTACTATGGTAGGAATTATGATCTCAGTTAACGGACAAATAAATTTTAATGGCTAGTTCGTAAGGATTCCTCATTTGATTGACATTTTCGACTGATATGGACGCACTCAGCCAGAAGGATCAACTGCACTCACCACCCGATTTACCAGACCGATGTTGATAGCTGGACACGAAGTCTGCACCACCAGGACTAGTAGACCACTGAAGATGAAGCCAGCAGCTACATTTCAAAATTTTTACTTACCTGCACCAGTCATCACCTGACTCCATGACTCCGTTTAATCTTCGATCGGCTTCAACGACTAATAGCGGACTCTGTCTATGCCGTTCGGTCAGCCAAGGCAGATATTTGGCATTAAACCGACTGCTAATAACCGGGTGAAAAATCGGTTCGAATAATGCATTACCAGCTCATATTGTTGTTCACAAGAAACTCGGTCAGTGTTCCAGCACGTAGTGGGTTTTTCGCCTGGCACGCGTTCTCACCATAAAAAGCCACAAGTCTCCGTCTAACAGCAGAACGGCAAGGCGCATGTGACTCGCCACTGAGTAAAGTCACAGCCCAACAATTCACACTGACCCGGTCTGTACACAGCCTCAGCAACCACAAAACGTAATGTCTAATTCAACCGATTTTGTTATGGAGAATGCCCTGTTGGAGCACTGAAGATTCCAATATATTCATAGAAAACATGTGCACCGAAATTTTACATTGGCACTTGTGCTCATGGAGTACAAGATGGCGAAATCACGCCAAAAGAGTTGTCACTCTGATAGTTCGGCGCACTAGCGCGATCATGTTCCCGGAACAAACAATTACCTGGGGAATTGTTCTCTCGGATACACTATGAAAATTTCGGTTGCACATTTTAACAAAAAATAACGTTACGAATCCAAAAACGGTGAGATAATTACGTAGTTGATCACGAATTCACTAGTGTGCCTCGGTAGATCGAGAATATATATTTCATATATATACGGTACTCTGACACCGACAGCGGCAGAATTCGGACTTAACATCAACACATGAATAAGTGTCTGTCTCTTTCAGCCTCCACCAGGGGTGCAATGTTCAACATTGCCGCGAATCAGCATTGGTACTGAAGTATTGGAAACTACCTCCCGCTTCTGCTACCTTGGGAACATGATGTCGACTGACCGTCAGCTTCACAGTAAGCTGCGTATCCGCATCTTGAATGCATCGGCGGCATTCGGGAAGCTAGAGCACCGAGTGTGGAACGACCATCAGCTTAGCATTGGCATGAAGCTGAGGGTGTACAAATCCATGGTGCTGTCTGTTCTTCTATACGGCAGTGAAACGTGGATGATGTACCTGCCGAATGTGCGATATCCCAAGCTGATCCATTAATATTATTTGCGACGGATTCTGCGCATCGGCTGGTGCGACACTGTTGCTGACACGTGTGTTGCGTCAAAGTGGATTGTATGCAGTGCACTAGATACTTTTGCTGAGACACCTGAGGTGGCTCGGTCATGTGAGCCGTAGGGATTCGACACGGATACCAAAGCAGCCATTATATGGTCGGCTGAATTTGGGGAAGCGACATGTGAGGAAGTCAAACATACTTTACTAAGACATGATCAAAGTGAGTCTCTTACGTTTTAATCTTGATTTCGGGTCATGGGATTCAAAGGCGGTTGATCGGCGTGCATGGCGCGATCTAATCAGTAAGGCAGTTGCCGAAGTGCGGGAGAAAGACCTCATACATGCAGAGAAGAAGCGGCAAGTGCGGAAACGCCAAGGGCCCATTGGTTTTACTCCATCTACCTCGAGCGCATGGTGCTGAAGCACACGCGGTCGCGAGTGCCTGAGTCAGCCAGGCCTAGTGAGCCATGAGCGAGGCCACTCGGGAAAGGCAGTGAAGCGATGACGGGTCCTGCAGAGAAAGTAGGCAGCACCGGCGCAGCCTTTATAGATACGCTATATTCGATTTACTAACCGCGTGCTTGCATGCTAAGTCTATTTATTTCAGGTGGTGGGTTTGCTGGATTGTCCTAATGCTTTTCTTGCTCATATTGATGCCTACCTGAACAATCTTCTATAAGCTTGCACACGTCACTTAAGCCAACTGCACATAACTTCGATAACATTTTCGCGTTTGTGGCATTTCGGTAAAATAGATTTTCTGCCATCTTGAACTTATCGCGGATTTGTTCGTAACTAAGTTATTTCATACGCCCATTTAGTGAATAGTTATGTCACCGCATCTCCATGCGATATTCGATTTATATTAATTGGTATTGCTGTTTCACGTGATTGACTGCTGTTAGATAACCCCGGTGTGGCTGCGCTTGATGTGCATGTTGACAAGGTGCCTACCTCTCTATTACTCACTACCTCGTTCATACTGGCTCCAGGAGACAGTTGGTCGTTGCTGGAGGGGACGGGGTGCACAGTCCTTGTGGTCGTGATAGGCTCGAAGAGTGGTTCCATGCACTCGGTGTGGAGTGGACTACGGTCCAACGACCGTCTTGTGTGCGCTTGATTTCCCAACTACACCGTGCTTGTGTTTTCCTTTGAAGGAGTTTGGGCCGGCTTCGTTGATGAAACGTGGCTCCCATCCACATGCCTCCCGGTCTTGTTCCATCGGGTTTACACTGGATATGGGGTGTGTGGTTGGAGCTGTCTGTTGTTTAGCGCAAGCCACTTGTGGTCACTCTGTAGGCGCAGGGTTACTAAATCTTCGGAAAGAAGATGCTAATGAGTTGTTGTGCGCTGGGAAACTGAAATGCCTTTGCTTGCTAGAAGTGAGAGAAAGAAGGTTAATTGATGAAAGGAAAAGGAAAAAGGAAAAGGAAACTGTTGAAATGCAAGCATGCATGAAGGCTGTTGAAGACATCGGTGTATTAGAGGCTAAAGCGCAGCGGCGCGCAGCTATTCAAGTCATGCTAGGATATCAAAAAATATTGCTAAGATAAACTGAGTGAGATAAATTCAATGAAAGAGCACAACCCTTACGACAGCAAGCCTTGAAGAGGTTTCAGTGAAAAAAGGCCAACTGAACATCTGGAAAAGTGATGCTAACCGGTGGCTATGCTCGGATCAATTGAGATATTATCGGTTGCTAGAAGAGAGCAAAGGAAGGTGAACTGTTGAAAGGAGAGCGGACTGGCTGGTTAGCAGAACAACCTCATCGTGGTGCCAGCTAAGTGGTTCGAGTTTAACTCCATCCAGCAAGTAGTTCGGCGGCAGTGTCCCAAGACTTGGTGGGTTTTCGCTTGACAAGCGTCCTCCCTATAAAACGCCACAAATGTCTGTTTAACAACACTGTGACGTGGCGACTGTGACTCGCCACAATCTAAAGTCACTCCCCCTGGATATCGGGATAATGCTATCTACCCCACGGACACTATTCTTTATCCTCAAATTCCTGACGACATCAAACAGTCAAAAAGAGAGTAATACACTTAAAAACGCAAGCCACACAGCTATATACCTAACAAGTGCATACACACATATATACAGTTATAAAAAACATGTATGTTTGTACATTTTTATTAACACTTGGTTACGGTAACATTTTCGTGTCTGTAAAGACTTGCCCTGCGTTTTCGAGAATAAGTCGTTTACAAGCTGTATTAGAAATCAGGGCATATGAGGCTGAAACGCAGCAGCGCGTGTAACGCGTGCCTGTTGCGAATAATTGCCTGTATAATTTGATCATGCGTCATATGGTGTGCCACGGGGAATTTGTGGATAAAACAGTTATTGTTTTATGTAAGCCGGTAAAAGGCAGTGAACATTGGAGCAGCGGCCGCACAGCTTTTGTGAACCCAGAAGCCATGCATAAATTCCTTATGCTGCCATAACGCGACGGTGCCCACTTGAAAGAGATAAAGAGTCTGGTTAACCGAACAACCGCCACGTCGTGCCAGCTGGGTTGTACGGGTTTAGCATCATCCAGCTTATTGCTCGGCGGCAGCATTCTAGGACCTGGTGGGTTACCGCATGACAAGTCTTCTCTCTATCTAAATCGAACAACATATGCTTGACAACACTGTAAGGTGGCGGATATGACTCGGAACTAAATTTAGTCACTGCTACTTGTCTTTCCGACGGATTATACGCAGTTCACGAACATCATGCGCTTCGAAGGTTACCTTTAAGCGTTTTCTACTTTGGAGCAGCGAACACAAAAAAACAACTCCGAAGTCACATTTGCAAATCCAATCGATATGGCTACTTACAAAGACATAGTTGGTGGCATCCGCTTCCGGACTTGTCTGTCACAGTGGCATCCATAGGACAGCCACAGGAGGCCTGAGTTTACAGAGGGACCATGCGTGGCTTATGATGTACCACCCACAACTGTATCCACATACCTATATCCAGTGTAAATGCGGAGGAACGAGATCGAGTGGTATGTGGATGGGAGCTACGTTTCATCAACGGAGTCGGTCCACACTCCTTCAACATGCACAACGGCAGCATACCTGCGTACCAGACGTACGCAATTGGTTACTGGTCCCTAGTCTGCTCCACGCTGGATGGAACCACTCTTTGAGATAAACAAAGCCACGAGGACAGTGCACCTCGTCCCCGGCGAAGATTTAGTCTCCTAGAGCTAGTAATCGCGCTGGAGAGTGTTAGACAGTTAGGCACGTTGTCAACCATCACAACAAGCGCAGCCACACCGGGGAAATCAAACACCCGACATAGAATTTAAATGAAAGCCAACACGCAAAATTGACACGGAGTATGCAGCAGATAAACAGCATTGAACAAACCAAATAAAG
This sequence comes from Dicrocoelium dendriticum, assembly GCA_944474145.2. Lineage (NCBI taxonomy): Eukaryota > Metazoa > Platyhelminthes > Trematoda > Plagiorchiida > Dicrocoeliidae > Dicrocoelium > Dicrocoelium dendriticum. The sequence goes on along the minus strand of OX104069.1, from coordinate 95,930,895 downwards.
TGGTATTACTATTATCCAGCGTAAAAATACCTAAATTAAGTGTAATTCAGCTTGGCTTAATTTCGGTGAACTTAGCATCATGAAAGTAACATCAACATCAGCATGAGGCACAACTTACCCACACACTTACATGTTTACATACTCATATAAACCCGAACGTTACTGGTTAACCTGTAACATTTTTCTCAATTTAGTATCATGTGTTTTCATTACTGTGATCACGCCATTGCAGGAATGCCTTGAATTGACGAGATTAACCAATGTATCTAGTTATTTATACATTATACGTTGTTGAAAGAGTGGCAGTCGCAAGCAGTTTCCATGCCTTGCATTCAATATACTTTTTATCAGAAGTAAAATTGAAAACACAGCATGTACTGCAGGCAGCAAAAATATGGTACGCTAAAACACTGATCTTATCAAATAGGTTGTTACTAATAGTACTATAACACTTGTCTGCTTTCCGTACCTAAATTCTTCATGGCAAGTCGTTGCATTTGAGAAATGGAAGAACTTACCCGACCTTCTCACCTCTGAAAGATTGTTGGACCGCTATTGACTTAAGTGTGCTTTGTAACTACATCAAATAATAACATTTTACAAATAGCATAATTCCGAGCATCTAATCTGAAATCGCACAAAACAACTACGAAAAATATCACTCCTTGGACAGACTGAAGAACTAGACGGGATTCCAAGGCTATGATAATCCCTCTAGCTGCCTCCACTTTGTGCTCAATTAATATGACCTAATGCTCGGTATTTGTTACCGCAACCTACTTAGCCTTTAGAGTTTGGGTTTCTAGTGGGGTTTCGACGTACTTTCAAAAATCAGAAAAGGTCCATCTATAACATGGTCTAACTGCCACCAGGTATTCCTAAATGTAATGATTTGGCGAAAAGTTGAACAAACAACTTTATATTTCACGAACAATATTACGCTAGGTATTAACATTTCTTCATTAGTTTTAGCCAGTGCGACAATTATTTATCATTCAGCAACTTTACCGTGTCGCTGGTAAGTGAATAATAGACCCCGCAACTGAGACGGATTTAGCTAATTTAGCTCTGTCCCGCTTTTGTATTTGGGACCCATCAACATCCTTCAAAACAGGGAAAATTAACTCCTAATACCTACTTGAAATACTTGTTACTCTAGAGCTTTGTTCCGCTGTTTTGCTGCTGGATGTGCTAAGCTATTATTTTGCAAACGTTTTATCACGATCCGAGGTGGTATCATGCATGCGGAGCAGATGACAAATCCGTAACAGGGGCTGATGGAAGGTAAACCCAAAGGTGGATGACGTTAGTCACTCTCAACCTTTTATCTAATCATAATCATAATAATAATGTATCTTCTGGATTATATGAGTTGACCGGCAAAGAAGGCATGATTAGTTAGTTGCAATCAAATATACGTCGAGCACAACTTGGTGAGTGCTGTGTCCTGATTAATCAACTGCGAAAATGCATGATATTCTAAGGCATAATGAGGTGTGGTTGTGACAGTTATTTGAGATTACATGATCTTTCCTTGTTGGGCAAGCAAACTCTTCTCTCTGCGTTCGAATTATATCGTTGTTGAGAATTTTCACGACTGCGAAACTGTCCAAACACAAGAAATATGATCTAGATTTTCGTTGCAGGTAACTGTCGCCTCTGTTATTCAATTTCTGTTGCTTCGAATTGATTGTTGGTGCGGTTATTCTCAGTCACCTTCCCACCTTTCTCCGTTTGCTCTTCATATACCTTCATCAGAAACCACAGTAAATCCAGAAATTAGCAATGTTGGTCGAAAATTCAGACGGGTACGCTTGGGAATAATGGTTGATTCCTTAGTTTGTTTTCAATGACATTATCTTTCAGTAATTTTGAGAACTGCATGAGCTCCGATATCCATACTTAAGTGGTTCGCATGCCCATATGGTACAGATACGCCAGCCAAATATTTTGAGAACGGTTCAAAGCCGAAAGGTGAAAATAGTAGTTTCAAGGTTGCGCGTGATGGTGGAACCATAGGCGTGTTTATGCAAAAAGTGTTTTTGGTGTCTGCTGGAATGCGACATTATTAGAAATTGAATCATCTAAGACAACTAAGGCCGCTTTGAAAACCTCTGCAACTAATGTGACCGGTTTTGAATCCAGATGTTCGCTTCAGTTGTGTGTTTGAAGTATGGGATCCGGCATGTTTTGACTGTCGCTGAAACTGCTTGCGGGCGCATAAACCACGGGCGAGGTATGCGTTACTGGCAAGTCCCTTCTATATGTTCTTCACGTCAACTAATTCCAACTTTTAGAAGAATGCAGGGACAAAGTGTGAGGTCAGGCGATTCTGCCAAGGAAATTGGCCGGAACGATGTAAATTTGTGAAAATGTTGCACTATGTATATGTTGAATAAAAGCAGCGTGTGAACAGAGAAAAACGTTTTATAAAATATTCCTTATTGGCACCTATATGGGCTACCCATTAATTTTATGCGATAGTGCAATAGATCCGAGTCAAAGAGCTGAATATTCTGTAGAGTAGTGGACGATGGCAAAGTACCTGTCAAGTTTCATGATCAAAGCTAGATATTATGAGGTATTATTTCAAATGACTAAGCAGTCAGCGTAGTAGGTTACCCAGTAAGGAAACAATAGTTGTGTTAGGGGTTGCGGAGGGATAAAGGAGAATGAACACCAAAGCCTGCGAAGATAAAGCGCAGCGGTATACATAGCAAGTAAGTCGTCCTTGCTAGATCGGGACTGAGAACTAAAGCAGCTGATTGCTGGAAAGCCGGTTTAGGAACTGGACGCAAGCATGTGGCAAATGATCGACTACGCTGCGGCAATAGAGGTGTAAGTAGATATCACCAAAAATGGGGCTAAGTAGCAGTTGTGTGTAAATAAATATAAAAATAAAGGCATACTCTCAAAATCGAGAGGCTGATTTCGAGAGAAACAGATTTATATTTACAACAGCAACACGTTCTTGTAGAAAATGTTGCAAAGGTCGGTTGTCGGGTCTTCAATAATTACTGAATTTCAACCGGACAAAGGACAGCGCCGCCAAAGCGGGTGGCAGTTTTTAGTAGGCAGCCATCGTAAGAGTTCGCTTTTCAATCAGGGTTTGGTATATGGAGGCTTCTTTTCGCTTCTTCTCCCACAGAACGCCAACGCAGCCAGAATATCCTCCCGATAATAGTGCGGAGCGAATAGAAAAATTATGTTAAATAAAGCAAAAGTAATATGCTAGCGCAACTGCTAACGACAAAACATAGGTAAAATAAACGTATTTTAACCTTGAGCAGAAAGTAACGAGAACGGAAAGTTATTCATTGACCATGCAGAAGGTAATATGTCTCTCATACATTGCATCAACGTGGGACCCTGGACAGCGACCGAAAAGCAGACTACTAAGCTAACAGCGCATTCCTGGGTATGAAGTGGGAAGAAAGTGAAAACAAACAAGCCGGACGCAGCAAACTGGCAACACTTCGTCTCATGAGAGCATAATGGCGGTATACCTACAATAGTTTGCGAAGTATAAAGAAGCGAATATGGTTAATTTCATTTTTCGCTAAATGCACTTTTGCATCGCAGGCAAATCCCGAAACGAAAACGCGCGACATTGTATAGAAATAGATACTGAATCAAAATGAGTATATAATAAGCCAGGACACAGCACAAAACTAACGATAGATGCGACATACAACCTGGCAACCCTACAAGGAGATTACTCATGCATAAGTTCATCAAATTGGATTACTATAGGTAACTTCGCAAATTTGCTAAACTGACGATCTGAAAACTGATAATAACCCAGTATTGCTTAACTCGGCATAATTATTTCATGGAAGAAGAACACTGTGTGTCTTCTGTTAAGGATACCGTGGTTTCGTGAAATACTATGAAGGAAAAATCCGATTTGCGAGTATATTGCCAGGGCAACATGAGGTTTGTGTACTTGGAGACAGCAGGCGATGTCATTTCAAACTTCGCTAGTTTTATCCCACCTAGGTTGCATTTTTGCAGTAGAGACTGCAAAATAAACTACTATTTTTATATGTTATATAACTAGAAAGGTCTATACACTATACTCATGTGATACAAACCTTGAGACAGTGGTAAAAGCAGATAAGAGGAAAAATATTACTAAACAGCCTGTACTATAGTCAAGTTCGATTAAACCGTTAAACTGAGCCTCGACGACCATGGCTCTAAGTCTCTAGGAGTTGGTTGTGAGGCGAACGGTTCGTCACTTGTTTTTGCATACGAAGTGTGCATCGTCACACATTTTCGGGGCGCAGTTTTATTATTTTAGAGGTTCGATATAGGTGGATCAAGGCCTAACAGTAGAGGCCAAGCTGACGTTAACCAATATTAGAACTAGATTGGATGCGTAACCTGCAAGCGCGCTTGTAATTTTTCTGGATTTTTTTTATTCTACTACGCCAGTTACAATGAATGAATTATATGATAGATTTCGAATGGTAAGCTTTTTGTAAATAAATAAATGCTTTAATCCCCGTAGTGAGGGGCACGCTTGCGGAGGCATGTTCATGCTAATACGAACAGTTATGGTCCGTAGTTGAATGAAAATAAGGCAACTAAAGCATTAACTTACTGGTTTTGTGTGTTTGTATATATGTAGGTGTAGTATTAGTGGGCATGCTGAGTGAAATTATGAAGTGTGGCTGAATTCATGAGTTTGTTTGCCGTGTTCGTCATCGTATCAATGGATCAATGGAACTCTTCGAATTGGATGAAGTTTGTGAAGTGGGATCCTCCGGCAGGGAGAGGCAGTGACCTTATTTAGTAGTGAGTTACATGCGTCACATCGCAGTATTGTTAAACAGATTTTTGTGGCATTTTATAGGGAGAAATCTTGCCAGAAAAAACCCATCACGTCTTGGAACACTACCGCCTGACTATTCGCTGGAAGGAGTTAAACTCGAAGTACCCATCTGGCATCATGGGGATGTTATTCAGCTAGCCAGTGAAGAGTTTCATCAGCTCACGGTGGGAATTGCAGCAAGGTAAAAGAGAATTTACTCAGAGTTGTCTAAGGTAGACTGAATTGTTGGTCACAAAGTCTTGGATGTTCATGGATGCGACATGGAAGGGGCACTGTGACGCACGGCAAGCTTTCGGGCCACCCAAGAGAAAACGAAGTGTCAAAGGGGCAAAAATGGGATGTTGTTTTTTATGCTGCCCGTCAGCTTGTTTCTAGCAGTGATTGGCGAGCGTTTAACTAAGATAAAAGGCACACAATAGGGGAACAAGGTAGGAAAAGTGATTTATTAAAATGTCTGAATCTCAAACTATTGCTGTCAATGAAATTTTGACCTTCCAGTTAGAATGATTTGGGTAGTATCGAGCAACTAAATCCAAACGGAAGTTAAAGGGAGGGTATCATTGTATCATTGGGTGATAGAGAGCAGAAGGTGTGTACTTTATCAGCTCTGTCGCTTCCCAGTGATTGCGGAGACTGCTGGGGTCATTGCAAAAATAGAGTTCAACAATGAACCTTAACGCTATGTTGTGAAGCAATATCCAGGCACAGTCATCAGGTGGGATCCAACAGTTTCTTGAAACTTTCCTCGGACTGCACATCGACGACGAGCTCCGGAATGCGATTCCAGTCAATAACCACGCGGGTGGATAGAGCTAGGTTTAACCGCACATAGAATCTCCTCGGTTTGAAGAGTTTCTAGCTGTGACCACGTGCCGAACTTTCAATGTTCAGATGAAAGAACTGCTGCAACTCGCTTCCTAGCTCTCCTCTTAGGATACGTTGAGTATAGATCAAATCGCCGCGTTGACCACGGTAATCCAGAGAGAAAAGGTTTACTCGCTGGATACGGGGAAGATAAGATAGGCACCGCAGCTCTGCCACACATTTAGATCCACGGTGTTGGACCTTCTCGATCATATCGCATTCCGTCTTCGTGAGATGCTGAGCAGCTGGCAAACCGTGCTCGAGAATTGGGCACACATGTGAGGCAAACAGGAGTCTGAATAATGGATATATTTGGGTGTTGCTCTTCCGAACACTGGCACACCACGACCGCGATTTCCTCTTGGTTTAGACTCGTCAGGTGGAGACAATCTGAGCTGGGGTGGAACTCAGAGCTTAGTAGCTCATGGCTGACGCCCTGAACATTATGCTACTGAGGCGCGCCAGCCATGCTTGGCACAGCGGAAAGTAATTCAAAGCTAAATTTAGGGAGTCTGAATAGTTCTGGAGTAAGCTTGGAGAATGTTCTTCGTAAGGCATGAAACATCCTGTAAACAGCGGCGACCTCTTTCCTGGTGTCTGTGACCCTTTTTCGGGTAGATAAGTATTAAAAAGTTTAACGAAGGACAATCATGACTTCTGGATGTTTATGCTAATGTAAACACGCTAAATGTGTGGGGTAAAGGAGAGGGAACTTGTTACGGTCCTGCGATTATGAATAGATAAGTACGGGAATGTAGAATTGAAAGTAAATACAGTTTGGAGAAGATGAGTGCGACGTGATTAACCACGCAAGCGTTTCTTCTTCTTCTTCTACGCTTGACCTGAGATCGTGTCTTCGGTGTGCGGCAATTTGAAATTTTGAAGAAAACACGTTCAGGCTACTTAAGTTCTCAAACTTCAGTTGGAAGCATATTTCATAGGGACAGAGTGGGAAAATTTTCACCTGTTCCTATATTTATTGGTTTGTTATTATTAAGACAGAGCTAACACGCGGAACTTGAGGCATACAAAATTCTTATCCTGTGACCTGGTCCCGTTGCACATAACATTTCCTATCAGGATTCTCACAAGGATTCATCTATCGGTGGATTGATTGTCTTTTATCCTACTAAATATCCCTGTGAGTTTATTCTATTACTTTCGCTTCGTGTTTGTTGTAGTTTTGGTTTTATCATTGATTATACTTGGCCACGTTTTCTCAGAGGAATTGTTCCTTTCTATCCATGCGTCCGTTTGTCAATTCAAGTGTTTAGGTTTTTAAAATACATTTATCTGTCCACCGCTTTTTAATTGCATAGCTCCATTTCAGATATCACTGTGCTTCCTTGTTGGGTCATAGCGTCAACAGACGATTCTTATTGTAGATAGGGTAGGAAAATGAATTCGATGCGATAGGGGCTTATCATGTGGTACCATAATGTTTGCTTGCGGTTGGACGAAGAGTCTATCGCCTTACATGCTCTTCATCCTAACTTGAAACATATTTGATTACATTATGTATATTTGGCAGACACCTGCTCGCGTTTACTAGATAAAGACATCTGGTGCGGTCTCGGATTGCGGCTAGTGGACAAAATGATTCAGAGGACGACAAACTGCAGAAAGTCACTAGGGTAGTGAGGCTTATTCGGAAGCAGGGATCTATTTTTGAAGCATTGTGAGCAGAAATTGATTTGTTACATTTACATTTCGAGCATTATGTGCGTAACACAGGACTCGCAATAGGTGGGCAGAGAAATGTTCTTATGTACAACCGAGAAGAACGGGTAATACACGAGGCTAAGGCCAGCGGTGATTTGGATAGAAGGCGTGTTCGGGACATTCTTCGTATTGTCGGTATTTCACAGCTACTTGGCATCAAAAGGAGGCATCGTTTTGGCAGTTGGAATAGTGTAAGCGAGCTGCACCCCAGGGGTCTAGCAATGCCAATTTTGGTAGCGTTTAAAAATCTGCTTTATCGTGGTCTGCTTCCCAACCGAGAGGGTCTATTGGCTAACCAATCACATTGCCGATATCAAGTACCACCCCCCCCCAAAACACGTTCGCTTCCAGAACCAACACCAGCTCGTTATTGCCTTTAAACAATGTACACTGGTTCTCGTTTGTGAGATGGCAGCGGCTTCGGTCAAAGACATCCGGTTGCATCTTCCGCAAAGGAAAATAGGATAAATGGAGCTCATATTGATCAGCTTTACCAACCGGACGTTTTTCCTGCTCCCAGCTTACCTCTCCACAGAGCACAACCGGAACGCAGCTTAATATTTGGCATGTTGCTGCAGAAATACCACGCTCGCATGACTCCAAGGTTGCTTCAAAGGGGAATTTGGTCCCTACAGAAATACATGTTGCAAGTAAGCGATCGACCATGATTGAAACAGCCACCTTAGTGGCAACAGGAAGGAGATCTCGAGCAGCCATGATTAGTTCAGAGGCCGATCTTAAACCAACGCTTTCTGACAAAACTTTCAGACGCACAAATTAACCTCCGTCAGCAGCAAGTGCAGAGCGTGTGATCAGTAAGGATATGCTCAGTCGCCGTAATATGAAAAAAACAAGTTGTGACCGGGTCACCAAAGCAACTGAAGTAGGTGACCTAAGTCCTAGCCTATCATGCAGCGGCAAACAGTCAGCTACTTTGTCTCCGAGAGTTTAGGTAGCATTCCCAGTCAAACCTACTGAAATTGTGGCAAAAATCGGGATATCCTACAGGCTTCTACTCCCGAGGGGAACTTTAAAAGTGCGGCTGAAGAGGAAGGATAACTGCGACAAATGCTGCTGAATATTTGGTACAGAAATTCTTGTAGCGTGACTAACAAGTTGGGAAGTTGACGATGAGTTATAGATCTGCCAACAATATTGCGATCGCAGTGACCTGGCTCTCATCAAATGACTTAGTAAATGATTGTCTACTAGCAGACTCCTCTGGGTATTGAACGGACCGTCCTGGGTTTCCAAATGGGGTCGGCGTACGCTTGCTTATACGATGGGAAGCTCCGTTTACCATGGGCACGCAATGTGTTCAGGTTACTTCATTTTTCCTGAGGATGCAGGGAAAAGTTGAATTAACTGTTGGTGTTTATCACAGCCCCTACTCAACGCGAGGAAATTCTCACGGATTTTCCTCTACGTAGCAGTGCACTTAAGATACCACTGAGAGAAGTGGTGGGACGTTTGTCATTAAATTACTCAGTTCGGAGAACGAATCAAAAACGTTAAGTACCAACCCGACCTACAGGTATTACGAACCATTGCGTACTTATCAGCCATTAATGTTAAATCTCCTAACGGTAAGAGCATTCATTTCGTTCTTTCCTTCTCCAATTGTGTTCCGAGGCTATCGGATAAACCCCGATTGTCACGGAATCGAAGCCGGCTTAACACCATGCTTTAGAGGAATAGAGCCGCACGCATTACCTGGATTCCTGAACAGGAGGAGGAAACGTCGGAACTGATATGGCAAGTTGCTAGAGGAGATCGCTCCATTGTGTAGAACACACCAATCGGATAAGCCTCGCTGGTAGCGTAGACTTATTAATCAGGCACTGCAATGGCGGAATATTCAATGGAAAATGTTTCATGAATCTGGTGGTTTCCGTAAGTGTTTTAATTAAAAACGAAGTCGAAATTAGGCAATCAAACTGCAGAGGCAGGCCAAATACTCCTATGAGCTTAGGCTAGCGCAAAACGTAAAAAGGAACCGAAAGCAATATTACAACTACGTCTAGTCAAAAACTCTTACAGGGAAGTACTTGACAATTTAAAAACAGAAGGTTGGCAACAAGCTACGGAAGACCTTGATTAGTCCCAAGTGATGCTGCTTGTTTTTCAGATAGTTCATCGAGCGCACAATGGGTATTCCATACCGTTTTCGTCGCATCGCGAAGGCGAGTGTACAATGGACCAACTCTTCAGAACAGCTTCAGATGTCTTCTCTGTACTGAAAAACGCAAACCCATAAAAATCACCTGGCCCGATAATGTGCATCCTGCGATTGTCAAGCTGAGTGCCGCCATAATCCAGCTTCCTATTCTTGAGTTGTACAAAATGTCTCTCCGTGAAGGGAGGATACTAAAAGATTGCAAGGAAGCAGTTTTGGTGGCGATTGACAAGGGTGGTACTGCATCCTCATCCAATAACTACAGGCCTGTTAGTTTGACTAGCTTTCTTCTAAAGCGTCTAGAGAAGCTCATTAGCAATCAAATCTGTGCACCCATGGCTACTAATAGCTTGATCGGAGCAGAACAGCATGGCTTCGTCAAGTAAAAGTCATTCCTTATAAATCTGCAGTGTTTCCACGACGAAATAACTCGATGTCTTGATTACAGTACAGTTTTTGACTCGGTGAAGCACCGTTTGCTGTTAGAAAAACGACCTGGTTTGGAATCATTCTTCAGGTGCTTTCTTGACTGTCTGCAATCCTATATGTTTGGACTTTTCGTGTCAGGGTTGGTGACGTTAATTCGAGCACAGGCACTGCTCATAGTGGAGTTCCCCAGCGATCGGTACTAAGTCCGTGTTTATAACTGTTTATAAATGACATGGTCCCACTACTTGAAGACCCCTCCTATATGTTTGCTGATGACTTGAAGCTGTTCAGAATGGGAGACAGGGCTTCTTTATCTAGATATTTTGCTACCGTTCTTAATTAGTCACATTTGTGGGACTTACCACTGTACACCAGCAAATGTCAAATCCTAACGCCGCGTGATGAAGAGATTACCGTGTATACATCTAATGGATCCCTAACACTGCAGCATATCACTGCATCACGCAATCTACGTGTCATCGTGAAGAGTGACTTTAAGCCCTCGGCGCAGTTCAGGCATGCGGTTAATAAAACGTGACAGCAGATATTTCCTCTCTGGGGAGTTCTGAGTTGTACCAAGCCAGAAGTCTTCTTCCCCTTGTTTGAAGCTGTAGTCGGACTACCTCTGGCGTACTGTTTCCAGGTCTGTCCCGCCTACTTGCAGCAAAATATCATTTGTACAGAGAATGTGCAATGACTGGCCACTCGAATGATAGAAGGTCAGAGTGGGCTATTGCGGTTCTACAGATGACGAATACAAAACATTCCAACATATTCGATTTACAGTTTAACTACCGTACGGGCCATACCATTCCGTCAGGAAGTGACAAGACCCATGGATGATACAGTCCCGCTCTCATCATGCATCAGCCAGCACAAATTATGGGTGTGTCCTGACTGCGACTGACAGAACCAATAATCGGTCAATAAGAAGCATTGCTAGTTGCAACTTGTCGTTCGAATGCATTGATAGCAGTGATCCAGGACGAGGTGGGTTTTCGCGTGGCAAGCGTTCTCCTTACAAAACCCCAAATGTTCGTTTAACAACACTGCGACGTGGCGGAGGAGACTCGCCACTGAATAAATTCACAGCCAATAAGTTCACACTGACAAGCAGACCAGGGGTACATACTAGCATGTTTGATACGACTCGACACTTTCTTATCTGCATATTTCGTCGCCACGTCTTTTTCTACACATTCACCTTTGTTCTTTATGCTACACTCACCTGAACCCAGCGTGTCGTGTAACCACGATTGAGCGTGTTCTCCACCAGCTCTTTGCTAAGTGATCAGTCCTAGTTCTTGATTTATTCCTGTCTGAATTGCTACTGCACTTTACGGCAGACCGACTGTGCCCCTACGAAAGTGCCCGAACCCACGACAATGGGCTTTCTTCATTTACACCTCTGTCCTATTTTTACAGTTTCAAACAGGAACGTATGAACAATCGCCGATTGTCACTGTTACGATTGCCATGACATGTCTGTATACTTGCACTTATTTAACCATGCCCTCGCGGGCATGCCTCGCATAGCCGAGAAGAAATGTTTATTTATTTATTTATTTATTTATTTATTTATAAAGATTGGTTAGCTACCTTGGGTTTGTTCTCAATGAGAAGACGCAGATTGTGGGATGACTTAATAGAGATATTCAAATAAATGAAGGATCTCAGTGGTCTTTGACCTACCGACCCAATTGGATCATTTTCATCAGACCACTTGCGAGGACATCTCATGAGACTAAAGCAGCATAGATGTAGGCTAGAGTTAAGAGCCCGGTTTCTTGCAAACCGGGTTGAGCCTGTATGAACTAAACTTTCTTTTGCTCTATTAGCATACAAAACTGGAGAAATTTAAACGTAACCTAGACAATTATTGGCTGGCCCTGTTTCCGGAATTTTCTTATGCTTTGGTGGCTGTTCCTAATTTTCATGAAACTCCATTGGTCGTCTCGTACTTGCTTAGGTTTTTCACCATTACAGAATCAAGAATATTCTTTCAACTCGAAGTGCTGTGGGCACTTGTTCGCTTATTGGCACACGTAACAGGACGGTCGTTAAGTGGAAGATATTTTTCGTCCCGGGATCTTGTTCTGTCTTGCACTGTGTCCGCGCGCGGGTGCGCATTTAACTCCAACCACGTTCTGTGTGTCGCTTGGTGATATCGTGGCAAGTAGAAGCCAGGATTAAAATTTGCACAATAATCTGCCTCGACGGGGAATCGAACCCCGGACCCACGGATTACCGGTCCGCTGCTCTGCCACTGAGCTACCGTGGACTGACGATCAAGTGCGCGATTTAATACATGACTTGTGCTTGGTTTTCGACCGATAATCCGTGGATTCGGGGTTGGATTCCCCATCGAGGTTGATTGTTATGCAAAGTTTAATCGTGGCTTCTACTTTCTACGAAAATTACACTACTCACCAAAACCACCAGTAATTTATCAGCGCCCTTTGCGCATCCGGAGGACCGATACTTCGGTGCATTAGGAAGTGACGAATGAGTGGTCCAATCTGCAACACCAGGACAGATACTGTGCGCTCATTGGCAACACGTCGCAAACCAAGCAGAAGTCATGTATTAAATCGCGCACTTGATCGTCAGTCCACGGTAGCTCATTGGTAGAGCAGCGGACCGGTAATCCGTGGGTCCGGGGTTCGATTCCCCGTCGAGGCAGATTATTGTGCAAATTTTAATCCTGGCTTCTACTTCCTACGAAGAGTACACTAAGCACAAAAACCAACAGTGCTTGATATCGACCAGTGTTCATTGTGCGAAATTCCCCCCAAACAGTTATCTCGCCGGACGTCGGAATTCTGATCATGCGCGTTTTGTGTGTGCATGCTGGCGTATATAATTGTTCCCACTTCTCCCTGTCCCCAAATGTGGGTGTATAGACGATGAGCTCGACTGCCCTAATCCATCAGTTGCCAGACGGCCTTTGTTATTTCTACCTCATCCCCCTAACGTGAGCATTAACTGCAGTGGTGTGTTTGCAGTCCAAACCACAATCATCGAGCATACATCCGCACACGATATCGGCCATGTAAGCTACACAATTCGGCTCATATGCAATTTTGACGGTACAGAAACGGACGTTGATATGCCCTTGTTGAGCGTTTCTTTAACGCATTTACCCAGAACGCTTACATTTGTGGTTTGTTTCATTTTGTAAGTAATGTTATGTAAATAGCACCGCACCCTTGGATCTGCTTTGACTTTTGAAATATTCGGAATCGATTGTTACACGTGACTCTACGACAGGGTTTTAGTCGTTAAAGTGACCAGTTGGAGTTCATTGCAATGCCAATCATCTGCGGATCTATGGTGTCGAAGGATTCGTACAATTCAAGACATGTCCATGTTGGTGCCGTTTTCAACCCTGGCTCTCCGGTTAGCTCTAGGAATACAGGTAATAGCACGCGCTCACAAGTTCCGCTTGCTGTGTTGAAAGAAAAGCAACTCAGGAAAGAGCTAGAAAGTAAAGCTAAGTTAACAGGAACTAAGCAAACAGCGTGGACTGTTGATGGCTAGACAGGAGTTTGAGTTCGCTAAGTCTAATGCCTTGCTGGAAAACGAACAGGGCGAAGTAGACCTAGACGCACTTCCAAACTTTTCGTCAAACAGAGTTGACGAATTTGTCACCGAATTTGTCGCGGCAGTTGCGCATCAACCATCCGCTAGCCGTTACGCCATTTTATCGTTCGACTCACCCACAGCTACATTGGGAATCGCTGTAGGGTCGGATGTTGTCCAATTAAGTGCAAAAACGTGGCTCCCCAAAGTAGAGCTGGATTGTTACGATGGGCACCCGGTTGGATACTGGAGGTTCACAAAGCACTTTGAGTTCTAGGTGAACAGCAAGGTGATAGACGACGGAAGATGTCCATCTATCTCATTAATTCGTGTATAGGGCAAGCCAGATGAGCTGTAGGAATTTGCGTATTGCTGCTACCCTAGCAGACTTATGCTGGAGCTCGACGAATCCTAGGAAGTCACTTGGGCAAAGCCCACAAAAACGCTAAGGTAGTGCCAGAAGTTCTAGGTTAAGGCGTAAAGACAGATCATATTAACCTTGATGCGCTGTCGGAACTTGCCATTAAGATGGAGCGATGCCACATTGATATTTGACCCGAACTTGAAGAAAACCATAGGGATGAATTCAATTCTACAAAAAAACCGTACATATTGGATCCACCTTTTCTTTTGAACTATTCGGTATCAATTGCTAGGCGTGGCGCAACGACAGCGTTTTAGTCGTTCCAATGCGTAAATAAACTTTCATAAGGTGGAATATCCTACTAATAATGCCGTCTTCAGATTGGTATCCACTAATACATAGGCTTAGAGCTAGCGGAATGCATCTGGTAGGCGCATCTCACTGATGCATAAAAAGAAAAGGGGGAAAACAGTGCAATTGAAGTGAATAATTGCAATGGGTCCATGTGTGTTCAGGCTGTCAATGCTACTTGCCTTACTGGTGTAGTGCTCTAGCTCGCGGAGCAAAGGCAGCTTAGAATATGAATGCTAATTAGGACAAATTGCAGTCTGCGATGCACATCCGGAAGTTATGACTACAATCTATCTGCCGTTCTGCTTACGTAGTAGTACGGATCTACTTGCTAGAGTGGTCATGAAAGGGTTCAGATCGCATGTGAGGCAAGAGTTGATAAGATGAGATAAGCTCTACAGTAGGTTAACGTGGTGCTACGGATAGCTTGGATAGATGATAATTGACAAATTCGAAGTAAGTGCAAGAATATAGTCACAGATAAGGGTTTAGCTCCACCGGCCGCAGCACAACTATGCTTACTAGTCATATGCGGTTGACCATCAAGTTAAGTAAACTCAAGGAAAAAAATAAGGGTCAGGATTGGTTTAAAGACGATAAGGAAGGCTAAAATTACAAACTAACTAGCTCATTTGCTTAACTCTGGATGACATGCGGCAATTGTTTTGCTAACCTGTCATCAGGACCGGTCTCGATTAGTCTTCCTCTGGTTCTCAAAGGCTGAAAGTGCGTTTTACATTGTTTAGACACATGATCGTTTATAGCCCTTTCTTAGACGCTAGGGGTTTCATGATTTCTCTAATGCATGACGGTAATTTGTTTCATATACTTATGTAAAAAATACTGAAAGAAGCGAGACCGCAACTTCATCACACCTTGCAAGGTAAGATTGCACTTCTTCCTCCTAAGCTTAAGATCTGATCCCTTGTTTAGATACAAGCTGGGTTTAGAACTATTCAGCTTTAAATGTATCAGCGCATGCAGGAACCAACGGTTCACGTTAATACGCCGCTACCAGATGACTGATGTTCACTTTGACTTCACCATTGTCGCTAGTTTACTACTTGCAGCTCTGGAGCCAGCATTTTAGTAAGCTGCCACTAGACTTTTACCAACAATGTGTGGTTTAACTTTCAGACGTTGTTATGTACAAAGTTGCGGATTTTCAGTTGAGAGCGAACACGGCTTCTGTAAAGTTCCAGCCGTGCATCGGCCGAAAACATATGACGACCCAATAGGAAGGATTATTTCCGTACGTTGACTACTTGAAAGCGAACTTGCTATGAAAAGTCAAGGCTTGTAGAGTGTCGCAAGTCCAGATCTTTTGCTAGCGCATTGTGTTGTATGACAGTCTTAGTTAAAGTGGGTTCCTATAAGGTATAGAACAACTGTGAGTAATAATACAGGATTTGTTAGCGAAGCAGGTCATTTTTCACAGCTGGCACCAAATTACTAGAGTTATTAGATCTTCAGGATTCGATCAATTGCTGCTGGTGAAATATGCTGAGGAAGGATGTATGCGACGTTTAAGTCGTCTGCAAAACGCAAAAGAACTATGTTCAGCAAGTTAACCGCTAAGACCATTCATATAAATACGGAACAATATTATACAAATAAATAGTTTATCCACGAATTCATCGAAGCGTGCATGAGCAAAAGTTTACAGGCAATGTTGTTTCGCAATATACATGTTGCGTAGCATGCAACTAGGCCGACGTCTAAGAGGTAATGACCATAAATTAATTGGTATGGTACTGATACGGAACATATCCGGAATTTGCTAGGAGCCAGTCTTTAGCTGTCCAACTTTATTCCCGTAGGCTGTCTGCAATACTTACCTTCGCAGCCTTGTTGACTTATTCTGTGACACTGTAGGTATTCACTAATCACTAGAAGGCTTAATCCAACTGCCATTGCTGGCCACTGAATCTCCGTCCTCTAGCGCAGTTAATTGTCGATCGTCTTATCTTCGACACCTAGCCACCAGCTCATTTGCACTTCATACTTACAGGCTTCCATTACCATTGTGATGTCGTAGTGCTCACAACCATCTGACTCTCCCAAATTTTTCATACCTTTGCCGCATGCTTGATGTTTCTACGGTCATTATTTCTCTCATCATTATCTGCGTACTGTATCTGAAAGTTGCTGCTCGCTGCTCCCTAGCCCCATCTGTTTCATTCTGGTGTGAGTACTAAGCCTTGAGGAACCATCTATTCCCTGGCTCATTTAAATTCCATCCTAAGTAGCTTCCATGTGAAGTTGCATTGCTTAAAACAAACTAACTCTTTAACATAACTATCCCTTTACCACATACTTGATGTTCTTCTTGTTACCAACTCATAGACTCTGAATCTTGATGTATGTTGTTTCCTAGCTCCATCCGTTTCATTATAAATAAATAAATAAATAGTTTATTCTAGACAGTGCGAGGCATGCCTGTAAAGGCATGCTCATGGTAACACGAACAGACATAGTCGGTAACTGCACAAAAGAATTACGGGATAACCACTAACATATGTGTATGTATACATGTACTTGTTTGTGTGCATTGCCCCATGCTGAGGCTGATGTTGCATTCATGATGCTAGTTCGCTACAATTGGGCTAAACCAGCTTACACTTAATCTAGGTCATTTTAAGGTGGATAAACTCCATTCCACCTTATATGCTTTGTTCTGCGTACCTGATAATCTTCTGCTAACTTACACATGTCGCTCATGCCAACTGTGGTAACCTAGCATAACTTTATGCCGTAGTAGTTTTTAAATAACTTTCGAACATTTTTTGTTTATCGCGGGTTCGCTTATAACCAATTCACTCCAAACACTCATTTCGCGAGCATTTATATCATCATATACGTTTACTTTATTCGATATCTTTTATTTGATATCGGCATTTCGAATGATTGGCTGTTGTTTGACACCCCAGGTGTGGCTGCACTTGATGTGCATGTTGACAAGGTGCCTACTTGTATCTCGGCCACCACCTCGTCTATACTGGCTCTAGGAGGCAGTTGGTCGTTGCTGGAGGGGACGGGGTGCACGGTCCTTGTGGCCGTGCTTGGCTCGAAGAGTGGTTCCATGCACTCAGTGTGGAGCGGACTACGGTCCAGGCACCGCCTTGTGTGCACTTAATTCCCCAAATACAGCGTGCTTGTATTTGCCTGTGAAGGAGTGTGGGCCGGCTCCGTTGATGAAACGTGGCTCACATCCACATACCTCCCGGTCTTATTCCTTCGGGTTTACACTGGATATGAGGTGTGTGGATGGAGCTGTGGGTGGTGCAGCGCAAGCCATCCATAGTCCCTCTGTAGGCGCAGGCGTCCTGTGGCTGGCCACAGTGACAGGCGAATCCGAAACCGGATGTCGCCAACCATGTTTGTGTGTATGTGCAAGCAGTCATGTTGAGGGAGTCTGTTAAGGTGACTCTGAATTGGTGGTTTTGCTCGCCGAATTTTCCATCGAAGAAAGAGCAAAGGATGACTTCGAACTGGATGACGAACATGATGTGTGAGATCCTCCGAAAAGTTAAGTAACAGTGGCTTTATTTAGTGGCAATACATCCGCCAAGTCACAGTGTTGTTAGACAGGCAGTTGTGGCTTTCTATAGGGAGAACGTTTGCAAGGCGGATGGTCACCACGTTTTGGAACACTGCAGCGGAATTATTTGCTGGAACGGGATTAACCCGAACCTCCCAGCTGAAACAACAAGGAGGTTGTTCAGCCAGCCAGCCCAGGAGGTCAGATTGGCATAGGGCTCATATGTTTCGTCATCACGCGCCTCCACTAGGCCTGTGATGCCACAGTGCTCACAACATACCGACCTAGCAAAATATTAGCAAACATTTACCCCATGCTTGATGTTCTTACGACCTAATTTTCTTATCACTGTTTATTTACGGACTATGAATGTTGCTGTTTGCTGTTCCGTACCTCCATCCTTTTCACTCTGGTGTGACTGCTAAGTCTCGAGGAACCACCTAGCCTCTGGCTCATTTCCATTCTGTCCAACAGGCCTCCATTTAGAATAGGAACGGAGAGATAGGGCATCCTTGTCGATCTCCAGTGGAGAACACAAAGGTAGACAAAAGCTTGTCATAAGCCCTAACGCTGTCCGAGGTCATACTATATAGAGCGCGCAGTATGGAGACGAAATTTTCGGGGACACTATTCCTCAGTAGGCAATGCCACAGTGCCGTACGATCGACCGAATCGAAGGCTGCACGGATATCCAGGAACATAGCAATCTCTGGCCTCTGATACATATGGCGGAGCTCGAGGATCTGGCGAAGTGTGACGATTTGATCGATGCAGCCGCGACCAGGGCGAAACCCAGCTTGTTCTTCTCGTTGCAACGAATCGCGTGTTGGGGATAGCCTGCAAAGTATGATGGACACCAGCAGCTTGCAAACCACGGGGACTAAACTTATTCCTCTGTAGTTGGAGCAGATTGTGCGCAGGCCCTTTTTGAAGATGGGGACGACTATCGATTCACCCCAAGATGACGGAACTTTCTCTTTCGACCACATTTTCGAGAACAAAGCCGTGAGTTCTCGAACCAGCGATGCGCCACCATCTTTAAATAGAGCTGGAGGAAGACCATCAGGGCCGGAGGCTTTATAACGCTTCATTTGCCGGAGCTCCTGCTCGATTTCCTGGGAAGAGGGAGGGTCTGTGGAGGTAGACCACTCGGCTCCAGCGCGAGCGCCAGAGGTAGTAGCTGGAGCTGGGGGCCAACAAAACTGCGAGCCAAAATGTTCGGCCAATCTCTCCGACCGTCACTGAAGATTGGTGATTAAGGTGCCATCCTCTTCGCATACTGTTTCACTTTTACCAGATCGAACACCTTCGGTGACTGGAATGAGATGGAAGAGTTTTCTGGTATTACAAGAGGGACTAGCAAGCTCCATCTCCCTAGCACGTTCACACCACCAAGCTTCGCGATTTTATTTGCAGACTCCTGCGCAACTCTCGACCAAGGTACTGGCGTTCTTCACTGTGTCTGGAATCCGATGGTAGCAAGCGGCGTCTGTCCATCAGCGGCAAGGAGTCGGCGGAAATCCAATGCTTCGTTGGGTGATGGGTAACTCCACAAGTGTCGATACTGGCGGAAACTAAAGCATCCTAGATATGCGCCCACGGCGAATCGAGATCACCGTCAATAGTTGAGCCACGCAAGGTTAACGGTGAGGCTTGGTACTTGGTTAAAATCGCAGGGTTTTGTGGATTCGCTACGTCCGGTCGGTAGTGGGCGCGCTTAGGTGATCTTCCGAAATGCATGCAAATCTTAGCACGAACCAATGCGTGATCGGAGTCTAGAAAAGTTGACCAGTACGGTCGGCAGTCCGTTAGGCTTCCGCGCCATCTGTAGCTGATTGCTATGTGGTCAAGCTGGGAGCACTCTTGCTTTTGTGAGGGCGGGCTCCAGGCAGCAGTGTGTCTCCTCGAGTGCCGAAAACTAGTGCTCGAAAGAAACAAGCGATGATCAGAGCAAAGAGCAAGCAGTCTGTCTCCATTGTCTGATCGACTGCCACCGACACCAAAGCTACCCCCAAGGTGGTGCTGGCTTGGTGGAAGGCGGCCAACCCGTGCGTTAAAGTCCCCGGCAAGAATGACTATATCAGTCCTTTTGGAAGAACGCAGAAGTTCATGTTGTTGCTGGTAAAAGCTAACTTTAACTGCATCCGGGCTGCAGTCTGTAGGGGCGTAGGTGGAGATGACAAACAAAGCACGCTTAACGTCTCGACGCCTGCTTACGTTACATGAATTTCTTAGTCTGACTGCACATAGCCGGCTGTTGACTAGGATCCAGTCAAGCAGAGCAGATTCAGCCCTGGCACTCATTACAACCCCAACACCAGCTTGACCAGCGGTGGCAGCTTCTGGGTCTCCGGAAAGACGCAAGTAGTATTTGGCGTCAGAGTTTAACCGGAGAGGCCATTCTGATGACGGCGCTAGAGTCTTGTAATCTGGTCTCTGAAAGGAAACAGATGTCTACCGACAGCGTTTCAAGAATACGGGCCAGACATGCTTGTTGTCCGATTTACGTCAAAGTTCGAACATCAAACGCTGCGAGGATGAATGAAGAACCAGCTCGAAGAAGAGCTGGAGCTTCGGTGGAGTGCGAGGCTGTTGCGCTCGCAGGACATTAAAAACAGGGAGTTTGGCTGTTACTTCCATCAGCTGCGAGACGTGGGTCGTTTGTGACGGTGACCGTAGAAGACATCAGAGTACATGTGGGAGAAGGACGGGAGGTGGGGTGATCTGTAGTGGAGGTTGAGCGGTTGAATTAGCACAGAAGCTACGCATAGCAGTAGCAGTAGTAAGCGGCGTGGTCCATGATTCGTCAGTGGGCGTGGTACTACCCGGTTGCCCAGACTGAAGTAGAGGGTTGTCTTAGGGGGCCCCCCCACCCCAAGCCTTTGATCAAGGATATAGCCTACAAGGCAGCAGGGCGATGTGAGGGCGTCGCAACCCGTTGGGAGCCGGTGACCAAGTAGATGGTTCATACGCCTTTCGGTCCGTGAAGGACCAGGGGCCCAACACACCTTTAAAGTACAATGCTTCTCAGGGAAGGGCAAGGGACAGTGACTTTATTTAGTGGCGAGTCATATCCGCCACGTCGCAGTGTTGTTAAACGGACATTTGTGGCATTTTATAGGAAAAACGCTTGCCAGACGAAAACCCACCACGTCCTGGAACACTGCCGCCGAACCATTCGCTAGAATGGGAAAAACCCGAACCACCCAGCTGGCACCACGGGGAGGTTGTTCAGCAAGCCAGCATACAAAGGTCGATGGCGCGCACCTCTACATCATCATCCAACATAAAAACCCGACCTGAAACAAAAGATGCATCGCCCGTCACACGCTTTACACCACTGTGTGCTGTTGATTTAGATTCATCATAACCACATCAACAACAACAACAGGGTGTCTCCCCCCAAGGTGACTCCACCCAACTTCGGCTCAGATGTAGATACTGCAACTACTGCAAAAAGTGAAACATTTAGAGCGTTATCGAATTGTGCCTCTGATATGTGCGATGCTGATACTGAACCAGCAATCCTGTCTATCGCTTCGCCCGCTACTCCTATTATCAGGAGTGAACGCAACAATGCGAATGCATCTTGCGGAAATTCACCTATACCCTGTAACGCACGCAAAGTGTGTGTGCAACCCACAATTACCACGAATCCAGTAAATCTCTGCAGGACCAACGATACCCAGCATCACAAAAACGTTAACAAGAAAGTACCTAAGTACCGGATGGTACACGCCAACACTTGGACTCAGGCGAGGCACCCGGAAACCATAAAATCACTTTCCCCAAGATACCAGTCGTCGATGGGGCCTGTGAAAACGGCTAGGCTACGCCAGCCACCAGCCAACCGTTACCTACTTGAAGCTCCCAAGTTGGCAGCCCGCGCGCCGACCTACGAACAATCGCCCAACGCACAACGCTTGATACCATCTGGTTCTGGACATAGTTCTTACGGTACTCCCCATCGAACAAGGAGGACCAAAACTGCAGACTCCTCTCTAAACAACCAATTCCCAAAATCTGGACAGCCACAGTTCATGAATCTGCACAACGTAAACGCACGCAACACGGCTCCCTTTACCACCGTCCCTTTCTATGGGACACTACAACATATGGTCCACCGCGCCTAATCCATCAAGAGCTAGCACCTGCTATACTTTTTCTTCGAAATCTTTTATGTTCATTCCAACCTCCACCAGACCGCGGGTTTCAAGCCTTCGGGTAACTCCAGCAATCCCCAACTTTTCTCTTGGCATCTCGATGGCAAATATTCAGCAGTACCCAACTTTCCCATCCCATGAACACACATGTGCGAAGCGTTCACTTACTAAACGCAACCCTATCTTCCGCAAATCCTCGGTGCCTCCTCCTCTCTCATGAAAGTGAAAATTGCCCACATTAGCCTGCGTTCAACGCCCTCAAATAGCGATCCGCTTTCGTGATCAAAGCGCATTGACGATCCGGTCTTTTCCCCATTGCGATGTTCCATCTACCCACACTCGGTCCATCCTAGGGACCTCAGTAACCCCCATGCACGTCTTATCGCCACCAAACCAACCCTATACAGGAGCTGACAATAATCTGCGGCATGACCTACATGCCTACAACGATGATACTGCTCCTACTACAGCAACCTCCCTAAGTGGCAGTATAAAAGTTTCTGCGCAAAGGAATTAGCCGTTGGACCCGTTACCTTACCAAACCTTTAACTTGCAGTCGTCTAACATCTTGCTGGCCGACAACCTCAACGCAAAATTTCCGGCCTTTGTCGATACCTTATCCATCGAGTACAAATCGGGTTGATATTCGACCGCGCGAAGCTGATCAATCCCTTGCTCCTGCAGTCTCTCCCATCTCCATCGGAGAACAGCTTTTGTAGGGTATTCTACAGAAAAGCCTGTTTTGGTATTCATTGCTACTTTTATTGTTCTGGTGAGTTCAAATCTGTGCAAACGAATCACTCCGGGTTCCATCTGATTGCTGCTTCCGTTGTCTGCATTGTAGCCTACCGTACCCCGGTTCACGTTCCTATTATCTGTTAAAGTTTTTCATCTTTCGCTATGGTAAACATATCCGGTTCCAAGTCGCCCTCGGACCCATTAACCGATTCGTCAGCTGTTTGTGGTAAAGCGAGTTGCTCAGAACCAGTTACTGGTTCTTTTGGGGGCATGCAATGTGACCACTGCAGTTCTTGGTTCCATGAGGCTTACACTGGGTTGGATAGACAGCAGTATATCCTCCTACAAAACAGCGATAATTTACCTTATAATTGCCCTGGTTGTGTGAGGCACAAAGCATATCGTCTAGTCCCAAATGACGAATTTGAAACTTTGGTGAATAGAGTGGGTACCCTTCTATCTTTGTTTAGTTCTTTAGAGGGGATGGTTGATCAAATCGTCGTAAGCCTTGAACGTGTAGGCCTTCTCAGAACAAGCGTGGTTCAGACGATTGCATAAATAGTACGGGTTCGAAGGATTCACCAACTCTTGAGGCGGCGCCTAAAGATGGTAAACATCCTGACCTTAACTTGAACTCAGTTATGAGTGGGGAAGTTGTACAGACCAGTGTATCTGCGAAGGCAAAGCGACGCAAGATAAAGCAATCTATCAGTACAACCAAACCCAAGCTAAGAGATGTAACGGTGGGCTCTGTCGATACTCCGTCCCCGAAAACGAAGGCAGAAAACCCTTCTACCTCATTGCCGAAGTCCTTCTCCTGTGCACCTGCTGTTCTTACTAAGGAGGATATGAACTTAAGCGCTGCGCCAGCCAACGCTACGGTGATGCGTGCCTTAAACACCCCTCGTCGCAGTGATGCATTTAAGGACAGCAGCGGTATCTTCAGGAATATCTCGGAGTTCACTGCGACTCTTCCGAAAGATCGCATGCTTGAGGACCTTCACTGATTCAAACTTTGCGTTTCTAAACTACTCCCACCCGGGTTTCCTGGGGTCACTGTTAGAAAACTTACTAGGCTTTGAAACATATCGGGTGATAGTACAAGATCTGGACCCGTCTATTAAGTGTGGTTCTGTATACACCGGAGGAGCGCCAAGCTCTTTTGCGCTTCGCCTTTAAACTGAAGGGTTCCGGAGTGAGTATACAGCCGGATCTACCTTTAGCAGATAGGATAAAGCTTGAGGAAGCCATCAAAAACCTTAAAGCGCGTCGCGAAGCTGGCGAGAAAGGTTTATGTTTGGTGGGTTTTCGGGTGGTGAGCCGACGGTCTACTTCCGCCCTACCAGAGCCCATTCTGGTTGCACACAACCCGGGGCTCTCCATATCAAACGTTTTCACATAGTTCTTAGTAATGTGCGTAGGCTGCGAAACAAGATGTGCGAAGTCGGGGCCCTAATAGACCATTCCCATCCTGATGTAATCGCGTTCACTGAAACCTGGTTGTCTTCGGACGTCATGGACAGTGAGTTATACGTTCCGGGCTACGCAATACTAAGATATGACCGCTCATCTGATCGCCGCGGCGGTGGTGTCGCCTTGTATATCAGATGTGGTGTAAACATATCCAAAACACATACCTTTAACTCAGCTGATAAAACTGTTGAAGCCCTTGCAGTTGAAGTCTGTACCGAATCAACGCAATTTAAAATTTTGCTGCTGTATAGAAGCCGTGATAGCGCTTCTAGGAGTTTCATTGACTTCATCCGCACTCACTCTGTGAACAACTGCTTGATAATGGGGGGACTTCAACTTCCCTGAAGTAAATTGGCATGACCTATCTTATAAGGCAGCGACAACAGGGTTGGCTGCCGAGCTTGTTGACTTGGCACTAGAAGTACCCTTACACCATTTTGTCGATCGACCCACTAGGTACATGGTGGGTCATGCTCCTTCTCTGTTGGACCTAGCTTTCGCAAAGCCGGTTGACTTTGTGAGTGACCTTGAGTGCGGCCCCCCTTTGGGAGCCAGTGATCATGCGTGTTTGTCATTCACTTGTGCTCACATTAGAGACTACGATTCACACAGGGTCCGGACTCCGAACGTTTGGCAAGCAAACTTTCCGTCCATTAGAGCCAAGGCAGTAAGTTTCCCATGCATCACCTTGACGGATGATGATATACAGACGGCTTGAGATACGTTTAAGTCTTTCCTGTTTAACATATCCCACCCCCACATCCCTCTTTCGGTAAAGAAGGGTACCAAAGCGAAGCCACCATGGTTGGACTCAGTCGCACACCAGCTAATGAATAGACGGGCAAGATGTTGGCGGATCTACCGAACAGTTTTCTCAGAATGTACTTTTCGGCGTTATCGTGAAGCTCGAAATGCTTGCAAGAGTTATTTACGAGCTGCTAGACTTAGCTATGTGATGGAGCTGGCTAACTCAGCCTCCGCGAATCCCAAAAGATTCTTCGCCTACGTCAAAAGGCGTAGTAACGTTGGCTCATCTATCCCAGTGTTATTAGGCAGCGACGGCGCCACTGCCACCACTGATCACGAAAAAGCTTGTCTACTCAGTGCGCAGTATGCTGGAACTTTTGTTCGGGATGGGCAATTGCCGCATCTTGACCAAGCAATGACAGTCCCCCAGGACTCCTGTCTAACACACGTCACAATTTCGGAGGCAAAAGTTCTCCATCTTCTTCAGGGGCTAAATCCTGCTAAATCAGCTGGGATGGATGATATTCACCTTAAGCTTCTGTACGAACTCGCAGGCGAGCTATGTGGTCCAGTGACGCGTTTGTTTCAATTGTCGCTTCGCAGCTGCTCCTTTCCCAAGGACTGGAAGGATGCTATCGTCTGCCCGATTTTAAAAAATGGGCGACAAGCATCTTCCTGCCAATTATAGACCAGTAAGTTTGACAAACGTATTGGTCAAGGTATTGGAGAAGTTGATCAGATTTGTGCTTGAAGACCACCTGCGGGAGTATGGTCTGTTCAGTCCACAAAAACACGGCTTTCGCAAAGGTCATTCCTGTATGACTAATCTGCTAGTTGCACGCGAATGTTAGGCGGATACTTTGGATCGGTGCCATGCAGTAGATGTAGTGTTTATTGACTTCTCCAAGGCGTTCGACAGTGTATCACATTCTCGCCTTTCCTTGAAACTTCGGTCCTATGGAATATCCCGGGGTGCACTAAAATGGATCACTACGTTTCTGGAAGGGAGAGAGATGTGTGTTGGTGTGGGGTCTAGTCTGTCTTTCCGACAGTCAGTCCTCCGTGGGGTCCCTCAGAGTTCGGTGCTTGGCCCGCTGTTTTTTCCTTGTATGTCAACGAGCTGCCCGAACTGCTGGAGGTACCATTTCTCATGTTTGCAGATGACCTAAATTTTTGGCACATAATGTCTGACTTCGATGAACCCCAGACTCTGCAACGGGCCCTCGATAAATGTTGAGACTGGGCTGCTGTGTGACAGTTGCCCATAACTTATGCAAAATGTTCCATCTTACGAATAGAGCCAAATAGCAACCAAACGCGTTATTTGCTTGGCGGTAATGAACTACCCCATGTTTCCGAATTGGTAGACCTAGGGGTCACGTTGTCTTCAGAACTTTTATCCAGTGAGAACTGGAGGAAAGCTCCGTGCAAGGGTTTCAGAATGTTGTGGATAATCCGCAGAGCATTCGGGACCATCACGGGCGCTACGTTTGTTAGGTTATTCTTAGCATTTGTCAGGCCACACTTGGAATACTGCATCCAGGCTTGTCCATCTTGCTTAGTCAGGGAAAGGATGTCAGTGGAGAGAGTGTTGAGAGTTGGAACCAAACTGGTCTATGGACTGCGGAACCATTCTTACCCAGCAAGACTGCTTGCGCTGGGAATGCTCTTGATGCACTGTCATCAACATTGAGGCGACCTAGTCTTGACCTATCGTATACTTACCGGTAAAATCGGATCCCATTTATCCGGGCTTTTCCAACCGGCTCGGCTTCCATCGCTCCGAGGTCACTCGCTGGAGCTACACAAACCTCGATCGGATGGAGTCCGGGCGGACTTTCTTTTAGCACGCCGAGTGGTGGATTCCTGGAATACACTGCCTGAGATCGTGGTATTGGCACCAACAGTGAAAGAGTTTGAACACCGACTCGACGCTCTTGACTTTCAATTCTTAGCATTTCCCTTCACGTCCAAGCTTATTCGTCTTATTGAATTGTTAAATCTATTACGTTTTTTTCTTGACGCTCTTATTACGTTCGAACTTCAATTTCTTATTTCACGTGACCGGTGCGGTGGGGACTGCCAGTGCAGGTCGCGTGGGTATTAATTGTTTGACCGTGGTGTGATTCGCGCGCGCTGACCTGACTCTCCTGGATTCCAGTTATCGCGGACGAATAATATCCTGGATTAACGACGCGTCACGGAAGGAACATTCACGGGGATTTATCTTGCTGTTCCGGTCCCACTTGAACTTGAACTTGAACCTGTGGGCTCACAATAGCGGATACGGTCAGACACCCCAGTGCATCTCCTTAGATCGCTGTGAGGTAACAACTGCAACATGTGTATTACCTGCAAGTGGAACACCTGCTTCACTCTTTACTGATTCCACCGTGGTGACACGCATGGATACGGCACACGACCCCGACTTCACTCTCTCTAGGGACACATGTTGTCGAACCTGCAATATGCTCCTTATCAATGCAAGATCCATCAACCACAAAATGCACTACATCGGTCCATTTGTTCTTCTCTCCTCTCCACAGATTGTTCTGATCACGGAAACCTGGCAATCCTCAATCAGCCCTGACAACTATCTAAATATCCCTGGGTACATCACCCCATCGCTCAACTAGTCTAGCTGGTGAATCTCGGATGTTCAGAAACATTAACTGGGATAACCTTTCTATGCTTATCCAATCAGTTGCTTGGGATACCTTTCTCTTGTCCAATTATGTGGACACGGTTACTTATGATCTCTACAACAACATCACCAACTGTTCAGAAGTGATAGCTCCGTCACAGTTCAAAACTGATAAAGTGTTCATCCCAGCTAAACAGGGTGCTGATGAAGCTCCGGAAAATGTGTCACCACTACTCTAAGAAGCATGAGTTCCATATCCTTGTTCGTATGAACAATGTCATAAACAACTGGAAGCACGCCCAGGTGATGGTTAAGTTGGCTGAAGAGCGCGCTGCCTGTAATGGAAAAATAAAACCAAGTCCCTCAATCAGCTTTTGGAATATAGAAACAATCGCACAGCAGAATCCATCACCTCTCTAAGACTCTCTGATGAGTCCGTAATCAGCGATCCGAAGGAAATATCTGAGATTCTCAAGAGCCATTTCTGCGATTGCTTCACTGACATCAACCTGATCTTGCCAACTGCTGTGCCCAAACTTACCCACGACTCGCTAGACATAATTACCTCCCACCTACGTTCTATAATCCGAGTAATTAGATCACTTAGGCTGTCACTACACCCTGGCCCTGATGGTCTCACATCTGCACTGCTGATACTCGGCGGCCAGGACATTCCTGTTCTACTTCTTACCTTTTAAACATTCTCGCTGAAATTCGGCGTGTATCCAAACACATGGAAGCATTCCATAGTTATTCCTAGACATAAACATGGTAGCTGTCAAAACATAGAAACATAAGAACAGTGACACCAACCATGCGGACGCACTTTAACTCGGCTCTCGCTTTGCCCTCTGTGGCCACTCTAATTCTCCCGACACAATATTGTGCGTGCGCTCGTTCGAACCAGTTCAATGAGCTCTACTCAGTGCTTTCCAACTACTGGATCTAACCTGTGTGGATTATACCCTTGCTCCAGTACCCAGTTTTCGGCATATTCTTTGTCGAATTCCATTTGTGTAACTACATCAAACCAGTCTTTCAGAAAAGATCTTGGTCTCATTCGGAAGAAACAGTTGAGTGCTTCCGAACTACGCGGCAACCATCCCTGTAAGTTGCAGTACAACAAAGTTACAGCCTTTTTGCTCCGCTCATCAATTAATCAGCTCTAGGGACGCTTACCAGCGCTCCACCTGCATCGTCGCTTAAGTCAGGCCGATTAACACAGGCTGCCGCTTTCTGTAGGTATGTGTGTACCACTGCGAGTCGATTGATCGCTGAATCCGACCGTCTGCGCGTTACGACCTCCATCTGTCTCTCCGCAATGACCTTTGTGCGGTTGAACAGCCCTCATTTCATGTGCGTGTTCTGGCCTATTCGTGCATCACCCCTAGAGCAAAGGTGAGCGCTTAGACAGGCCTTGCTGTAAACAATGAAGACAACTATGGTTCAACGTCGCCTATGTTGCGCAGACAACTGCAGTAACGTGCTTAAGATCAGTATTACCTGTTCTAGCTGCATCAGATGTGCAGCAGATGCAGATGCAGATGTGCAGTCAAATCCGTCCAAGAAGTGAGACAGACAAACCAAGTTGCTGACACAATTTGGTTTTGCCCAACATGTCAAGTCATTCCAGTTGTCAACTGTTTAGCTTCGCTCACGAAAAAGTGCGATAGGATGACTGAAATAATCGCGCATTTTGTAAACACTAAGATCGATCTCACGGAGATAAATATGGCCACGATAGTACCTCACCCGGCCAAAGTAAACTCTGAGCCTAAACCGAAGAAAAGAGCTAGACGCTCCAAACGCACTGCTGCGTCTGTGACCCTAAATCCACTGGGTCACCTCACTCCCATAAGCGGGCAAGCCTCAAACAAGCCTGCTTCCACTTCTCCAACCATAGAGTCTTCACTTGGAGATTCAGCCATGACACCGACAGCTCAGAGGCGAAGAAAATCCGGTGCAGATAACAAGCAGGTAACGTACGCATCGATTGCGTTGACAAACACACCGGGAGGGACACACTTAGGTCAATCTTCAGTACCGAGCACGCGTGGCTCAAAGCAGCTCTCACCGTCAACACCAGTGGTGCCTTCTAAGCAAACCGCATTTCCGGCAAAAAGTATAAAGCCAACAATCGCTAGACAAAACCACGCTGCATTAACTCTAGTGTGCACCAATGTTCTCGAATCCAAATCTGGCACAACAAAAGGCAAGTTGCCAGACGATCGCAACCAGTGGAGTTCCATCTGCGCGGCGATTGGCATTCGGGTTGTGCCTGCAATGCTGCAACGCGTAGCGCGTCACCCGACCTCAGTGCACTCTGGTGAGCCTCGAATTCTTCGAGTAACACTAAACTCAGCAGATGAGGCAGAGGCTGTCCTGCTCTCAGCAGTTCGTCTTCGCAACTCATTGAGCGGAGTGCGCATATTACCTGATCTACCTTGGAAAGATCGCGCAAAAGAAGCTGTTGTGCAACGCGGCATTGCTAATAGGGATAGCAAGAGAACAATATTTGTTCATGGTGTTCCTGAGCTTCTGCATTCTTCTGCTCACGATGCACAAACACATAACCGAGAGCAAGGGTGCTGCATTCGCGAAGCACTCTCTGCTGACAATGTTATTGCCAAATGCCTGACAAGCCTGCCGTCATCACCTAAACACAAGGTCTGCGGTCCAAGGCTAATAAAAGTAATACTACACTCCGAGAGAATGACGCAAGTTCTGTTGGATAGCTGGTTACAGTTTCGAGCTAGGCTGCCAACAGATATCCGGCTAAAAGCATCAGGCGAACGACCAAAAGTTGGAAGCAATTCAATGGAACTTGCAAACGCAGCAATTTCGTTATTTGCACAGTCCTGCGGAGAGACCGACACAACAGCACCCATGGCACACAAGAGGACCGAGCACAGCACGAGTGAAACTTCTGTTCAGGAACGCTCAATAATGTCATGCAACATGACTGAAATACATAAACCAAAAAACGATTAATGGCCGGCCACTTAACGGCCGGCTTAAGAGCTAACATAAACTTAACATATATTAATGAAATCCTAACAACAAAAGTCCTATCTTGCATGTACACCAATGCCCAAGGCTTTCTAAGCAAGTTGGAAGAACTTAGAGTACTCCAAACCTCTCAACCGCGGGACCTCGTCATGATTACAGAGACATGGTTGAACCCTGAGATAACCGATTCTGAGATCAATTTACCCGGTATGTCACTGCTTCCGACTGATAGAACCGGAAGGGGTGGCGTTGTGATTCTTTATTATAATACAAACCTCTGATGTGAAGTTATCGATCACCCGGAAATCCGAGCTCCCGATTCGCTTTGGTGCCGCCTTTGGTTGCGAAACAAGGACACATGCCTACTAGCCGTGATTTATCGCCCACCAAACTCAACGTCGGAAATGGATACCAAACTGAACCACGTTTTTCAGTTTGCTTGAACAAGTCCTACACCTACATTCTTATCACGTGAGACTTTAACGTGCATGACATAGAAACGCCGGCAACCGATGATATGCAGTTTAAAGCCTGCTTGCAAGAGCTTATTGCTAGCCACCCTCTTTACAACCACGTAACCTCCCTCACCAGATTTCGAACTACTCACAAGCCGTCGATACTGGACCTTGTGCTAACCAACGAAGAACACATGGCTGACAGGATAGTTGCAAGCACATCACTGGGTCGTAGTGATCATGTCACTATACTCTTTGACTATATATGCTATGCGGATTACCCTGAAAAGGAGGTTGATAGAGTGCATGCTGGCACACACTACAATGTGTTGTCCAAGCTTGTTAAGGATACATCCTGGACTTCCTTAACCGAACGCCCCCCAGATGTTGTCTGGGAAACATTTACAAGGACGTTTAGCACACTGGTAGCGCACGAATCGGAACAGAAGTCTTTCCAAACCCAAAACGATCATAAGTCATTTCGGAGGATTAAAACACGTAAATGTATGTCCCGGAGGTATTTGGCATGGCGAGATCACCAGGACTGCCCGAATGCCGAAACCTGGATTGCTACGTGACCCATCGTAACTACTGCGTGAAACTGATCTGCAGAGACCAAGTCATGCATCAGCAGAAGTTAATGAAGCGATTCTGCACTAACCGCAAACTCCTGTACAGGCACGTTAACGGTCTTCGAAAGGTGAAGCGGGGGGGTTCCAGCGCTTGTCACGGCTGATGGGTGCGCGCGATCAGTAATAGAAGCAGATGATCTCCTACGGCTTCCTTACTCCCAAACTTTCCAGCAGGTAACGAGCACAAACATCCTCCTCATTTCTAATACTCCACCATCTGGTTTAGAAAACATCACCTTCACTGCGGAAGCCGTTTTGAGGTAGTTGTTATGATTGCGTATCCACAGTTCTCCCGGAACTGACAACATCCGACCAAAGACCCTACAGGCAGTAGCTAGTGATCTAGCAGAACCACTGGCTGTTTTCTATCAAAAATGTCTAGAACAGCACCGTATTCCAACAGTATGGAAACGAGGGGTCATCACTCCTATCCATAAAGGAGGTAGCCGCACTGATCCTGCCAACTACCGTCCAGTAACACTACTTCCCGTACTATCCAAAGTGATGGAATCAATCATCGCAGACGCGCTGATGCAGTGCCTGAAAAGCCACGGTTTATTAGCCCCAGAGCAACATGGTTTTCGTCAAAGGCATTCGTGTAATACCAACCTACTAATTTCACGTAATAGCTGGACTGAAGCTGTTGATGGTGGAGTGGGAGTTGATGTCATCCACTTGGAATATTCAAAAGCGTTTGATCGCTTAGACCATCGCATTCTTCTCCAGAAGCTTCGGAATTACGGCATCAGTGACCCAATCCTGGGTTGGATCGGCAATTTTCTACAAGAATTACTGCTAGTGGTGAGAGTCCGAGAATCATTGCCTGATGAAATCGATGTGGCATGTGGAGTACCACAAGGCTCGGTTCTTGGACCTCGTCTATTCTTCGTGTTCATTAACGATTTGGCGAGATGGATTACTTCCAATTTCCCATTTTCTGCTGATGATATCAAGATATGGCAAAGGATCAGAGGACCGGAAGACCACGAACGGCTCCAGTGCGATTTTATCACTGTGTCGAACTGGTCAGTTCAAAACGCTCTACCGTTCAACGTAGACAAATGTTGCGCTGTACAATTACGCCATAAACATAACTTCACCTATGTACTTGGGAAAAACGGATTACAGAACAGCTCCCAGGAAAGTGACCTTGGTGTGATCGTACAAAGCAACTTCAACTGTTCAAAACAGGCTGAGGTTGCTGCGAAAATTGGCAACCAGCATGTCGGCATACTGCGAAGGGCATTCGGGAGATTTGACCCGTCAGTCTTCCCAATGATGCACAATTCCTACGTGCACCCGCATGTTGAATACGCTATCCAAGCTTGGCAACCTTGGTTGAAGCGCGACCTAGAAGCGATAGAGGCACCACAGCGAAGAGCAACAAAGAATGTAAAGGGCATGCGCCACCGAAGGCTGAAGTTGTTGGGAATTTTCAGCGGACGCTATCGAAGGCTGCGCGGCGATCCTATTTTGGCGTATCAGATACTGAGTGACCCTAACCACGTATGTCGCCATTTGCTGAAACTTAGCCACAACACGCAGCTCAGGAGTAACTGCTTAAAGTTGAAGGAACAATATAGCCGTCTAGAGTGTCGAAGAAATTACTTTTCGCTTCGGGTTTGCCAACCCTGGAACGCACTCCTAGACTCAGTTGTATCCTCTCCTACCTTGAATATTTTCAAAAAACTAGATGTTGCTCTCAGCTCCGAGCATTTTGTTACCTAAATTACTCTACTGTGGGTTACGCCAAGCATGCTTTTCAACAGGATTTATGTATCAGATGGACCCAATTGCGCGATTATATTTTACTTTCCGCACACCTTACATCAACCATTACTGCACCCCAGTGTCTTTCTGAACGTTTACGCTCGATAATTTATTTTAATTTACACTGATGTTAATTATCAAAGTATTCATCTCGGCAGACGTTCGATAGATGACCTAGACATATTTTGATTTCATCATATTCACCCCAACCATCCTAGGGGACGTGTCAAGCACTTGCTTTTATTTCGTGATAAATTATTGTTAATTGTTCAGTGTACCGCCCCACCAGCCACACGCCTATTGCCTCGAGAGTGATAGAAAGAAAAGTTAAGGAAAACTTGCTGAACATTCTACTTAAAAGCAACCTTATCGATAGACAACAACGCAGATTTTTACCATCCAAATCTTGTCAGACTCGCAAATTTGAGTTTCAATTTAATGGGACTGCACAGATTAATGCTAAACAAGCAATAGTCATAGTCTTCCTTGACATGAGAGAAGCTTCTGACAGAGTACCATACGCGAAATTATTAGCAAAGCATGAATCCTACGGAATCTTAGACAGCCTGCTCTTATGGTTCCAATCTTATCTGTCATCTCGCATGCAATCAGTAAAGGTGGACGAGTCTATGTCACTCCCCAAACCATTCATGAATGGTGATTTTCAGGGCAGCGTACTAAGCCCACTGCTATTCTTGGTATATATCAATGAGGTTTTCCAGGTTATACAATATGGCAAATTCTACCTGTTTGCCGCTTACATCAAATTGGTGTTCTTCATTCACCCATCAAACATGTAAGCCGGTCATTCCCAGATTCAAAGCGACCTCAGGGCTCTGGATGTTTGGTGCAACACTTGGAAGCTGGCATTCGCACCGGCGAAATGTAACGTCCACTCATACCGATGCATCGTTCTGCCTAAGGAGTTGGCGCTTCAAGGCATTTCGTTTGTTAATAGCCTCACAGTTCGAGACATAAGTGTACATTACTCCAGTTCTTTGAACTTCGCTAGAACAAGATGGTGTCCATTGCTTCAGCAAAAGCACTCTCGACTCATAAGCTACATATTCACAACCAATGGCACTACCAGAAGCTAGGCTTCCTCTATACAAAATCTGCGCCCGACATCTGCTAGAATACTGCTACATTGCATTTACCAACTCCCATCAACTGCTACAGAGTAAACAATGAAAAGGTTTCAACGATCGTTATCAACGTACTCTGAGCCACCGTACTCCAATTAACCGCGGCCGGTGCATCGAACTCGCGCTAGAGCCTTTATGGCTGCGCAGGCTCAAAATTAACCTCATCTTGCTTATAGAAT
>OX104069.1:95801319-95895576 GCA_944474145.2 Dicrocoelium dendriticum | reverse complement strand
CAATTTAATCGGCTAGAATTGTTCGATACGCCGGTCACCGCTCGCCCTGCTCCGAGGGCTGTCCGTTTGGATCCACCCTCTCGCTCAGAATTCGAACGTGAGATCGGACAGTTGAAGTTGAACAAAACCGCGGGACCAGAGGATCTTCCTCCAGCTCTCTTCAAATTCAGAGGCTCTGCTCTTGTTGATGCTTTACATGAATTACTGGTGAAACTGTGGGAGCAGGAGATTGTCCCAACCGACTGGAGCCGCTCCGTTATTGTTCCCATCTTCGAAGGCGGCTCGCGCTCGGAATGCGGCAACCATAAAGGAATCAGTCTGATCGCCATCGCCTTCAAAGTACTCGCCACCATAATTCTTCCAGACTGACTGGCGCTCGTGAAAGCCAGATTCGTGAGGAGCAAGCCGGGTTTCGTCGGGTTCGTGGCTGCATCGACCACATCTTCACCTTGCGTCAGTTGTTGGAGCACCGTCACACATATTGGCGGCCCACCGTAGTCCTGTTCCTCGACATCAAAGGTGCCTTCGATTCGATTGATCGATGTGCCCTTTGGAATGTCTACTCAGGAAAGGTTGCCCGAGAAATATGTAAATATTATCCAAGCATTATATGCGCGTAGCATGGACAGAGTAAGGGCTTACGGCAAGCTGTCGCCACCCTTCAATATCACCAGCGGTGTGAGACAAGGATTCCCGCTGTCACCTCTCATATTCAACTTTGTTATTGAAGAAATCACGGAGATTGCACTTACATGACATGACTTGGAAGGTGTGGAGCTACTCCCAGGAGAACGACTTCTTGACTTGGAGTATGCAGACGACATTGCCCTCATCTGTGACAGCTCCCAGACGTGCCAAGCCGCGCTGGACAGATTAGCACTGGCTGTCAGTCGCTTCGGGCTTTGCTTTGTACCACCGAAGTGCAAAGCCTTCCTCCAAGATTGGCAGGAATCGCCTCCTGTGCTGACCCTTGGTGGGGAGCAGCTAGAAGTTGTTCAGAACTTCAATTACCTGGGAAGTTGTATCAGCGCCCTTGAGATCGAAGACGAGATCACGAACCGTATAGCGAAAGCTCGGTGTGCTTTTGCTATCCTTCGCCACCTATGGCGGCGGCGCGACATCACTCTCGCCCTCGGTACGTTCGACCTTACTGTACGGTTGCGAAACCTGGCCCCTACGATCGGCGGACATGAAGAGGCTACTTACGTTCGACCATCGGGGCCTTCGCAGTTTGGCTCACATCTGGTGGGAACACCGCGTGAGTAACGTGCGTGTTCGACGCCTTGTATACGGCCCAGGAAAAGGGAATGAACCGCTCAGCACCGTTATTTTCCGCACCAGGCTCGGATGGCTAGGCCACGTGTTACGCATGCCAGCCCACTGACTCACTCGACGTGCGTTGTTTGCTCACTGGGGATGTGGGTGGAAGAAGAGGAGAGGTGGCCAAGCGATGACTTTGTCCAGAGGAATGAAGTCCCTCGCTTCGTAGCTAGCCTTGGTTGGAGCTTCACGGCTCCGTGGTTGGGGTCCAAAAGACGGTAAACACGTTTGGCTGGATACACTTGCTGACATGGCAAGGAGCCGGCCTCATTGGCGTTCCTGCTGTAAGTCACTTTGTCCCTCCCATCCCTTTTAGCCTCCCCTCCATCTACGATCTCATCTCGTAGGGTGAAACATAACAAATGTTTTTGCCTAGTGGCTGGCTGGTAGCTTACCGGAACGATGCGTATCCGTTGCTGGTAGCTCAGCTGGCATGCAACTGTCGTATTTATTTTTTCTTTATGTATTGCGATACAATAGCGGAGTTGTTTTACCACCTCCGGCTAACATGTATAATGTTGAGGATTATGGTGAGTAGCTCGAAAACCTGAGTGTCCGTTATGTTAAACTCAGCTAAGCGAAAATCCTATGGAACGCTTGAAACCAATTCAACCTGTGGTGAAGGGATCTCTGAAGCAAAGACCCCAGTATACTGAGCACTAAGTATACAAGACTTGTCATAGTCAGTGTCCGCACGGGTCCCGTCGGCTCGCAGTAAGGCTGGTATGGACGCTTTTGCCCCGCTGCGTCCTTAACGTGAGCAAAACTTTGTGGGAGTAGCTGCGGCTGAGACCGCTAAACTCTGTTCGTCTGAGACGTTGCTTGCATTTACTTCTATTCGCTCGATTACTATCATAGGTACTGGCTTATGGAACTGCTTGGTAGGTTTGCCAGCATCTAGGCCGTTTCTTGAATAGGCACTTGCCTGTGGTGCCTTCTTCAATACAAAACGTACACCGTTAACATGTGTATACTATATATATATGTATATATATATATATACTAACCGCCAACTAATGGTAACCTCTCCAGTTGGCCTAGCGTACATACCGAACCGAACCCGCCGCAAGGCAAATCTCAGATGTGAGAGTCCCGGTCCGGTGTGGAATAGGCGTTCAACAATTGTAGCATGTTTATAGTTTAGGAAGTGATCTGAAAGATTGAATGTGTTTAGGCGTAGACTGAAGATCCATTATGAAATGAATTTACTGTTAACAATGCAGCGGGTAAAAAGTTCAGAAATCCACACGGCATATTTTTGCTCAAATAATCTACACGGAAGGCATTAATGTAACCTCTTTAGGCAAGGTAGGTACCGGGAGTATTCATAATGAGCGGTTATACGTAACGAGGAAGTGTGAAACTTACGGATTATGCTTTAAAGGGAAACTGGAAGTAAAGTTAATTGGATAATTCTGCAGTAATACGAAAGGAATAACTTCTGTGTCAAATGCATCCGTATGTGCATGGTTGATAGGATACCAAAGAACATGTTTAGAATTTGTAGCAAAGGAAGAATAACGTACATGTTATTTTACTGTATTGATGTGTATATGAATGCGGAATGGAAAATGCTCATGTGCTAAGTTTCATTTTTATTATGGTTAGGAAACTGGAATATCGAAAGTGCGTAAGCTACCGTGGTGTGTCTACGTTGTCGAAAAGCGTTACGCAAATAGGAATAATTTGAACGTCCTCATATGCTGGGCTACATAGGTTAAGTGGGTTAAAAAAGGCGTTAGTTTATGGCTGATTGTACGATATACATGCCTTAATAGGCTACACACGTATAAATATATATTTGTGCGTATACCTAAATATATATACACATATATATACATATACCTATACACACATATAGGAATACATGTCGGTACATGTACATATATATGTAAACATATATATATATATATGAATATCTTCATTCATACATATGTACCTAGGTTGCATTAGGGTACATTACATTACATACGTACATACAAAGAGACATATATATTCAAAGCTAATAAGCAAACTCATGAAAGAGCGTTTGACCCGCTGCGGACTGTTACTAACCCAACTGCCTCCCGCACAGTTGACTTAACTACCTCAGATAATTTCGTTCAAGATGTGAGCAAGCAAATTGTGCAAACACATTGCTCAGTGGCAACTATGCTGAGTTTTGTAACCATGCATACCCAGGACACTAAAAATCTGTGGGAAGTAAGCAACCTACTTGCTGAGGACAGAGTGGACGGCATGCCGAAGGAACATCAGCTTCTCACATAATAAACGAAGCCAACTGCGATATAACATCCGTTTTCCCACAGCTCATCTTCAAGTCTGTTAATGTTTTAAAGAGGAGAATCATGACGGACGGTGAGGTACCTATTAGGTGATGAATGGAATTGGATTGCGTTACCAGATGCACCCACATCTTGTGGAAGCCTATTCCATAACTATGCATCTCTGTGGAGATAAACGTTTGCACGCATGGTGTGTCTCCATAATGTTGAGTACAAAATATTTATTTATTTATTTATTTACTGCTGTGGGATTTAGGTAGGGTATTGGAGTGTAACCGATTACGAAAAAAAGACAAAATGCTACCCGATGGAAGGAAAAGCGGCAGTGAGCTTGCAAGAGGAGTATGGATAACAGATATAAAAATGGGAGGTTAGTCTCCAACTTTGGCAACTATCACAACTGGACTCTAACCGCAAGTACGTATTTCAACTCGTAGCGAATAAGCAAGAAGACGCGTCAGTCTCGCGCACAGTGTACTGAACACTAAACGGTTTATATGTGAGCACGGAACGTTAGGGTGTGTCCTTGAGTGCGTGTGTGCGTAATTATCTACGTGTGTGTGTAGGGCCAATCAGGTTCACGGTGATAGTGAGCGATCATTGGTTGAACACGTAGCCGTCCTCTCTGTTTTAGCTGACGATACAGTCA
The DNA here is from genome assembly GCA_944474145.2 of Dicrocoelium dendriticum. NCBI lineage: Eukaryota > Metazoa > Platyhelminthes > Trematoda > Plagiorchiida > Dicrocoeliidae > Dicrocoelium > Dicrocoelium dendriticum. Next base: position 95,891,322 of record OX104069.1, on the reverse strand, counting down.
TGGCTGAAAACGTTCGATCGGTTTGCGAAGCCGGGTTGATCGGCGTAATTGAGTTTCCCCTGTTGTTCTGTGTTCGTCGTGCTCTGCAGCTAGCTCTGCGATCTCCGAGTGTGACTGTCTCACGGCAGGTGTGTCAGTGCTCCTGGGGCGTACATGATCTGGGTGCCTGCGAACAACCCGACCGTCCGGAAGCTGCAAATCGTTTTGACTTCCTGAAGAATCGAGCACAGCCGCCGGCTGCCAACATTGTTCATGCGGTAACCTGGCGTAAACAGGTTGCTGGTCCTGAAATGTAACTTCCGGCCTTGATTACTCTGAAGACACAAGCTTTTCTGACGCTCCTGTACTTTAACACGCGGGTTCGGGAACAACAAATGAAGCCTCGTTCTCAGATTTCTGCCGAACGTCAATTCCGCCGGGGATTTCCCGGTAGCCTCAGTGGGTGTAGAACGGTTGGAGAATAGGAACCGATCCAGTTTTGTTCGCATTGTTCCCGTTCGCTGCTTTAGTAAGCCTTGTTTCATAGTTTGTACTGCACGCTCCGCTAATCTGTTTGATGCTGGGTGATACGGGGCTGATTTAACGTGTTTGATTCCGTTGTTGGCGACAAATTTGCCAAATGCGGCACTGGTAAAGAGCGAACCGTTGTCTGTACAAATGGTTTCCGGAATGCCAAACGTAGCGAAGGACGAGCGCATTTTAGTGATGGTGGATTCGGCTGTCGCCTGAGTAACTGGATGTACGTCAATCCACTTAGAATGTGCATCAATAAGTAAAAGAAACATGGTCCCGTCGATCGGTCCAAAGTAGTCGGTTTGTCGGGCCAACGCCAAGGGTGTATTGGACCTGGCGCCTTGCTCCGCTGATACGCCTGACAAATATCGCAATTCTTCACTAAGTTCTCTATGTCTGAGTCGATGTTGGGCCACCAGCAGTACCCTCTCGTTAGTGCCTTCATCCTCGCCACACCTGGATGGGCATCATGGAGCTCTTTAAGTATCTGTGAACGCGTCTTGGTGGGAGGGACTAGACGAGAGCCCTAAAAAACACAGCCGTCGAATAGACTCAGTTCGTTCTTCCGAATCATAAACGGTTGTAATTCAACCGTCCTTTCAGGAGGCCAACCCATGTTCAAAAAGCGTTTCACCATTGATAGCACGGGGTCTCGATCCGTCCATTGACGGATTGTTGAACTCCGTATCGGTGTTGTGTCTAGATGTTGCATTAGATTAACCAGTTCAAACGGAGGGTCGGTTTCAAGTGCAGTTTCCGTGATCGGCAGACGGCTGAGTGCATCAGCTGTGCAGTTGCTGACGCCGGTAATATAAACAATCTTGTAACTGTAAGCACTCAAGTTTATAGCCCATCTTTGCATCCTCGGTGATGCCATTTGTTGTATACCTTTGGTTTCCCCAAACAAGGATATCAATAGTTTGTGGTCTGTAGGAAGCTCGAAAACGTTTCCCCATAAATACTAGTGAAACCTCTTAACTACGAAAATAACGGCTAGCGCTTCCCTGTCCAGTTGTGAGTAATTCTTCTCCGCCGTCTGTAAGGTGCGCGATGCATATGCTATGGGACGTAAAGAACCATCGTCCACGCGGTGGAACAGGACAGCCCCGACTCCTTAAGGGGACGCGTCGCACTGAAGTATGAGTGGCTTGTTAGAGTCATAATGGACTAACGTTGGTGGCGCAGCAAGAGCTTGTTTTGCTCTATTGAAGGCACTTTTTGACGGAAACCCCAACACCACGATGCATTTTTGTGTAACAGCTCATTTAATGGCGACAGGACCGTCGATGCCTTAGGCAGGAAACGGCGATAGTGAGATAGCATTCCTAAGCACGAACGGAGTTCATCCCAACTCTTTGGCTCTGGGCTTTCTAAAATGGGTTTAACCTTGTCATTTAAAACATGTAAACCTTGTTTATCAAGCCGGTATCCAAGGTAACAAACGGAAGGTGAAAGGAACTCACATTTAGACCTTTTCAATCTGAATCCACTTCGCTCCAAACGCTCGAGCACGGCCGCGCGTGTTCGAAGATGCTCTGTATCCGAGCGTCCAGAGATAAGAGTATCATCCAGATAAGCACACGCAAAAGGAATGTCCCTCACTAGGCCGTCAATAATTCTCTGAAATATTCCGCGGGCGGAATTAATGCCAGAAGGTAAACGAGTATATTGAAATAGTTCCATGTGCGTGGTGATGGTAGTAAGTTTCTTCGAAGGTTCATCGAGCTCTATCTGCGAGTATGCTCGACTCAGATCGAGTTTGGTCAACTTTTCACCACCAGCTAGTGTTGCATACAAGTCATCAATACGTGGCAAGGGGTACCTGACCAGCATGGATGCTTGATTTATGGTTATCCTGTAGTCACCACAAATCCGTACGGAGCCGTCCGGTTTGGTTACTGGCACAATTGAAGTTCCCCAGTCAGAAAAGTGTGCAGGAGTAATAATCCCTTGAGTCTGTAGGCGGTTTAGTTCCTCTTCAACTTTAGGCCTCATAGCGTATGGTAGTGTGCGCGCATTAATGAAATTTGGCCGAGCGCCTTCCTTTGGTTTTATCGCAGCCTGAAATTCTTTTAACTTCCCAAGCTCCTCGGAAAAAACAGCTGAATGTTGTTTAAGTAATGTTGTAAGTCCGGAGATCTCGGTAACTAATTTTACCACATTCATTGTATCCGGGAAAGCAGGTATCCAGACTCTTCCAAGCAGATTTGGACGATCCCCGGGGATCACATATACAGGAAGTGTGCGTATTTTGTCACCATACTGTGCCTTCACGATGCATTTACCAAGGACACGTATAGGTTCACCGGTGTATGTACGAAGAACAGAGTTGCAAGCGGATAAGTTCGGGAGCGTTTTTACAGTGTTTTCCCGGATTATCGCCACGGATGCTCCTGTATCGATTTCCATCTGTACCTTTTGTCCTTCTATGTAAAGCTCTAGAGTGCATGGCGCCGGCTGCATGCTAGAAACGGAATTAAGCCAAATGGAATGTAATTCAGGGTCGCTACCATCAGACTCGTCCACAGTTTTGATGGGGTTTGCTCCTCGATATACCCCACCTGAACGTCCCTTGACCGATCTACACCCTCGCGCCAGGTGGGCCACCTTCCCGCAGCTTCGACATACTGTCTTTTGATGCCGGCAGTCGGATGGACAACTGTGCTGCTCACCACAACGATAGCACACAAACAAATTGACGCCAGTGGGTAGCTTTGGTTTTGGTGTAGTGTTAATCAATCGCAGCTCATCTGACGAGTCCTTCAGCGTAAATGTTGCGAGTTGTTGTGTAAGGTGTTCCCTCTGCCGGGCAATCGAGCTGGCCGTCTCCCAGGTCAGTGAACAATCATCTTGTGAAAGGAGCTTCTCCAGCGTGCTCTGGTCTGAGATTCCGGCTATCAAACATTGGAGTAACATGGTCTCTTCAAATCTCGTTGGATCGATTTCATTGTATTTACAAACAGGTGCTGCTTGTAGTACACGAGGGATGAACTCGTTCACACTCTCATCGGGTTTCTGGCAGAGTTTCGAGAAGTAGTATCTAGCCGTAAAAACATTCTGACGAGCACTCCAAAGAGCACTGAAGGTTTCCAAAGCGCCGGTTATCGTAGAAGAGATTTGATCAATACAAAGTGCATCGAAATACCTTTGACCCTTATCTCCAAGAAATCGTATCAAGAGCTTCACTTTGTTTTTCTCAGTAAGAGATACTGCTGGATTCAAGATTGGAAGCAATTCCAAGTAATCCGTAAAGGTTTTCCGCCATCTATGACACGAGTCCAGAGAAGGTTTGTAGGTGGAGGACGACAAGAATATCGGTGGAGTATTTGTCACGGACATGTTGACCTCGTCTCCAGATATCACAACTGGACTCTAACCGCAAGTACGTATTTCAACTCGTAGCGAATAAGCAAGATGACGCGTCAGTCTGGCACACAGTGTATTGAACACTTAGCGGTTTACATGTGAGCACGGAACGTTAGGATGTGTCCTTGAGTGCGTATGCGCGTGCTTATCTACGTGTGTGTGTAGGGCCAATCAGGTTCACGGTGATAGTGAGCGATCATTGGTTGAACACGTAACAGCATCTGTGAAGGTTCTGGCGCAAGTTTGATGCCACGACCACGATAGTTGAGCGTAGCGTGACCCAAAAGACGTTTGGCGAAGGTTCGTTGCACCTTTTGAATGGCAACTCTGTAGCATTTGCTGGAGTTGGTAAACTCACTAGAGCAGTATCGTAGCACGGGTCGGGCGCAGGTTTTGTATCGAGCCAGCCTTAGTTCTTGCAGTGCCATGGATTTGAATACGTAGCTTATGAGGAAGCGCGCTTTTTCTGAGCAATAGTTCACTTGTCATGTGAAGTTCAAAGAACTGGAGTAATGTACACCTAGATCATGATCCGTGTGATGATTACCAAGCGGAGTGCCTTAAAGCTCTAACGCCTCCGGCGGAACAATGCATCGGTATGAGAAAACGATGCATTTCTTCGGATAGAATACCAGCTTCCACGGTTTGCACAAGCATTCAGAGCCCTGAGATTTTTCGAATCTGGCATGCAGGTTTGAAGGGTGAATGAAGAACATCAGTTTGTTGTCATCGACATACAGTTAGGACTTGCCATATTGTATTACCTGGAAAATGCCATCGCTATATAGAAGAAGCGTAGCGGGCCTAGTACGCTGCGCCGAAAACCACCATGGTGACCGGTTTAGGGAGTGACACAAGCGTATTCACCTTTACTGATTGCTTGCGAGATGAGTGCAATGATTGGAAGCACGTAAACCGTCCATCCGAAACTGCGTACAATTCAAGCTTTGCTAATGGTTCTGCATGTGGTACTCTGTCTAATGCTTTTCGCGTGTCACGTAAAATGATGACCAACGCATGTTTAGCATAAACCTGTGCAGCCGCATGGTTAAGAAACTCAAATTGGCATGTCCGACAAGGGTAGGACGGTAAAAACCTGTGTTGTTTTCTATTGATAAGGTTGCAACTATGTAGAAACTTCAGCAAGGTTTCTTTAACTATTCTTTTCTTCACTCCCAAAGCAATAGGCGTGTGGATGATGGGGAGGTAGATTTTATGTTTTTAAGCCTACGTTGTTCATGTCTGGTGATAACTATAGGACGCTTCCACGTTTCACATTTCCTGGGCATATAGTTGCTCTCAGACGATACGCCTACAGTTTTGATCAGTGACACCATTAAGCGTAATAATTTTTCACAGCTTTTTTCTCATGCTGCACTCGCCATAGGCACACAGTGTACACAACTGCGTCGGTCCAGTTGCTCGCTAAGATACTCCACTCCAATGATTTCTATAATCAGTGTTTTTCCATAACGCAGTCTGCTAGGATGGACTTCATTCAGTCTTTGTGCTAAGTAGGCCTACATTACTGATTATATCTATATTACTACTGCTCTTTGTCCTGCTCATTATGCAACCTTGTACAACCCTAGACATTTCTGATCATGTCAAAAAGCTGCTCCAAGGTTTGCCGTGACTACCAGGTTTGTCTAGTATTTCATCCATTCCTATCCGCAATTTAACCATTTCTGCCTCAACATCTGCTTGTTTCGTTTTAAGCACGGCAAGCCTTACGGCAGCTCGTGCATAAACCGCAGGCTGCGACTCAGATATACTATAACTAGAGTGCAAGCCAGTACCAGAAACCTTACCATCAGCAACCAGTACATCGCCGACTTGGTGTGAAGCAAATCCCGATTCCTGGAAGTTTTCGGAATCTACTCCTCGGTTTTGCTTTGTACAGTCAAAATGTGATACCATAGGCCTCATGTTCTGATATCCTCAGCAACCTTAATGTACGCTTGCATTCCAGCTATTCGCCGCCCTTCCGTCAATTACCTCTCTTAGCTTTTTGGTTCAACACTCCTCTCATCTGGTCAGCACAGACGCCCAGTAGCTTCTCATTTCTAGGTGTTCATTTCTCACGTATTGCTGCATTGTTTGCGACACTTGCCCAAGCAGGATTCCAACAGACTTGCTAGCTTTTCCTGGGTCAGCATACCCTAGTACTGTTTTCTTAGCACACTCATCATCATCAGCAACAGCAGTACATCAGCCATTGGAACTGATGCTTCGCTGCCATACAACCATGAGGACCTATGAAATGAATAATAAGAAGATGCAGAGAAAGGGGACTTACCTGAAAACATTATTGCCCTAAGCAAACATTCAGGGTCAAGGCGCCTACACCTTGTGTAGACAACATACGGTCACAAACAGGTGGCTATCGTGAAAAGATAAGGCGGCATCGCCGATACAGCTTCCTTGTGGCTTTCACTGCCACGCGTCATAATCAGCCATTACCCCACAGATAACTCAGCACCACACACACTTTAAACAGTCAATCCGATTAGGAGACGGCAGCAGACGCGCCACTCTTGTCTACTGCGAGCCATGTCCTGCAAAGTCTCGAGACAAGCACAAAGCGAGCCACGTGGACTCCAGCCCGGTAGGCGAGACGGACCAACGTTATCCAGTTTGGTCGTCAGTGTCTTCATTTCCCGTTGCCAAGTCAACTTCTGTCCACTGCGAGCCTTGCACCACCCAACACCTGGCAGCCTAAACAACGCCCTCCTAGGTAAGCAGTGCCCAGGCATACGTAGCACTGCCCGAGCCAACGCAACTTATTCAGTGCTATCTGTTTTCTAGGGAGCTAGCATGATTATCATTACCTAGTACTCGCCTACGCACATCATCGTTGGGGACAAGCTGGTGCCATCCGACTTCAGCAATGCTTCGCAGACAACGATGATCAAAGACTTGTAGGCGCCTCAGGTCTTCCGACTGAAGGGGCCAAGTCTCATAACCATAGAGCAGAAAGGCCCTCACTGTGGCCTTGTGTATCCGGCCTTTCCGACGAAGGGAAACTCCCTTCTTTCGCCAAAGATGACGCAGATTCAAGAAGGTAGCTCTGACCTTTGCAATGCGTGAGCTGAGGTCAGTTTCTTTGCGCAAATCATTGCTGACGCAGCTGCCAAGATAAGTGAAATGATCTACCACCTCGAGTTCCTCGATAGCAAGCGTCAAGGGGTCATCAATTGGCTGGTGGTGCTGCAGCAACCTTTTGCACTTTGAAGGTGCGAAGTGCATGCCAAATAATGGGACCGTTATGGACAGGCTATTCTGGGTTGATTGGGCCGCCATAACATCGTCGAAAAGCAAGACGATTTCGTCCGCATAATCTAGGTCAACTAACCTTTCACCATGCAGTACTTCAACGCCTTCATCGTGATATTTTGCAACGGAACTCTTCATGCTAGAATCCACGACGAAATAGAACAATACTGAGGAAATCAGACAACCCTGACAAACGCCACTTGTGGTCGGAAAGCTATCCGATATGACAACGTAAACGCTGACGCGGACTGTAGAGTTCGAGTATGGAGCACGAAGGATGTCCACATATTTCGTGGGAACACCTTTCCGCGCAAGTATTTCGAACAGAATCGATCGATCGACTGAATCTAACACACTCTTGAAACCGAGGAACACAGCTATTGTCGATCTGTGGTATGCGTGTCGCTGCTTTAGCACCTGCTGCAAAGTGAATATATGGTCTATACAGCCACGTCCTGGGCGGAAACCAACCTGCGCTACCCTAGTCCGAGATTCCCGTTCCGCAGTGAGTCGACGAACGATAATCGAGGCCAATAATTCTATCACAATTGGCGTTAGGCTAATACCCCTGTGGTTAGAACAGTCTGTGCGACTGCCCTTCTTGTATATTGCCACTATAATCAATTCACTCCAATTAGCCGGGACGCTCTCTTTTTTCCAGACACATTCGAATAAGGAGGGCAGTACTTTGCAGAGGACCACACATCCATCCTTAAGTTGTGCAGGTGGGGGAATCCGGGCCAGCGGAACGAAAACGATTGAGGGCTGTGATCGCGTTTCGGTCCTCGGCATCCGACGGAGGCTCTAAACTAACCGTCCATGGCACGTCCTGCATCACCTGAGTAGGAAGATGTCCGGGAGCAGGAGGCCAGCTGAACTGATCTTGAAAGCATTCCGCCCAACAAACCATACGGCGCTCCCTATTGTGTATCAATGCACACGCGCTGTCGCTGATTATCTCACTGACACCTGGTTTTCTGGGATTAGTGGTGCGGATGAGCTGGAAGAGCTTCCGATAATTGCCTACTGTCCCTGCCTCCTACATTTCTTGAGCCCTACTGGTCCACCAGGCTTCCTTGTCCGCACACAGGCTCTGCTTTAGTGCACGCCTAATAGCCCGTCTGCTCACATTGTGTTCAGAGCCAGCCGGGAGGTGTCTTCTAGATTCCAAAAGGTTCATCGACCTCACGGATATCCAGTGACTGTTGGGGTGACCATTGATGGTGCCACAAGTAGATACTCCTGCGTCGTGCATGGCGGCCGAAATCCTATTCCACTGAAGCTCAGCGTCATCGGGTCAAGACTACGGCAGGTCAGTATGCAATGCGTCTTGATAGGCTTGCCTGACCGAGGACTGAGACAATTTCTCAGTTGCCAATCTTAGGGGAGGCTTGGTGCGCCTCCCGGTAAAGTTTATAGAGAAACGACAACGTACCAAGGCATGATCAGAGTCGAAACAGGTACTCCAGTACGAGCGGCAATCCAGAATGGAACCACGTAACCTATAAATTCTGGCAATGTGCTCAATTTATGTCCATTGCTGGTCAGCTACAGGAGGACGCCAAGTGGCACTTCGGCGCCCACTGTGTCTAAAAGCAGTGTTATTAAGAAACAACTAGTGCTCCGCACACAGTTGCAGCAGACGCTCACCGTTGTCAGTCCGTCCCGAGTTAAGCCCACAATTACCACCCACCTGAGTTTCTGAAGAGTTCAGACGCCCTACTTGTGCGTTCATATTCCCTGCAAGTACTATAATATCTGAACTAGTAACACTGCGTATTTGCGCATTCAGTTCGTGAGAGAATGTGTCCTTGACAGCATTTGAACTGCATTCGGTGGGAGAATAAGCAAAAATCATGAACAAACAGCGTGAATCAACCTTAGCTGATGTCATCAGACGGGCTGCACATAAACGGCTGTTCACTGGAATCCAATCAAACGACAGTGACTCAGCCTTGCAGCTGAGAATGATACCTACACCAGCTTGACTCGTGAGTGCTGCATCGGCCTCTCCGGAAGCGTGCAACCAATGACGAGAGGATAAGCCGGGTGCGGTAAATTCAGTAATCCCGCTAGGGTCACTGATCCTAGATTCGGACACACAACATACATCAATACCCAGTGTGTCCAAGGTGTGTGCGAGTGCATCCTGTTGACCTGTTTGTCTTAGAGTGCGAACATTGAATGTCGCCATGGATACGGGATAGCGTGGCCTTATAAGGGACTTTTGCCGATAGGCGTCCGATAGGTGCTGTGGGATGGTGGCTGCAGATGGTTCTACTCCAGTGGCGTTTCGGTTGCTGTCAGTTAAGCTGGGAATTATAGAAGGACGTTTGGTAATAGGGGTCGGGATGGGAGTAAGCGAAAAAGTTGGAAAAGAAAGAAGGGGGCCCCAGCAGTAGCATGTTTTTGCTTATGCGCCTTGCTGGATGCAGCAGATAAGGCGATCCTTGATAATCTGTGCGACAACCGATGCAGCATGAAATTTATGTTTAAAGAAAATGTCATGGTTGCATGTGGACTGAGATACTGCCAGGGCGCCCAGACCTAGACAGGAGGACGATTAGGGTCCTCATCCAAAGCTTTTGGCTCAAAAGCCTGTCCGCAAGGCAGCGGGAGGTGGCAACGATTAATTTTTACAGAAATGGACGCCAACTTATTTCAAACCCACAACCTGGAGGACAAAGAGCCTGAGTCTGTCTGACCTCTCGTAATGGACCAACCTGGTATGAGTAGCTCTCAAGGTGCCCTGAGGCATCACCAGTATAGCTCAATGGGTCAATGAGGTACGCAAACCGTCGCACAACGTTAAGGCCCAGTCTCGTTGCGACGGTTCATAGCGCCCTAGGGTAATTCGTTTCTCGGCGCGACGCTACGTATATATTTGTTCCGCACGTTCGCTTTCCTTTAACTTATCTTCATTACTTCACTTCTATAGACCAAACATTTCTCACCTAGTGTTCTCTGTCCGTTTCTGCAGCAAAGCTTTCGACATTTACTTAGGTGGGAGGAAAGCTTTCTCACAGGCTTTTCCCATCTCAGTCGGCCATAGCACTATATCCTTAGTACCCTCGTGTCGTCATTCAGTCTTGATCCACGAAGATTTTTACTCAGCGATTGAGTCCTATCTATCCGCTGACTTACCACTAATTGACATTTGAATCGCTTTCATCGCAAGCCATTTATACCTTCACTTACTTATTCTGCGCTTCCTATCGAGGTAGGCTGGCTACCAGCTGTTCCTCCACCAGTCAAACGCCGCTGGTCTTTAAATCCTACTTTCTGTTTTCCCACGCAATAGTTGCATCATAGAAAACCGGTACTGCGTTTTTGCTTTATGGCGCAGCGCTCTGTATTCCATGTAGATAGTAGCAAACAAACGATACGGCCATTGCTATTGTAGAAAGTTCCGAAGACACTTTCAGCACAATCACTGTTGCACATTGTACATCATTTGTTTCCACTAACTGTTATACCACAGGACTTTAACAATGTTTAGTTCCACGCCGGTTCCTTACGGCCTTAGTTGTCTCTCACCTTCCCCTTCCTCCGAGGTCCGGAACTGCTTGGGGATCTAGGATTGGACCGAAAAGCCATGTTTCCCCGGGAAAGGACATAGTAAAACACCAGAACCTACAAATAACATGGCTGTACAGCAAATGGATACAACTGCACTCACTAACACGGCCGTTGTTCAGTAATGATAGCTGGACACGAGGCCTTCACACGCCTGCAAGTATACATATACCTGAAAAATCCAGAAGCAGGGAATTGACATTTTGCTCACGTGGACACTCACAAGGACGAATCTTCGTGAAGCACCCACCCTCCATTGGCCTCAGCCATTATGGCGGCCCTGACCAAAGATAGCTGATCAACTAACAGAGTAAATTGCAAGTCAATTAGCAGTGGGTAACCGAGGGTGAACGCAGTCGGCAAGCTGCTCTTCCAGCTGTACATTAGTGAACAAAAGGATTTCTGGCAGCGTTCTAGGAGGTATCTGGTTTTTGCCTGGCAAGCGTTCGCCCTATAAAAAGCCACACATGTCGGTTTAACAACACTGCAACGTGCCGGATGTGACTCGCTACTGAATAAATTCACTGCCCACAACTACATACTCGCAAGTCGACTAGAATCGTAATTTAATATTTACTTGACACGTTCAAGCAGAAGATACTCCCTGCCTACATGTATCGTTTTCACTACACATATAGTGCCCTGACGGTTTACACTACACACGCTAGAACCCAACGTATCGTCATTCATTGACGACCATATTCCTCATGGTTACTTTTACAATTTCCTCAGCTTGTACATCTTTCGGCTTACTGCCGATTACATACATAGCAACGTGTTGGTTGCGAAACACAATTGCATGTAAATGTTGATCATGCCTGGTTTGGTGTGTCTTGACAAATTGGAGAAGAAACTATGTATTTATTTATTTATTTATGAAACCAGAAATCTTTGAAACCCGTAAGTCTTGTTAGGTTTAGATTAGTTGCAAGAAAGAATGGTACGCAGATCGGCGGTATCCAATGTGTGTTCTACACACCTCAAAGCACGAAACTGTTACGCAACCACCCGCTAAACAAAAACACTGTCAGTGTTCAACTACGGCGCTGTGATATAACAATAGGATGTCATAAATAAAAAGTACATCAACCAGCTCTTACTCAGTATAGGGACACACATACCTGACAAGGTAATATATAATAGGTTGATAGTTCAAGCACAAGGCAACGAGAATCAACACGGATAACATGGGATGGTTACCCTGCTACGGAGAAATCCGGAAACAGACAGTCAAGAGCCGAAACGTAAATGTACGGTGTCCGTCTGTCGGGAAACTGAGTTAGATCTGCAAAATCTACACATGGTCACTCATAGAAACTGCACGGGTGCGTATGAAGAATGAAGCTGATTCAGAGGATAGTAAGCAGCATGCGTCGGGTAGATACAGAAAGTGGACCTCAACAGACACACGACGAGCGGAATAAAGCAACTGCCATATGTTCAACCAAGAGGGAATTGCAAATCTGCGGTTGGGTGGGTTCGATTTGAGTACAGTCCAAAAAGCAAGGCAAATAAAGTAGGTCACAAATGTAATGTGAGAGGGCTGCAACCTTCTCATATGTGCTTGTGAGTACAACGTAAGGAGGCGGAGAGTTGGATCTAAGTTTGAGCCAGGCGCAGTGCGACTTGAGTTAAACTAGTTTTGGTTTACAACTATAAGTTAACTGCATATATCTTTGGATAGATTACTTGATACCACGTTCATAGTAGCAAATCTTCAGTTTATTTTCTAAACCAGCACGTTCAAAACATCTACTACACTTTTATGTCCGACAACATCAAGGACTCATGTGTGGTTGCCGCTCCATCGGTCGAAATTTTACTCCTCATAACTCTCGCCAAGCTAAAACGACTATCGACCTAAACGATTACTGATTATAAGGCTTGTACCCAGCTTTTCATGTGCAAAAATGTTAACGGAACAAGTATTACCCCAAAAACAAATTCAGCTTTTCACTCCCATAAATGATCCCCTGCTATCCAATCACTTAAGCCGCTGCTGTTTTTTAGATGACTATGTTCATTGGTAGTCATACGTTCACTCAAAGTTCTTTTGGTGGCTTTAACTGTACATCCTAAGAAACGTGTCAAACAGCGGAGGTGGGTAGGCGGGTCTTACTTAATATTTAAGAATATCGAGCATATATGGGTGATAATTTAACTCAACATGCCTAGTGTTTGCTTAGTGTGGCTTTTATTACACTACTGACTAAGAAGACACCCGCGAAATTCGAACTCCCGTGCTTGTGTACTTGTCGTATCGCAGGTTTCCATTTTTGCACCTCCTCCATTATGCTGCCCAGTGTGACCATGTCTAAGAAAGTTACAGCTTGCACCCAAGTTATCGTTTGGTTAATCGGCTACTTTCTTGTAGCAGCCATTTGTGGCAGGCATTCGATGAGTTATTCAGCAATCTTAGATTTGATTAGAGGGTTAAGGTTTGACTTCCGGCCACCTAAGTTCCCTTGGTTTTTGATTCCGTGTTTTATAGTCCATCGCGGCGTACTCCGCGAGTTGGATGAAAGAGGACCTGTTAATTTGTCCTGTGTGAATATAACGGAACTGGCGACCCTGCTGTGCTCCATAATGCCTCTACGCTAACACAACTCGCCGGGTGTCGACGCCATTCGTCCTGAGGCGTTGGGAGTAGCAGCAAACCAACTGGCAGGACATTTAGCTCAGTTTTTCCAGCACTGCTTAGACCAGAACCAAGTTCCCGCCATGTGGAAGCTTGGAATAATAAGCCCGATTCACAAAGCTGAAAGCAGAACTGATCCTTCCAACTACCGCCCAGTAACCCTTCTTCCTATACTCTCCAAGGTCATGGAATCCATAGTTGTCGATGCACTGTTGTGTTATCTGGAAAACTGCAACCCCATCACCCCTGAACAGTACGGTTTCCGTTGACAGTGGTCATGTACAACTAATTTACTCGTTGCACGCAGTAGTTGGACCGAGGCAGCCGACGCTTTAGAAGGTGTTGATGTGATCTACCTGGATTTTTCCAAGGCATTCGATCGTCTAGACCATCGGATACTACTCTCCAAGCTGCAGCATTACGGGATCGGACACACTCTTTTAAGCTGGATCGCCAACTTTCTATTTCAAAGGCAATTAGTGGTCAGAGTTCGGAGCTCTTTATCGGACCCCATACAAGTGGAGTGTGGTGTGCCGCAAGGCTCAGTTCTAGGTCCACGTTTGTTTCTGGTGTTTATTAATGACCTTGCAAAGGGAATCGCTTCAAACTTCCTAATGTTTGCCGACGATATCAAGATCTGGCGCAGGATCCAGGCGAACGCCGACCAACATGTGCTCCAAAGTGACTTAGATACAGTGTATCAATGGTCGACCCAAAACCTATTGCATTTCAACGTCAGTAAATGCAAGGTGCTTTCCATCCGACATCAAAGCAGCTACCCATACCGACTAGGAACGGATGTACTGCAACAATCAACTCTCGAACGTGACTTGGGTGTCCTGGTTCAAACTGACTTGGGTTGCTCCAGGCAATCCGAAAAGGCCTCGAAGACCGGGAACCAACACGCTGGGCTGTTGAGGCGGACGTTTGGACAAATAGACAGCTCCATATTTCGACAAATGTTCAGTGCGTATGTTTGCTCCCATGTCGAATATGCAAGTCAAGCCTGGCATACATGGCTGAAACACCATCTTAATGCACTGGAGCAGCCACAACGCCGGGCATCTAAGAACGTTATTGGAATGCGCAATCGGTCCTGCCAGGAGAGGCTGCGACGACTAGGATTGTACAGTGGCAGCTATCGCAGGTTACGAGGCGACCTGATTATGACATACTTGATTCTGCAAGACCCACAGCATGTCTGCCGCCCTTTACTGCAACTCAGCAGCAATACAAACCTGAGGGGTCACTCATTAAAACTCGCAGAACAATACAGTCGTCTGAGTGCCGCAGAAATTTCGTTTCCATTCGTGTCATTCACCGGTGGAAAGCTCTCCCAGAATCGGTTGTTGCTGCACCGACACTAACAATATTTAAAAAACGGTTGGACGATGCACTCATCCACTTACACTTTGTTACTTAACACTATGTCTCCATCCTACACCTGGAGTTTACCCTTGAATTATTTGTTGTTAACTGTGCGTGTTGTGAATATAAGTGGATCGCAGGACTGCAGCGAAGCAAACGATAAGTTTTTATTTTCGTATTTAAAGTATTAACTATTTTACTATCCTCTTCATCATAATTGTTATGTTGATATCCCCATCAACTATCCAACGGGGCTTGTAAAGCAATGCTTCTTAACCCGTATAAATTCATTGTTCATTGTTCATTGAGTCAGTCATCCTGCTCGGCGCGAGCTTCCTTCGCTTACACTGCACGAGCACTTCATCGTTCGGAAGCTTGTATGCGGTACAACCTGACCAGCGTAGACCACTGCGCCCATGCAACAAAGACGCTGGCCAACTGCCGCCCTGCCGACTACCACAGCTTCCTTCACTGGAGGCTAACTAAATAGATAAATAAAGAATAAATAATTTAGTAATGCTTTTGTTCTCGGCAGCTCGATGCACGCTTTAACCTTCATGTGCAGTTTGACATAACACTATGTGATCAAGTATGTGCATAAATCTAATATGTTTGCTATAACAGTGTATGTTTGGGTAGGTGTATGTAAGTACGTAATCGTGTGTATGTGTATGTAGCTGTGCAGTTTGTGCTTGTAATCGTGAAGCTCCGTTCTTCGGTGTTTGATATCGTCAACAACGCGCGAGTAGAATTTTGGTGTCCTTGAGTTAGAATGGGTTAACTGGATATCCACGGGGCAGTGTCTTTATTTTGTGGCAAGTCAAGACCGCCACTTCACATTGTTGTTAGGCAGAGATTTGTGGCTTTTTATGGGGAGAACGATTGCCTGGCTTAAACCTGCCACTTCCTGGAACGCTGTCTTAGAAGTATCTGCTGGAACTGGTTAAGCCCGAACCACACTGCTTGCACCACGAGGAGGTTGTTCGGCTAGCTTGCCGTCTTAGAAGGCTTTACTCGCTTAAATACGTTTCGCCCAAGTTCTTTGAATAATTTATGCTCACTAACATTACCCTACGTAAAATGTTCAGAAATGTTTTCTGGGTCTTTTTATACCGTCCGCATAAGCGTTACTGGATGCAACGCAAGCAGAACTGAAATAACAACTGCACTACCGTTTCTGTGTTGACGCGAAGAACCACGAGCAACGTTTCGAGTTCAGCCATACGCCTGGGCTCGCTGACGAAAGCTGCCGACGGGGCGACTAACTACGATGGCTTAAAGCGTTATTTTAAAATCGAAATGCCTTACGCTGCCTCAAAGCGCCGATTGCACTCAATGCATTCTCGATAAATTCTTCACTCTTTGTCGCCATCAAACAACAATTCACGGCAATGGCAAAGTTGGTCTCTACTGTAGAACCTCTGTTAACAGCGGTAGGAAGATAAGTCAGAATGCTTCCATTATTGTGCATGGCTGGAGTTCCGAAAGTGCAACTTACAATAGCAAGCCCAATTGACCTGCTAAACCACGAATACGTTAATTTATCCTACTACATGCATCCTGGCAGGTTCCTGCCCTCTTAGTCTGCCTCGTGACAACCTTATCTTTTCCTCCGTTAGGAAACGCTCCTATTCCTTTAGTTACTCATGACTTGTGTCTCATTATTTATTCTTATGGCAAATACCTATTTATTCCCATTGTCTCACAATCATTTGGCAGACTTCATAACTTCCTAGTTTCGGTTAACTTTTCTTTTTGTTAACTAATCGGATCACACTGTTAAGGTACTTATTCACATCTGATGAAGCTTCCGCATTCCGACGAGGTAATAGCCACCCATTCTTCGGCTTCAGGTTCAGAATCATGGAATAGCTTTCCTACAGGAATATCTTAGCAGCCATCCACCTCCCATTTCTTCATTATTAGCTCCATCATTTACATCTACCACATTTATTTCTCTAGTCGATATACCGGCCAACCACGTAACAACCCTTGGATTCATGACCGTCCTTCAGCCTCCAGATAGGTACCAGTACAGTGAATCATTTACTACAAACCGTCTGATCGCCTGGCTTTTATACTTAAGCCATAGTTACGATATTCACTGCCACACTATCATACTTCACTGTCATTCATGCTTACTCCTCTTTCCACCAGTTGTACTGCATCATTGCTTCACTTAAGATAAAGCGCGAAATTGAAAGCGTGCGATTTTGGGTGACAGTTTAGCGTTTTGAAAGCTGCATATAAGTACTTTGCTGGGCAATGTGTTACTAATTAGTAACACAATATATTATGTACTACCTCGTCAATAATTTAGTAATCCTTGTGTCTTTTCCGTATGTGCGCAAGCGCGTCGTGTCAATTTTGGTACGGGGTTCCCGCTGTTCATCACTTTATTATGCTTCATGTACTCCTGACAGTGCGCACAAAACATTGCGCTTAAGCACCTTTTGCAAAGAGATCAAGGCAAAAACAACAACGTCCCCATCTCCAGCACATGCAACTGTGGTGCAGGATTACAGGATCATCTTTCCTGACCAACTTAGTGCACCTAAGATCAAAAGTTACCAATTGCAAAGTGAGCTTCGCATGCCTGAAATACAGCCGCTTACGATGAAGGCAACGATGTATAAACTTAAACCGCTGTTACATCTATAGTAAATAATAAAACCGAAAAACTAAAAAACTGAGCGCGGCTGGTGAATTGCTAGCGGTACTTAGCAACGAAGTTACGGAACATATACCAGCTTTCAGCACGCCATAGTATTCAATGTAGCTGATCACATGCCAATCAAACAGGTAAAGCGTTCCGATTGTATTTAACACACCTGCTGATTGTTGCGCGTGCATGGGACAACGCAAGCTTTCTACAAATCCATCGTGCCTTCCAGTTTCTACTTGCTGTAAACCTTTGGTATTTATAGACACTACACTGACTCTGTCCACGGGACCAAACCCGTGCCGATTATTATTAAGGCTGCTAAAGCACCGTTGCAAGGACTATTTATGTCGCCGATCAGGCTCAAGGGCGAGCGCTGTGTCCTTTTAGACTATACCACAAAATATGTGGACCAGCTGAACAGCACGCCAGCGTCACACTTTGAGTTGTCTCCAAAGCACGATGGCATTTTGAATGCCGAACCCGAAATATCGCGTTGCCTGTTTCAAACTGAGAGTAATTAAGTACCTTCGTCTACACTGTCATCTTTAACCATCGATTCTGCTTGCGCTGTGTCAGGTTGCAACCCTGAAATCTATGCTGTTGAGACAGACGCTGAATCTGCTCAGCTCTTTAAACAAGTTTGAAACTGGATGTCAAACTCGCTTACTCCGTCGTCTACAGTTATCGGCATGAAGCAGCAACTCATTCACACCGCGAACCCCAAAATAACACGACGCTTTTTTCAGACTGCTGTGCATAGGTTTTATCATTCTCACTCACCACTATCGCCTTGACGCTGCAACTGAAATGTCGCAAAGCAACTCGGACCTGAGTGTTGACCCTAGTACTGACCTACGGTGTCAGCGGCTGCATACCTGGAGGCCTGAATAAGTTGTCCATTTGCCTACTAGCACCAAGCTGCGCAACTGTTGCACCTGGCCTAAAACGCAGAGATAGTAGAACAACTCACGCCAACTCAACAACGGGAAACGCCCTTAAGTATGGCTTTTAATACCACTGTGGTCCAAAACGACGCCGAAGCCAAATGTGACAGCTCGGTAGCACCAGAGTGCAGAGGGCCGCAGCAATCATCTACTTTAATGAATAAGACAATGCCGCAACGCATTTTTCACCTCGCAAACAATATCTACTTAACAAACTACACAGCAGAGGGCTATATTGCGTCCGCAGCCGCAGCAGTGCAGGCTGCGTGTCTGCACCATGTCACCGTGCTCTTTTAAATCCACCAACGTCAACAACAACGGCTTCCAAAACAAGACTACTGTAGTAGTAACTCTGCTTACGTGTGTCACCATACTCTTTATTTGTCGCGGAAGAAGCTTAGTCAGACGAAGTCGAAGGATTAATCTAATAAGGTGAGTAAATTACCTGCACCCCCATCTCCTACAAAAGATGACGGTGCACATCAGCGAAACTACAAATCTTACCCATGAAAGTTAAGCTTGAGCCTAGAAATTCCGCCCCTTTTGTATGAGGCAATTCATGACACGGTCCACTATATCAATAGCCTCCTATTGAGCTCTAACTGGCGCAACGTTTCTGTCTTCTGCAAACACCAGACTGCAACCAGTCTCAAAGTTATGGCTGCCAGCTGCCGACTCTTGTTCGGCACCATTACAACCTTCCACCTACGGTTATTCTTTCGAAGAATTTAACCTCATGCCAATACGGGTAGAATGCGTTGCCAATGAAGAGCTCCCATTCATCCCATTAATTTATCCGGCAGCTGGTGTAGCAGCCAATACCTACCAAGCTCCATATTGCCCCTGACTCTGTCTTTTCACACTCCACATTTAATCCTGTATTAGAGTTTGCCTTTAACACAATAGGGGACACCTCAAATATCCACACCAATCCGCGCCTTTGATAATCTACATGCTGGGCACCGCGTCAACGTTTGATGACCTGGACAGAACTTTCAAAATCCTCCAAGCTAGTTACCACCTCTTTCGTATAAAACGTGATGGGACACGACCCTCGACTACATATTTCTCAGGCATACAAACCCTACAACGCTAGCCACTGCTGACTCTTAAACCTCGGCGTTATTCACATACAAGTAGCAACAGCACCTGTTGCCACACCTGATGACTTATACAAGCCGACAAGTGCGGTTGACAGCGCCCTAAAAGCGTCTTCACTACCATATGGTTAAAACAATACCGCAGAACCTGGAGATTTGAAGATGGGACCCTGCGGATGCAACGTATATGCACTCTCCCTCCTCAATGCTCCATCAATAAATAAACAAATAGTTTATTCACAAATTTACAAAGACACGCCAAACTAGGAGTGAGCAAAGTTTACAGGCAGCTTGTGAAGCTCAATTGATCATGTCCTGGTAACGTAACTTTGGTTTCCCCACGTGCTCCTTCCCAATACTCAGCTGACCGTATAAGAGTTGTTTCGGTATCCGCGTCGAATCCATACGCCACACATAACCGAGCCATCTCAGGTGTCACAGTAAAAGTATGCAGTCCACTGCATACATCCCACTTCGGCGCAACACTTCCGTGTCTGCAACGCTGGCGCCCCAACCGATGCGCAAAATTCGTCGCAGACACTGCTGATGGAACCGCTCTAGATATCGAACATCCCGACGGTACATCGTCTACGTTTCACTGCCGTATAGAAGAACGGACAATACCATGGATTTGTACACCATCAGCTTTGTGCCAATGCTAAGCTGATTGTTGTTCCACACTCGGTACTCAAGCTTCCCGAATGTCGCTGCTGCCTTGGACACACGAATACGCAACTCAACGTGTAGCTGCTGGTCAGTTGACAACAAACTCCCAAGGTAGCTGAAGCGGGAGGTAGTTACCAATACTTCAGCACCAATGCTGATTCGCGGCAATATTAAAGATTGCACCTCTAACGAAGGCTGAAAGAGACGGACAGCTTTGCTTGTGTTTATGGTGAGCCCAAATTTTGCCGCTGTCGAAGCCAGAGCACTAGTCATGTGCTGCAACTCATCTGCGCTGTGTGAAAACAACGCACAGTCGTCAGCAAACAGCAACGTACGGATAGTTGTCTCACAGACTAGAGTTCTAGAACCGAAACTACGGATGTTCAGCAACCCACCATCAATACGGTGCTCCACACAAACACCGTAAGCACAAGCCGCATCAAAAGCACAAGACAACATTGCATGAAGATATATATTAAACAGGGCAGGAGCTAAGACGCAGTCTTGCTTCACACCAGAGACAACTGTACTGTCATCCGAGGTCTCTCCACTCAGCTGCGCCCTCGCTCGCATACCACTGTGCAGACATTCAATTAAACTTACAAACTTACGCGGACAACCAAACTTATCCAACACCAGCCACAATGCCTCGCGGTTCACCGTATCAAATACTTTGGTGAAATCAACAAAAAGCGAGTACAACGGCTAGTGTCGTTCTCTGCACTTCTCTTGCAACTGACGAGCCGCAAACACCACATCTATAGTGCTGCGACACGAACGGAATCCACACTGCTCTTCCGCCACGTTAGGTTCCACAACCTGACTGACGAGGCGGTTGAGCAGGATTCGGGCAATCACCTTGCCATCACAACTCAGCACGTTGATGTCACGACAATTCGTGCAACATTGCTTGCTACCTTTGCCCTTGTACAGTGGTATCACAAGGGCATCCTTCAGCTCAGGAATCACCTCCTCCTCAATCCATACACGTTTCACCAAGTGGTGCAGCGCAGTCAACAACGCACCTGGGTGGCGGTAAAGCTATACAGACCACTACGATTGTGCTTCCTGATAAAAGGATAGTTATTAATGCGGCCGCTCGCTGCGAATTCTTCAACACGCATTTCCGGAACTTCTCCAGCCGTGAATGCGCATTAAAAAATACGGTACAGCAAGTGCACTGAAGATACAATTACACGTTATTATTTTAGACTTACACAACGACAAGCGAGCAGTTCCCTCGTTAAAATTTTTGCACTACCAAAGTTCTGACGGTCTTCACTCTTCCAGAGAAAGATCTGGAGGCCCGGACATTCCAGACAACTTCCATGTCACCACCATCCCTAGGAAGAACGAGCACGTCCGTCTAACTAATTGCACTTACCTGGTATACCACGATAAAACGAAGCTGTCGCCAAATATAGACAATTATATCTTTAGCAGTCAGACAACCCCATTGCAGCAATTCATGGAAAGAATAATAAAGGACAGGATCCTACGCTTTCTATTGTGATGCAACTTCCACTGCAGGTCCCAACGGATTTTTCTCAACTAAATCTTTTCAAACCTGCCAGTTTGAAATCTTAAGTTGCGTGAGCTAAGACAGGCACTGGTAATTATTTTTCTGGACATGAAAAGCATCCGACCGGGCCCACACAATGGTTTGATGACATAAGCATATGCAATCAGTGTCGCTAACTACCTTCTTACTTGGTTCTCTTTATACCTTTCTACACGGTTGCAATCAGTGCTAATGGAAGATATCACATCCAGAAAGGCATCATCAATCAACGGTGTGTTTCATTGCAGCGTCCTGGGCACTCAGCCGTTTTTACTGTACATCCATAATGCATTCAATTGCTGATAACACGGCAGTCCGTACGTTGGTGTAGATGACATAAAATCTTATTTTCATTCGATCCTGCCTACCTTCTTTATGGCTTCTCCAGCATTCAA
The DNA here is from genome assembly GCA_944474145.2 of Dicrocoelium dendriticum. Taxonomy (NCBI): domain Eukaryota; kingdom Metazoa; phylum Platyhelminthes; class Trematoda; order Plagiorchiida; family Dicrocoeliidae; genus Dicrocoelium; species Dicrocoelium dendriticum. The sequence goes on along the minus strand of OX104069.1, from coordinate 95,869,254 downwards.
ACCGACCTCAACGCTCTTGATACATATTGTGGCTTATAAGAATTAGAGTTCTTACCGACGAAATGGGACCTCCTTTCTTACTGGTGCCCTTTACTCCACAACCAGATCTTAACGGTTCACTACTAGATCACGGCTTCATCGTGCGGGCCTCGGTGTACACTATTCCGGTTTACTGAGCTTTGCGGAGTACACTAGCCAGGTTCATCATTGGCTATGTACACAAGTCAGTAAGTTTGGTTGCGTCTGGACTTACGCGTTGAAAGTTTTCTGCCAGACCCTTTGTAGAATACTGTTCAATAGTGGTTAGTAACACGCAAATTGTTTGCAAGTTTTGAAGAATGATAAGCTTTCCTTTACTCAGCGCCCTCTAGGAACATCTGCATTCAGCCGTCAAGGCCGCTTCAAGTGGTTAAACCTGGAACCACTGGTTGCGAAAATTTAAAAGCAAGCTTGTTTCCATATGTAAGCTAAGCAAAACCTTAGACTGAGGTAATGACCGCTTTTTTACCCGCTGGTTTATACAAGTTATACCATACCCAAAATGCCACACTCATTAGCTCTACCAACAACACTTTACTCCGTACGTGTTAGCTCACTTCTTCGTAGATATGCACTTATGTAGAACAAGCTATTGAAAGCCGTAAGAGCGTTCGAATCTACAGCTCAATTCTTCTTCGTCTGGCTGGACAGACGAATGACCACATAGTGCTAGTTGGGTGGTTCGGGTTAAGCTCGTTCCAGCGAATAGTTAGAAGCGGGGTTCAACGAGATGATTAGTTTTCCCTTAGCAAGCGTCCTCGCTACATAACGACAAGGAACCGTCGAACAACCCTGCGACGTGGCGGAGGTAACGCGCCACTTAATACAGTCACTGCCTCTTCCCCATTCGGAGGATCGACGCTATTTCATGAACGTCATCCAGTTCTAAGAGTTCCTAAAATCCCTTTATACCATGGCGAACAAGGCCAACCAGCTTATCAATTTAGTCGCACTCCCAAGTTGCACGCACCATGCCCACTAACACATATTTTATACGTACAAACACACAAGCATAGCACTTTATTGATTAACTTGCTGTAATATATAATTACTAAACATACCCTTCTGCATTATCAAAAGCATGCCTCCGAAGGCGTACTTCGCACGCCGGAAATAAAAATGTACTTCCCTATTTAGATATAAAGCACATTAAATGTTCTTAAATTCGCCGCAATCTTGTTCAACTGCATCTCCGAGGACGAGGTTTGGGAGAATGTTCCCGAACATATACAGCCCTGTGTGCAAACACAACTTAATTGTGCGGTGGAAGCACAATGCGCCGACTAATCCGCTTTCGTCTGAACGTTCCACTGTTCACCGAAGTCTTCCAGGTTACTCAGTTGCAAGAGAGCTACGTCCAGCATACCCATCAATCGGTTCGCATTGTCTTGCCTGACTGGTTGAGCTTTACTCCCTACAAATAAATCCGTTTTCATCACGACCCTGTCCATTCCTTATCGCACTCTGCTTTCAAACCTTCTTAAACCAGACGGTCGCCACTCAGTGCGCTGTCCTTATCGATTCTCAGCTGACCAGCTCTTGCTTTCTGACGGCCACTAGACTACCGGGACAAAAACAATCTAGATACTGCATACCAAACGCACTCCTTCCCTCGCCTCAAGCAAATTGTTAGACTTACTCTCCTTACTTAATATAGCCTATTTCAGCTCAAATAATAACTAGAATACTTACTCCGAATGCCATTGCTGGCCAATGAAACTGTCCACTAGCTCCATTATCCGTAGTTGTTTTACCTCCAACTTCTTTGCTTAGCACCAGCCAGTCATCTCAAGCCATATTCATTTCTGCGCCCAACCGTGGATGGTTAGGAGCCGACCCTTCTCTCACCAAAAGTTTCTCTTGGAATGTTTGTATCACATACATTGGCTGGATTGTCGACTAAATCTGTGACAATCTAGGTATCCAATAGTAGCTGAAGTTATAGTCGAAATGCCATTGCGGACAGCTGAAACCGTCCACGTGCTATTATCTGTAGTTAGTCTTACCTTCTGTACCTCTGCTTGGAAGCAGCGCGTCGACATGTGCTTCAATCATCTCTGCGCATATGCGGTACTTCCTATGAGCCCCTCGTTAAACCTACATCATTTATTCCCTTGGACTGCTTGCCTCACATATCTTTGCTGGTTAGTAAGTTATTCAGTGACACCGTACATATTCACTAGTAACCGTGAGGACGTATCCGAATGCCACCGTTGGCAACTGAACCCGTCCTTATCGCAATTACCGGTCATTCATCTTACTTTGTCACCTCTCTTTGGCAGTGGCTAATCGTCCTTGGCTCTATACACCTGCGCATACTCGGAACTTGACAGAAGCCACTCGTTATATCTTCAACCTTTGTTCTCTAGCACTGCCTGCATCACATACCTTTGCTGTTTGTTGACATACTGTAACTCGGCACATATCATCTAGTAACTAGAAGGCTTAATCCGAATGCCATTGCTGGCTACTGAGAATGGCTATCCTAGTGCAAGTAGTGGACCTTCGTATTAGCTTCGTCACCTCTATTTGGCTCCAGCGAGTCACTAAAGATTCCATGCATCTCTGCGTTAGGAATCACTCCTTATCCCTCCAACGGCTATTCGCTTAGACTGTCTGCCTCACCAAACTTTGCTGTTTGTTGACTCATATTCTGACACTGCATCCAGTAGTAACTGGAAGGCTTTATCCAACTGTAATCGCTGGCAACTAATGCGCTCTGCTAGCGTTATTATCTGGCGTGCGCGTGCTTTCCTCACCATCTATTAGCAGCATCTAGTAGTCGTGGACTTCATGCTGCCCTGCGCATATCCTTTACTCTCCGGAACCTTCTGCAACAGAAAGCTTTGCCGTTTGCTAACTGATGCTGTGCTGCCGCAGCAAACCACTAGTAACTAGAAACCCTAAGCTAAAGGCCATTGCTGGCTGCTGGTACCTTATCTCCTAGGGCTAATAGCTGTGGTTCGCCTTATCTTCGTTAAACCTGTTTAGCTGCAGCAGGTCATTGCATGTTCCGGACCCCTCTGCGCTAGCCGACAAACCTCAACTCTCCAACACTTAGTCTCTTAGAAGGTGTGCATTGCATACCTTGCCGGCTTGTTGACTAATTCTCTGGTGGCATGCAGTGTGATGTTTGTTTCCGCCGGCATCACAAACGTTGCACCGGCCTCGGAGCGTATTAGTACACTATACTATAACCCAGTGAAAGCTTTCTGTTTAGATGTGATGATTGCTGCACTCAGAAAGCGAAGTGCCCAGCTATCATTTGTGCTGAATTTAAGGCACCGGCATCCAGGCTCACAGTGGGTGAGAAGGCGTTGGTCGGGCTTGTCTTTCTCGACTCTAAAGTGGATTTGATAATGAATTACCTGAGTAGTGCAAATGAGGACACTGTAGCGGACTGTCCTCCTGCTGACAGTCCATACGTTGATGGGCCGTCCATCTTAAGGGACGCCCCAGTACACATTGAGATAACTGACTCATATGGTTTGGACGGCATTGTTGACGCTCGAGAAACAGTGGGCGAGTAACGGGCTCCTGGGCCAGAAAAGAATAGGCGAAGGAGGGCAAGGAAAGCGCGCAAACCCTCTGCACCCAAACCGAGAGGTGAGAAGTCGCTCAAGGTGCGATCGCCTGAGCGGGAAACACCACCTGGTGATGAAATTCTCTCAGTTTCACCTAAGGTTGTGCAGGCAGGGGGTGAAAATCCGCAGATGTCCCCATCGCGTGCTACTCAAACTGCAGTGCCTACTCCAACCAACTCATCCTGTCTTCCGGGGGTACAGGTCGTGGAGGCGGGCATGGACGTTGAACCACGGGCTTCTTCGCCTGCAGGACGAAAGAAAAATCAGAACGGAACTGCCCGTACTCTTCGGGCAGGTACGAAAGGCGTCAAGAATGACGGGACAAACAAGCTGCAGCGTAAGACGTACGCTACAGTTGCTTCGACGTCGTCTGATAACCTGCGCCCAGTCTCATTTCCTGCGGCTTAGCTGGTTGCTGTTTATGTAAATTCCAAAACCCGTGGGATAAATATACTCCGTCGAGGTGATTCTTTTATGGATAGCAGCGTGTCGTTCCGTACCGCAGTGGAGTCCACTGCTGCACTTCCTGCCGAACGTATATTGGACGACCTTCAGTGGTTTAAGATGTTGGTAACGAAGCTTCTTTCGCCTGGGCTTCCCTGTGTTACTGTCTGGAAACTGACTACATGAATAAATAAATAGTTTATTCTCCAATTTGTCGAGACACACCGAACCAGGCATGATCAACATTTGCATGCATTATGTTTCGCAACCAACACGTTTGCTATGTATTTAATCGGCAATAAGCCGAAAGCGGTACACGCTAAGGAAATTATATAAGTAACCATAAGGAATATAGTCGTCTAGCGTGCATGGTGTAAACAGTCAGGTCATTATACGTGTAAGGAAAAAGAAACATACAGGCAGGGAATACTTTCTTCTTAAACGTGGCAGGAAAGTATAAAATTATGATTCTAATCGACATGCAGGTATGTAGTTCTGGGCAGTGGCTTCATTAAATAAGTAAATAAATAAATAGTATATTCTCGAATTGGTCGAGACACACCACAGCAGGCATGATCAACATTTTCGTGCAATTATTTTTCGCAACAAACACGTTGCTATGTATGTACTCAGCAGTAAGCGGCAAATGGTACAAGCTTTGGAAATTGTAAAAGTAATCATGTAGAATTAAGTCGTCAATGCATATCGACACGTTGGGTTCCAGCGTGCGTAAACAGTCTAGGCATTACATGGGTAGTGAAAACGATACATGTCAACTGGGAGTATCTTACTCCAGAGTCAGGAAAATATTAAATTATGATGCTAGTCGACTTGCCAGTATGTAGTTTTAGCCAGTGACTCTAATAAGTAGCGAAACACATCTGCCAAGCCGCAGTGTTGTTAAGCGGATATTTGTGGAATTTTATAAAGATAACGCTTGCCAGGCGAAAACCAAACACGTCCTGGAACACTGTCAGAAATCCGTGTGTACACTAATGTACAACTAGCAGGGCAGATTGCCGACTGATTTCACCATCATTTATCCGCAGCCAACTGACTTTAAATTTCCTCTGTTAGCTGATCAAGTATCTTTGTCAGGGCCGCCATAATGGCTGAGGCACATGGAGGGTGAGAGCTTTACGAAGAGTCATCTTTGTGAGTGTCCAGTTGACAGAAACGTCAGTTTCTTGCATTTGGATTTTTCAGGTTTATGTATGCTTTTCAGGAGTGTGAAGGCCTCGTGTCCAGCGAGCATCCTGGACAACGGTCGTGTTGGTGACTGCCGTTGTATCCATTTGTTGTACAGCCATGTTCTTTGTAAGTCCTTGTTGGTTTATATGTCCTGTCCCGAGCGAAATCTCTTTCTCGGTCCAATCCCAGATCCCCAAGCAGTTCCGGACCGCGGAGGAAAGGGAGGGTGAGAGACAACCAAGGCCGTAAGGAACCGGCGTTGGAACAAACATTGTTTAAGTCCTATGGTATAACAATTTGTGGAGACAAGTGATGTACAATGTGCAACAATGATTGTGCTGAAAGTGTCTTTTTAATATTCTACGAAAGTAATGGCCGTACCGTTTGGTTGCTACCATCTACATGGGATACAAAGCGTTGCGTTATAAAGCAGAAACGCAGTACCGGTTTGCTATGATGCAACTATTGCGCGGGAAGACAAAAACAGAAGTTAAAGACCAGCAGGTAGCCAACCTACTTCGATAGGGAGCGCAGAATGAGTAAGTGAAGGTATAAATGGCTTGCGATGAAAGTGATTCAAATGTCAATCGGTGGTAAGTCAGCGGATAGAGAGGACTCAAGCGCTGAGTAAAACCTTCGGAATACGAAGAAGGAGAGATGACACGAGGGTACTAAGAGCATAGTGCTATGGCCGACTGAGATGGGAAAAGCCTGTGAGTGAGCTTTCCTCCCACCTAAGTAAATGTCCAAAGCTTTGCCGCAAAAACGGACACAGACGCTAGGTGAGAAATATTTGGTCGATAGCAGTGAAGTAATGAAGATAAGTTAAAGAAAGCGAACGTGAGGAACAAATGTATCCACAGCGTCGCTCAGAGAAACGAGTTATTCTGGGGTGCTAATTAAATAGTGTTATGGTGTGCTGACCCGGGAAAATCCAATGAGTTTGTTGGACTCTTACTTGGGCTAGTGTTGCAAACATGGCACCGAGTAAGTGAAAAATGAACACATATAAATGAGAAGCTACTGGGCGTCTGTGTGCTGACAAGCTGAGAGGAGTGATGAACTGAAAAGCTAAGAAAGGTTAAGTGACGGAAGGGCAGCGAGTTCCTGGAATGCAAGCCTACAATATGGGTGCTGAGGACATCATAACCTAGGCCTAACCGCAGCAGCGAGTGTGCTAAGATAACAGTACCAAGCTGAATAGAGCCAGATCATGCTAGCTCGAGACTTGGAGGATTGCAGTGGCGAGTCACATCCGCCACGTTGCAAAGTTGTCAAACAGACTTTGTGGCTTTGTATAGGGCGAACGCTTGCCAGGCGAAAACCAAACACGTCCTGGAACACTGTCAGAAATCCGTGTGTACACTAATGTACAACTAGCAGGGCAGCATGCCGACTGATTTCACCATCATTTATCCGCAGCCAACTGACTTTAAATTTCCTCTGTTAGCTGATCAAGTATCTTTGTCAGGGCCGCCATAATGGCTGAGGCACATGGAGAGTGGGAGCTTCACCAAGATTAGTCCTTGTTAGTGTCTATGTGAGCAAAATGTCAGTTCCCAGCTTCTGGTTTTTCAGGTTTATGTATGCTTTTCAGGAGTGTGAAGGCCTCGTGTCCAGCGAGCATCCTGGACAACGGTCGTGTTGGTGACTGCCGTTGTATCCATCTGTTGTACAGCCATGTTCTTTGTAAGTCCTTGTTGGTTTATATGTCCTGTCCCGAGCGAAATCTCTTTCTCGGTCCAATCCCAGATCCCCAAGCAGTTCCGGACCGCGGAGGAAAGGGAGGGTGAGAGACAACCAAGGCCGTAAGGAACCGGCGTTGGAACAAACATTGTTTAAGTCCTATGGTATAACAATTTGTGGAGACAAGTGATGTACAATGTGCAACAATGATTGTGCTGAAAGTGTCTTTTTAATATTCTACGAAAGTAATGGCCGTACCGTTTGGTTGCTACCATCTACATGGGATACAAAGCGTTGCGTTATAAAGCAGAAACGCAGTACCGGTTTGCTATGATGCAACTATTGCACGGGAAGACAGAAAGCAGAAGTTAAAGACCAGCAGGTAGCCAACCTACTTCGATCGGGAGCGCAGAATGAGTAAGTGAAGGTATAAATGGCTTGCGATGAAAGTGATTCAAATGTCAATCGGTGGTAAGTCAGCGGATAGAGAGGACTCAAGCGCTGAGTAAAACCTTCGGGAGACGAAGAAGGAGAGACGACACGAGGGTACTAAGAGTATAGTGCTATGGCCGACTGAGATGGGAAAAGCCTGTGAGTGAGCTTTCCTCCCACCTAAGTAAACGTCCAAAGCTTTGCTGCAAAAACGGACACAGACGCTAGGTGAGAAATATTTGGTCGATAGAAGTGAAGTAATGAAGATAAGTTAAAGGAAAGCGAACATGCGGAACAAACGTATCCGTAGCGTCGCTCGGAGAAACGATTTACTGTATGGTGCAAGAAAATAGTGTTAGAGTATGCTTACCCGGGAAAATCCAATGAGTTTGTTGGACTCTTACTTGGGCTAGTGCTGCAAACATGGCACCGAGTAAGTGAAAAATGAACACATATAAATGCGAAGCTACTGGGCGTCTGTGTGCTGACCAGCTGAGAGGAGTGATGAACTAAAAAGCTAAGAAAGGTTAAGTGACGGAAGGGCAGCGAATAGCCTGCTTGTAAGCGTACATTAAAGTTGCTGAGGATAGCTAAACCTGAGGCATATCCGCAGCTACTAGAGTGCTAATATATTAGTACCAAGCTGAATAGGAGCCAGATTCATGCTAAGCTCGAGACTTGGAGGGATTGCAGTGGCGAGTCACATCCGCCACGTTGCAATGTTGTTAGACGGACATTTGTGGCTTTTCATAGTGAGAACGCTTGCCAGGCGTAAACCTACCACGTCCTGGAACACTGTCAGAAATCCGTTTGTACACTGATGTAAAACTGACAGAGCAGCTTGCCGAATAACTTCACCCTCGGTTATCCGCAGGCAATTAAGTTCCAATTTCCTCTGTTAGTTGATCTGGTATCCTTGGTCACGGCCGCCATAATGGCTGAGGCCCATGGAGGGTGGGAGCTTCACGAAGGATTATCTTTGTGAATGTCTAGGTGAGCAAAATGTCAGTTTCTTGCGTCTGGATATTTCAGGTCTATGTATACTTTTCAGGAGTGTGAAGGCCTCGTGTCCAGCTGTCATTACTGGACAACCGTCGTGGTAGTGAGTGCAGTTGTATCCATTTGTTGTACAGCCATGTTCGTTGTAGGTCCTCGTGGGTTATGTTCTGTCCCGGGCAAAAGCGGTTTCTTGGTCCACTCCCAGATCCCCAAGAAGCTCTGGGCCTCAGAGAAAAGAGAAGGTGAGAGTAACACAAGGCCACAAAGAACAGGCGTGGAAACAAACGTAGTTAACGTCATGTGTTATAACTTTTAGTGGAGATAAATGATGTACAATGTGCAACAAGGATTGTGCTGAAAGTGTCTTTTGAATGTTCTACGAAAATAATAGCCGTACACGTTGGTTGCTAGCATCTACCTAGAATACAGAGCGTTGCGTCATTGAGCAAAGGACGCAGTATCGTTTTGCTATGATACAACTGTTGTGTGGGAAGACCAAAAGCAGAATTCAGAGACCAACGGCGTTTTCCTGGTGGATGAACAGCTGGTAGCAAGCCTACTTTGATAGGGGGCGCAGGTTAAGTAAGTGAAGGTATAAATGGTTTGCCAAGAAAGAAATGCAAAGGTCAATTGGTGGTAAGTCAGCGATAGCTAGGACTGCAGCGCTGCGTAAAGGTTTCGGGGCTCAAGACAGAAAGAGGACACGAGGGTACTAAGTGTATAGTGCTATGGCCGACTGAGGTAAGAAAAGCCTGTGAGAGATCTTACCTCCTACATAAGTAAATGTCGAAACCTTTGCTGCAAAAACCGACACAGAACACTAGGTGAGGAAGGATTGATCGACAGAAGTGAAGTAATATAGATCAGTTAAAGGAAGCGTAGGTGGGGAACAACTATATACGTAGCGTCGCGCAGAGAAACGAGTTATTCTAGGTTGCTAAAAAGATGGTACTAGGGTATGCTGACGCAGGAAAAGCCAATGAGTCTGTTGGACTCATACATGGGTACGTGTCGAAAACATTGCAGCGAGTAAGTGAGAAATGAACACCTAGAAATGAGAAGCTAACGAGCATCTGAGTGCTGACCAGATGAGAGGAGTAATGAACTAAAAAGCTAAGGTTAGTTGACGAAAGGGCAGCGAATAGCCGGAATGCAAGCGTACATTAAGGTTGCTGAGGATATCAGAACATGAGGCCTAACCGCAGCAGCTAGGGTGCTAAGATAATAGTACCAAGCTGGATAGAGCCAGGAAATGCTAGCCCGAAAGCTGGAGGATTGAATGTAAAATAGTCTAAGACAATAAAGCGAGTAAGGGATAGATGAACATCTGGAAATTTGAGGCAAAGCAGCGGCTTGCACTGAATATATGGATATGCTTGCACGACAGAAGAAAGCTAAGAAAGGTTTTGTGATGGAAGAGGAGCGAACGAAAGAAGCGCAAGAATACAAGGAGTTTGTTAAATAGTTCAGACCAGAAGGGGCCAAGAAGCATCGACGCACAGCTAATCAAATCCTGCTGGGGCGCTAAAAAAATATACCTAAGAAAACCTGAGCCGGGAGAAGCCAGTGAGTGAGCTGAACTACAGGTAATTGGGTGTCGCAGACGAGTAAGTGACAGCTGAGCATCTGGCAAGGAGCAGCCGTGCACTGACCGGATGAGATAAGGAAGGTCGCCAGAAGAGAGCTAAAAAGGTTGAATGAAGAAAGGACAGCAGACAGGAAGAATGCAAGCATACATTATTTTACTGTGGGAGTCACATCATATAAGGCTGAAGCACGGCGGTGCGTAGGTACACAATTCATGCTAGGGTGCTGGGATAATACTACTTTGGATAGAGCCAGGGAAAGCTAGTCCAAGAGCTGGACGCTTGCAGGTGAAAAAGTCGAAGACGTTACAACAATTAAGAGATATGAGAACGTCTAGAATAGAGGCTAAGGAGCGGCTGTGCCCTGACTTGATGAGTTAGGAAGGAGTACTAGGAGAAAGCTGAAAAGGTTACGTGAATGAAGGACATTAAACAGGCAGAATGCATGCATACATTAAGTTTACTGAGGACGTCGCAGCATATGAGTCAGAGGCGCGCAGATACTAAGTCCTGTTAGGGTGCTAAGATATTAGTGCTAAGGTAGACTGAGCCGGAAAATGCCAGTGAAAGATCTGGACTCCTACATGAGCAGGTGTCACAGACGTTGCAGCGAACAACGGATAAGTGAACGTTTAGAAGGGAGAGGCCATGGAGCAACCGTGCGCCGACCACATGAGTTATGTTTGCTAAACAGAAGGGTTAAGAAAGCTTTCTTGAAGAAAGGACAGCGAACGGATGAAGCGCAAGCATACCGTATGATTGTTGAATAGTTCAGAGCACAAAAGGCTAAGAAGTAGCAACGCGCAGATAATGAACTCACGCTCTAGTGCTAATGGAATAAAACTAGGAAGCCTGAGTAGGGAGAAGCCAGTGAGAGGGCTGAACTACGAGTAGTTAGCTGTCATAGTCGAGTAAGTGACGGCTGAGCATCAAGCAAGGAGCGATTAATAAGTACATGAACGTCAAGAAAGGAGAGGCTAAGGAACAGTTTTGTACAGACCATTTGCCTTATGTTTGCCCTGCAGAAGCGAGCTAAGAATGGTTGCATGATGGAAGGACAGCAAACGGGAGGAGGCAGGCAGGCATACAATACGGCTGTTAAATAGTTCAGAGCGTAGAGGCTAAGACACAGACGCGCAGATAATCAGCGTATGCTAGGGTGTCAATGGAATATTACAAAGGTGGCGGGAGCTGGAAAAAGCCTGTGAGAGAGCTGAACTACAGTTGTGGGTGTTATATACAAATAAGTGACAGCTGAGCATCTATCAAGGAGCGGCTATGCGCTGACCTGATGAGATAAGGAAGGTCGCCAGAAGAGAGCTAAACAAGGTTGAATGAAGAAGGATAGCAGACAGGATGAATGCAAGCATACAGTACGTTGACTGAAGGAGTCACATCCCCTGAAGAGAGCTAAAAATTGAATGAAGAGTAGACAGAAAACCGGAAGGATGCATACTAAGGTAACTGAGCCGGAAAAGCAGTGAGGCCTACAATATAAATAGTGTCTAGACGTTGCAGCGGGTAATGGTTAAATGAACGTCTAAAAGGTTGGCTAGGGGTGGTTGTGCGCAGACCTCTTAAGATATGAATGCTTGCCATAAGAAAGCTAAAGATGTTAGATGAAAGGACTACGAATGGGTGGAGCCCAAGCGTACATTAAGGCTGTTAAATACGTCAGAGCATCAGACGCTAAAGCGCAGCGGCGCGCAGAGACACAATTCCATCTTGTGTGCTAAGGTAGACTGGGGCAGGAATAGCCAGTGAGAGCTGGACAAATACGTGGGAAAATGTCACAGATGTTGCAGAAAGTAATGAATAGAGGAAGGTCTAAAAGGAGAGACTAAGGAGTGGGTATGCGCAGACTTGCTGAGATCAGAATGAGTGCCTAAAGAGGGCTTAAATGTTAGATGAAAGGACATCCAACAAGCGGACCCTAAGCATGCATTAAGCTTGTTAAATACTGCACTGAGGTCAGCATTTCCGCAAAATGCTAAAAGGTGCAATCAAGGCAAGGGAAATGACAGAAGAGCTGCTATGAGCTGCAGGTATTTTTGAGTATGGTCCCAGCTGCCTACTGGCAGTCATGAGGTGAGACGCAGAAATCCGGGGGAAAGCACTGTAACGGCAGATGAGGACAAGCATTATTTTTCCTTGGACTTGAGTGAGGTTGAATGGGGAAGACGCTTATATGTGGTCAGGTCCATTTTCCCGCAGTTGGTCTTCAAGTCTGTTAATGCTTAAATGAGTAGAAAAATGACTGACTGTGTGGTACCTATTAAGTGCTGAGCGGAATTGGATTATATTAGCAGGTGCCCGCACAGTATTTGGAAGCCTATTCCACACCTACGCGTGTCGGTAACGATAAAAGTTTGCACGCGTACCACTGCGGGCTTTCGGCAGGTTAATGGACTGCGGTCTATTACCAAGAGGGTACGAAATGTTGGCATATGATAGGAAGGGCGTTAGTTAGTTCGAAGAGGATTATTGATAAGCTGATATAGGAAGATGAGGTTAGTTGGCAGCCTGCGCAGCCATAAAGGCTCTAGCACGAGTTCGATGCACCGACCGCGATAGTTGAGAGTAGAGTGGCCCAGACGAGGTTTGGTAAACGATCGTTGAACATTTTCGATGACTGCTCTGTCGCATTTTCTGGAGTTAGTAAAAACAATGGAGCAGTATTCTAGCAGAGATTGGGCGCAGGTTTTGTATAGAACAAGCCTAAATTCTTGCAGTTCCATGGCTTTGAGTATTTAGCTTTTGAGGAAGCGTGGTTTTTCTGAGCAATGGCACATTTGCTCTGAGAAGTTCAGAGAACTAGAGTAATGTACACCCTGGTCTTGAACTGTGAGGCTATTAACAAGCGGAGTGCCTTGAAGCGCTAAGGCCTCTGGCGGAATGATGCATCGGGATGAGAGGACACTGCATTTTGCCGGTGAGAATGCCAGATTCCAAGTGTTGCACCAAATATCCAGAGCCCTAAGGTCGTTTTGAATCTGGGAAAGACCGGCTTGCATGTTTGATGGGTGAATGGAGAACATCATTTTGATGTCATCGGCAAACAGGTAGGACTTGCCATATTGCATTACCTGGAAAACGTCATTGATATATAGCAAGAATAGCAGTGGGCCCAGGACACTGCTCTGAAAAACGCCACTTGTGACTGGTTTGGAGAGTGATATAGACTCGTCCACCTTTACTGATTGCGTGCGCGATGGGAGTTAAGATTGGAACCATAACAGCAGGTGGTTTGAGATTCCGTAGGATTCAAGCTTTACTAATATTTCCGCGTGTGGTACTCTGTCAAAAGCTTTTCGCAGGTCAGGGAAGATTATAAACAGTACTTGTTTAGCACCATTCTTTGCAGTCACATTGTTAAGATACTCAACTTGGCAAGCCTGACAAGATTTGGACGGTAAAAATCCGTGTTGTTGTCTATTGATAAGGTTGCGACTAAGTATAAAGTTCAGCAAGTTCTCCTTAATAATTCTTTTCATCACTCTCAAGGCAATAGGAGTGTGGCTGATGGGGCGGTAGTTTTCTATGTTTTGACGGCTACCATGTTTATGTCTAGGGATGATTACGAAATGCTTTCACGTGTTTGGATACGCGCCGAATTTCAATGAGAGTGTAAATAAGTTTAAAAGTAGAATAGGAAGTTCCTGGCCGCCGAGTATCAGCAGTGTAGATGGAAGGCCATCAGGGCCAGGGTGTAGTGACAAGGTAAGTGATCTATTTACTCGGATTATAGAACGCAAGTCGAAGGTAATTTTGTCGAGCGAGTCGTGGGTAAGTTTAGACACAGCATTTGGCAAGATCAGATTGAGGTCCGTGGAGCAATCGCAGAAGTGGCTATTGAGATTCTCAGCTCTTTCCTTCGGATCTCTAATTACGGACTCCTCGGAGAGTCTTAGAGAGTTAATGGATGCTGCTGTACGATTGTTTCTATATTTCAATAGCTGAGTAAGGGGCTTGGTTTTGTTGTTGCTGTTATACGCGGCGCGCTCTTCAGCTAGCTTACTAATCACGGTAGAGTGCTGCCAGTCGTTTATGGCTTTGTTCATGCCAACAAGGATATGGAAACCATGTCTCTCACCTTCCCTTTTCTCCGTGGTACGGAACTTCTTGGGGATCTGCGATTGGACCGAGAAACCGCTTTTGTCCGGGACAGGACAACTAATAAGGACCTATGAAGCACATGGCTGTACAACAAACGGATACAACTGCACTCACTACCACGATCGTTGTCCAGTGATGATAGCTGTATTCAAGCACTTCACACTTCTGAAAATCATACACACTCCTGAAAAATCTAGATGCAAGAAACTGATGTTTTGCCCACCTGGATACCCACAAAGACGATTCTTCCTGGAACCCCCATCCTCGATTCTCCTCAGCCATTATGGCGGCCTTGCCCAAGAAACCTGATCAACTAACAGAGGAAATTGGAGGTCATTTGACTGCGGATATCTGAGTGTGAAATCAGTCGACAACCTGGTCTGCCAGTTGTATATTAGTGCAAAAACATTTCTAACAGTGTTCCAGGACGTGGTGGGTTTTCGCCTGGCAAGATTTCTCCCTATAAAAAGCCACAAGTGTCCGTGTAACAACACTGCGACGTGGCGGAGGTGACTCGCCACCGAATAAAGTCACTGCCCAGAACTACCTACTGGCAAGTCGACTAGAATCATAATTTAATATTGCCCTGACACTCAATAATAAGTTACACTGTGCTTATATGTATCGTTTTCATTACACATGTAGTGCCCTGACTGTTTACACTATGCACCCTAGAACCCAACGTTTCGTCATTCCATGAAGACCCTATCCCTCAGAACTACTTATACAATTGCCGAAGCCTGTACAACCATCGGCTTGCTGCCGACTACACTCACAGCAACGTGTTTGTTGCCAAGCAGTATTGCATGTAAATGTTAATCATGCCTTGCTTGGTGTGTCTCGAAAAATTCGAGAATAAAATATTTATTTATTTATGCGTCTTAGAGTACTGGTGACACACGTTCCGGAGCTATATCAGTATTCTGTTTAGATGGGATGAACACCTTAGCGGTTTTGACCTGTGGCGGTGCGTTAGCGGAGCGATTACGTCTAGACAGACGTTGATGTCCTTGTATAGTTCATGAGTGGCCGTGTCCACCTCACTAAACAAGAAAAAGGTATCCCAATTAGCCGAGCGGTAAGCATAGAAAAGTTATCCCAGTTAATACTGCTGAACATCCGAGACTCAACAGCGAGACTAGTTGAGAGATGGGGTGAGATAGGGTGTAAATGATAGGTGAACTACCTTGTGTTCGCTTCCTGGGATGTTGTCTTTTACGTTAGTAACAGCATCTGAGATGCCAAGCGGAAAAATTAAGTCGAGAGTGTTACAAAGCCTGGTCGGAACATGGACGTGTTGAAGCCAATTGTTCGTATATATGGGGTCAGTAAAGCCTCTGTATCTGAGAGGTGCCCTCGGACGATTCCAAGAGATATGCGGCATATTAAAGTCACCACCCACCAACTTGAAGCGTGGTGACATTGTGGATACGTCAGTGCACAGGTTTACTAGTTCATTAATCTTGCTATTAGAGGCAAGTGGGTGGTGTATATGCAATTAATTAGGTCAAGTGTACCACCATTATGCTGGATCCAGATTGAATCCTTAGGGACTCCAGTTGGTAACAACACAAAGTCAGAGGCACCAAAGTCATCCCGTAAGTAAATAAGGCATCCACTACCGCGTTGGTTGATGCGTCCATTGCTGAACGTAGTGTACTGTGATAATTGTACAAACAATACTCAGTGATTTTTTATTGTTATTCTTTTCACCTTTTTTGATGTAGAAAACACACCCGCGAAATTCGAATTCCAATTCTGGTGTTCTTATTTCGAGTCATGCCTAGTTTGGGTGGAGTTCAATTATTTTCCGATTCAGAACATCATAATTGGCATCGCAGTCAGCAAGTATTTCCGAATGAATACAACCATTGAATTCTTAAACGTAAATGCATCTCCCCGGGAGTTACAAGAATACATGGAGAGATTCGAGTTATGGTGGCACACAAAAGATGACCGCGAAGAACTTAAATCTGCCCACTTTATAACTGTTATTGGACGAGAGGCGTATATGTTTCTAAAATTCTGGCTTACCCACAACTGCCATCGAAATTATCATATAACAAGTTGCGGAACCTCCTTTTGTCTCACTTACTACCGGAAATTTTCGTGGTTGCCGAAAGAGTAAAATTCAACTTGCTGATCCATCAACCTAATCAGTCCATTCGTGATTTTATTCTCCAACTTCAATCTCAAGCATCATCTTGTGCATTTGGAGACAAACTTGACGAATGCCTCAGAGATAGCCTAATTGCTGGAATAAATAATCCCGATTTATATCGTCAGCTCCTATCACTTCCATCGCCGACTTACAATCACGTAAAAACCATCTGTTTGCATTAGCAGGATGTTTCTGATATTACAAGAAGCCAGACGACTGTTGATCATCAAGTCTTGTTTGGCTCAGCCAGTCGCCGAGTTCATGCCGAGAAGATAAAACCTTGGCAAATCAACTCTTTCAAACCACACGGAATTAGTCTATCTCATGCGCCGAATGCAGACAGTTTAAAGTGTGGTCAAGCTGATAGAAAGATTGGACAATTTGTCTCTTGTGGAAAGTTGCATTCAAGGTGTACCTGCCTGCATCGGAATTCCAAATGTCATCATTGTGGGAAAGTTGGACATATTCGTAGTGTTTGTCGCCAGTTCAGACGTTGTAATGTTGTGAAACAAGTTGATGATTCCACAGAGAACTTGCCCGACGATTTGCATTCGCTGACATTGGCTATGAATACGAGTGGCCATTTATACAACACTTTACGTTTCGGCAATTGTATGTCGCATCGTTTCATTGTTGACGCCGGTAGCGTAGAGTCTCTTATTTCTAAAACGAGTCTCGATCATCTGTACCCTGACGCTCAGCTTGATTCTACACTCATCACTATTAAAGGTATTACTGGTCATACCATTCCCGGTGATAGGATGTTGTACCTTACCAGTGCTAGATAAGCATTTGAAACCTGCCGAGTGCAAATTTGTTGTCATTCGTCATGGCCCGTCCATACTCGGTCTTAAAGTTATGCACACACTTAAAATAAGTGTCAATTTTCTGTCACATATTGATACTGACACCCAAATTTGTGATTTATTACACGATTGTTCGGTTACCTCTGGTGGAATGAGAATTCCGCCTGTTAAGTTGGAAGTGGCCGGTGATCCAGTTTTCTGTAAACGACGTGTACTTCCATTTGGACTAAGAGAACCTGTTCGAAAGGTACTTATGTCTCTTTGTGAATCAGGAAGTCTCGTCCCAGTACAAAGTTCACGATGGGCCACACCTATTGTCACACCGTTAAAGCCGGATGGACAGACACTGAGAGTTTGTGGTGATTACGGTGTCACTCTTAATACGAATCTGCTGCAGCGTAGTTGTGTCACGGAAGAACCTGATTCTATTCTCTCGCGTCTACACGGATCCAAGGTTTTCTCGAAGCTAGACTTAAAAGAGGCATATCTGCAGATACCACTGACTGATGAGTCTAGTGAACTGACCACAATCAATACGCCGTTTGGGTTGTATCGCTATAGATTTTTCCCTTGGGTCTTAATGTGTCGCCAGCCACATTCCAAGATGTGACGAACTCCACTGTGAAAGATCTGAAGGGTCTTGAGGTCTATCAAGACGATGTTTTTGTACCTGCTATTAACAAACCGACACATGACCACCGATTACTGGCACTTTTGACTCGCTTCAAAGATGCTAATGTGAATATCAATCCTAAGAAGTTCGTAATTGGTGTCCATGAAATCAGTTGTCTTGGATATCAGGTTACATCTGGCGGATTCAAACCAGATCCTGGTCGGATAAAACCATTGGTTGATGTGAAGTCTCCCACCAATGTTTATGAGCTTCGATCACTGATGGGCGCTTTACAGTACTATTTCAAACTCATTCCTGGTTTTGCATCCATTGCTGATCCTTTATTCACCTTGTTGAATGACCAGAGTTTTGTTTGGTTAGACAGACATGAACATGTTCTTCGGAAGCTTTTAAAATTCTTGCATCTGGTTGTGTTCGTCACACCTTTTCTCCTAAATTACCTACTGTGCTTTTCACAGACGCTTCACCCACTGGTATTGGGGCTGTGTTAGAGCAGAATGGACACCCCGTTCTGTGTATTTCCCGTCGACTAAGCAATGCTGAAAAGGATATGCTCAGACTCATCGAGAAGCTCTGGCTGTATACTGGGCAGTCACTATACTTCACAAATACTTGTTTGGCCTCAGATTTACCATTGTGACAGATCATGAAGCTCTGATGTTCATTTACAATCCTTCTAGTTCTTTAGCTAAGTCTTCAGCAGCCATGGTCCAAAGGTGGAGTGTTGCCCTTAGTGCGTATAAATATGTAAATATATAAGGAGTCTCATTAGCTGTGGTAAGTGACAATGGTTCGCACTTTCGGCTTCAGAGGTTACTAATTGGCTACAGAGCCTTGAGTGTCGCCACCTTTTTACCGCTCCACGACATCCATGTTCTAATGGCCCAGCGGAAACCTTTGTTGCAACGTTAAAACGTTCTATTACCTCCTGTGCTCCTACTTCTTTTGATGAACTTGATCGTTGTGTTGATAACTTCCTTCTTCAATACCGTAATTGCGTGCATTCCTCTACTGGAGGTACACCTGCCAAACTTTGTAAATCCAGACCATTGAGGTCAAACATGCTTGGCTTGGGGACTGCTGAAGTATCTTATTTCAGAGGCAATGGTTTACGTCCCTCATCTGGTATCATTGTTAACAACGTTGGAAACCGCATGGTTAGAATTTTGGATCTCAATGATTGTTCTGTACACAGGCGGCATGTTGACCAGATACGATACAAGGATTCCGGTCAGCTGTCATTCGATTCAGTGTGCACTGAAAATACTAATGTCGATTCAGTTTCAGATCCTCATGAGTATTCTGAGCAAAATCAGACTCCAAGATGATCTGCCAGATTGCAACAGAAACCACAGTGGAATTAGACACCTGGAGTTGCATTCGAGCTGCGGAGGATGTGATAATTGTACAAACAATAGTCAGTGATTGTTTATTGTTATTCTTTTCACCTTTTTTGATGTAGAATACACACCCGCGAAATTCGAATTCCAATTCTGGTGTTCTTATTCCGATTCGTGACTAGTTTGGGTGGAGTTCAATTATTTTCCGATTCAGAACATCATATGTACCCGGGGATATTTAGCTAGTTGTTAGGGGTGCTTGAGGATTGTCAAGTTTCCGTGATAAGAACAATCTGTGGCGAGGAGAGAAGAACAACTAGCCCAATGTAGTGCATTTTGTGCTTGATGCACCTTGCTTTGCCAAGGAGAATATTTCAGGTTCAACTGCGTGCCTCCTTAGAGAGAGTGAAGTCAGGGTCGTGTGTAGTATCACTGCGCGTCACCATGGTAGAGTCAGTAAAGAGTGAAGCAGATGTTTTACGTGTAAGTAATAAACATTTTGCATTTGTTATCTCACAGCGATCTGGGGAGATGCACTGAGGTATCTGGCCGTATAGGTTATTGTGAGCCCACAGGTTGTCCGCTAGAGAGTTGGTAGACGACTGCAAAGTAAAGGTTTGGAAGGTAACGGGTCCAACGGCTCATTCCTTTGCGCAGAAGCTTTTATACTGCTACTTAAGGAGTTTGTTGTAGTAGGAGCAGTATCATTGTCGTAGGCATGTAGGTCATGCAGTAGCTTATTGTCAGCTTCTGTGCAGGGATAGATTGGCGGCGATACGAAGTAGACGGGGTTAATGAGGTCCCAAGGATGCACCGACAAATTTGAGAATAAACTATGTATTTCAAAATTGAATTTGGAGAATCCGCTGGTGGTTGGGTTGCTACAAGCAACTTCAATTGAGACCTCGGTTCACTTGATGTGGACCTCGGCCATTCCGATCAAAAAGACCGGAAGTAAAATGAAAATTATAGTGTTGCTCCTCCCAACACCGGCACCCCAAGACCGCCGTTTCGTCCTGTTAGGACTCATCAGTTGGAGATAGCCTGAGTTGGGCTGGAACTCAGAGCCTAGTGGCTCATGGTTGACGCCATAAGCACTATGCCACTGAGATCCACGAGCAACGCTTGGTCCAGCGGAAAAGATTGCAAAATTGAATTTGGAGAATCCGCTGGTGGTTGGGTTGCTACAAGCAACCTCAATTGAGACCTCGGTTCACTTGATGTGGACCTCGGCCATTCCGATCAAAAAGACCGTAAGTAAAATGAAAATAATAGTGTTGCTCATCCCAACACCGGCACCCCAAGACCGCCGTTTCGTCCTGTTAGGACTTATCAGTTGGAGATAGCCTGAGTTGGGCTGGAACTCAGAGCCTAGTGGCTCATGGTTGACGCCATAAGCACTATGCCACTGAGATCCACGAGCAACGCTTGGTCCAGCGGAAAAGATTGCAAAATTGAATTTGGAGAATCCGCTGGTGGTTGGGTTGCTACAAGCAACCTCAATTGAGACCTCGGTTCACTTGATGTGGACCTCGGCCATTCCGATCAAAAAGACCGTAAGTAAAATGAAAATTATAGTGTTGCTCATCCCAACACCGGCACCCCAAGACCGCGGTTTCGTCCTGTTAGGACTCATCAGTTGGAGATAGCCTGAGTTGGGCTGGAACTCAGAGCCTAGTGGCTCATGGTTGACGCCATAAGAACTATGCCACTGAGATCCACGAGCAACGCTTGGTCCAGCGGAAAAGATTGCAAAATTGAATTTGGAGAATCCGCTGGTGGTTGGGTTGCTACAAGCAACCTCAATTGAGACCTCGGTTCACTTTATGTGGACCTCGGCCATTCCGATCAAAAAGACCGTAAGTAAAATGAAAATTATAGTGTTGCTCATCCCAACACCGGCACCCCAAGACCGCCGTTTCGTCCTGTTAGGACTCATCAGTTGAAGATAGCCTGAGTTGGGCTGGAACTCAGAGCCTAGTGGCTCATGGTTGACGCCATAAGCACTATGCCACTGAGATCCACGAGCAACGCTTGGTCCAGCGGAAAAGATTGCAAAATTGAATTTGGAGAATCCGCTGGTGGTTGGGTTGCTACAAGCAACCTCAATTGAGACCTCGGTTCACTTGATGTGGACCTCGGCCATTCCGATCAAAAAGACCGTAAGTAAAATGAAAATTATAGTGTTGCTCATCCCAACACCGGCACCCCAAGACCGCGGTTTCGTCCTGTTAGGACTCATCAGTTGGAGATAGCCTGAGTTGGGCTGGAACTCAGAGCCTAGTGGCTCATGGTTGACGCCATAAGCACTATGCCACTGAGATCCACGAGCAACGCTTGGTCCAGCGGAAAAGATTGCAAAATTGAATTTGGAGAATCCGCTGGTGGTTGGGTTGCTACAAGCAACCTCAATTGAGACCTCGGTTCACTTGATGTGGACCTCGGCCATTCCGATCAAAAAGACCGTAAGTAAAATGAAAATTATAGTGTTGCTCATCCCAACACCGGCACCCCAAGACCGCCGTTTCGTCCTGTTAGGACTCATCAGTTGGAGATAGCCTGAGTTGGGCTGGAACTCAGAGCCTAGTGGCTCATGGTTGACGCCATAAGCACTATGCCACTGAGATCCACGAGCAACGCTTGGTCCAGCGGAAAAGATTGCAAAATTGAATTTGGAGAATCCGCTGGTGGTTGGGTTGCTACAAGCAACCTCAATTGAGACCTCGGTTCACTTGATGTGGACCTCGGCCATTCCGATCAAAAAGACCGTAAGTAAAATGAAAATTATAGTGTTGCTCATCCCAACTCAGGCTATCTCCAACTGATGAGTCCTAACAGGACGAAACCGCGGTCTTGGGGTGCCGGTGTTGGGATGAGCAACACTATAATTTTCATCAAACTATGTATTTATTTATTTAATATAAAATTTAGCTCCATACTATAAAACGCAACAGCTATCTAAGACATGTGCGCTATATTCTGGCCAAAACGTGTCAAATGATTCTGAAGGTCCCCTGTAGTATGCAGGTATACCTAGTTCACGCAGCCTTGATATAAAGTTCGCAACAATTTAGCGGCCTTAAAAATACTCTATATTCATAGCGCTTTATGTAACTCAGTATTCACTGATACCTGTACACAAAGGCCATCCCACCGTTGGTTATTATACGTTGTTCAGAACTTCCTTTCATACATAACATTCCTTACTGGATTCCTAGTGTGTTCGCAAAACATTATCACTTACTTAGGTATAGTTGCTATGCGACAAATTTTTGCTTTTCGGCCACCTACCTCACACGTAGTTGTTGCAAGATATTAGGGCTATATAGAGCATTTCCAGATAGCTATGCTTATTAAGAACTTATACCGCTTTGCCAATTTTTACCTTTTATATTCTTTCTTCTGATACCTGCTTGCAAAGCTGAAAGACATCTTCGGCGAAAAGGTAATAGTGTTATTCCTAGACGGCCATTCATTTGCGAATAACTCGTAAACTATTGCCGGTATTGCAACGTTTTTACTTATACCGTAATCAGCAGTAAACACTTGTTCTGCGCAGCATAGTTATGTACTATTTTTCGCAATACTCTAGCCTTAGAATAGGTATTTTTGTTCTAAGGTTTAGTCAGGTGGAAAGTTAGTGCCAGAGCTTAAATTTAGCGCAAGCAATTTTGGTTATTTTTTGGTTAGTGGTATTTTTCTAGTGAAGTACGCCGCCTTACTGTGTCTCTTAACGAAAGTGCTTCATTTTTTGGCATTTCTAGAAATTATTTTTGACCTTTACGTATTCCATATACTTCCGCCGCTTTTATTTCTTTCCACGTGCTCACTGACAATTTGACGACTGAACGAGCCGAAATGGTTCAAAAAGGTAATTGTGAAGTTGTGGTGATTTGGAACCTGCTTCCGCAGAAAACCCGCGAAACTACGGCTCTGCGCAACTAGCACAGCAAGCAAATTCAAGTAGTTCAATATCGCCTGAAGGAGCCAGGAGAAGTTCAATGTGGGGGCCTACAACCCCTTCAGCTGTGCGCTTAACAGATCCAATGCCATCGTATCTGCCAACAAGGAACGCACACGCACACGTTTCCTACTCCCAAGCAAGAGCATAGAATTAATGTGAACAATGATCTGATCCCTTACGGACGCTGCAGCTAACTAGGCTAGAAATAACCCTCTTTATTTTTACTTTCGTTATACTGTATAAATACATTCTTTTTAGTACCGTCGTGCTGGTTATGGAAACGGAATAGCCGAGTATGTTATACATCAGAGCTGTTCTTTTACATGAAGTACTAGACCCGAGCATTGTTGAACGTAAGGGACAAATGATGTCCGAATTAGACTGGGTTCCGCAACCGTTGTCCTGTGTGGAAACCGAAAATATCAAGCGTAGTTAACCGGTGAAGGGGTTGACGGGGTCAGAAGCGCAGAGGAAGTAGTGAAATATGCGACTAAGATGTAACTTGAGCGAAGGGTCCACAGTGATAGAGCTTACCGTTCGAATATGTATGATAGCCGGTAGCGTTGCTACGCCGGGTTGGACCTAGGTTAATAATAAAGTAACATGTTCAGTAATCGGATGGTAGAGAAACAGCTGGGTGCTGGCGTAAGACGGAGGGTCAGATAAGTTGCGACGAGAATAGGAGCGACTATACACTACAGCTGTAGCAAGAAGGTGGCTGCGAAACCAACGCGGAAGTGTACTAGAATAGCAGAAAAAGTTAAGGACACCTACAGTACATCATACTAGGCAAAATAGATGGCAGGAAAGAGCGATGCTAGAAGTCGAATTTATTGTGAGTAAGAAAGTGCTTGCTGTCGTGTGACGAGGCACGGACTGCTAGGCAGTTAATCTTAAAAACAGAGGCGAGTAGAGAAGGAAGTACATAGCAGGGCTGTGGCTAGAAAACAGTTGCAGAGCCAGCTTTGAAAGTGACAATAAATATCAGCATAGTTCGTGCGGCAGCGCCAAAATATACTAGGTGTAATCAGCAGAAAGGCCCTGGTAAGAACCTACTGCTGGTGGTCGGCACATGATCGCGATATCAAAGCTCTGTTCTACGCACTGTCATATGCCAACAATACCAACACTCCAAATCATTTGGTATACTTCACCCCTGGGAGCTAGCTGATGTGCCATGGAAGCGTGTTTACGCAGAATATTTCGGTTCGATAGATGGCAACATGCTACTACACTTGGTGGATGCGTACACAAAATAGATAGATGCTACTATTGTCCCTAACGCTACTTTGGAGAATACAACTTATAAATTGTGCACTAACCTGTCCACTTACGGTATGCCAAAAATTTTAGTTACAGATAACGGGCCATAAATTACTAGTACAGTTTTAAAACCGAACTTACGCTATGCTCCCAAGTTAAACGTATCCCAATACAATACTAATTTTCACCATGGCCAGAAAAAATTAACTTGGCCATTTTCATTAACGTACAAATACTTTGCACTTAACACACGACTGCAGCAGTACGCACTACTTTTACCGTCCAATTATCCGCAAATGCCAGGGTTTCAAAGCAGTATAACTTACCCGGGAGGAATTCCGGTTCTTTGAGCAGGACAAGTTGCTGCAATTTTAGGCCTGAACAATTGAGTTCGGCCATTTTCCGTGCTCCAATAATACTGCAACACAATATCAGTTTGGCTACTCATCGAAAACATGACGTAGTTTTCCGGACGACAAATAAATAAATATTTCGTTTTCCAATTCATCAATGCACGCAAACTCAGGCTTAATCAATATTTAAAAAGATATGTTACGCAATAGACAAGTTAAAATGCACATAATTTGCTGTGACCGGACGTTGTACAGGTTGCAGAAACGGCAGTAATGCTCCTGAGGGTAAAGATCCTAGGCTTTGTGACGATGAACCGAATTCATTTGCGCGTAGCGAAAACGCGAAAAGCACAGTAGCTAAAGGAATGACAGTATGTAAAGACCATGAGTATATTTTGGTATATGCCAATGAAATAGTGAAAAATGTCTTCGGTCAATATGCCAGTGTAAATTTGGGCCTAGACTTCCCTCAGTGGCGGGTCATGTCCGCCAATTCGCAGTGGTGAAAAGCGAAATAGTGTAACTTTTATCAGGAGAAGGATTAGCAAAAAGAAGATTACTATAAAAGATAAATAAATAGTTCAGTCTCGAAAGCATAGAGACACAACAAATCAGGCGTAAGCAAGGTTTATAAGCATTTGCGAATCACGACGATACTTCGGGTTCAATCGTGTGTAGCTAAAACGGTCAAGGCACTATATGTGCAATGAAACGGTGCATGTAGACGGAGAGTATCATATCCTTGCATGTGTCGGGAAAAGTTGGAATATAAGTCTAGTCGACTTGCCAGTAAATAGTTGTGGGCAGTGACTTTATTCACTGGCGAGTCACATCCGCCACGTCGCAGTGTTGTTAAGCAGACATTTGTGACTTTTTATAGGGAGAAAGCTTGCCAGGCGAAAACCCACCACGTCTTGCAACACTGCTGTAAAGCATTTTGAACATTAATTTATAACTGGCAAAGCCGCTTGACGACTGCTTTCATATTCGGTTATGAGCAGTCAAATGGCTTCTAATCTCCTCTGGTATTTGGACAGGTAATTTGATTGGGGCTGCCATGATTGTTGAGGCCGGTTGTGAGGGCAAACATTGCGAATAGTCGTTTTGTTTTGTGTCCAGGTGAGCAAAAGTTCAAATTATCTGCTGTCTGGATTTTTCAGGTGTATAACTTATGGGACTATGAAGATGTGTCCAGTTCGCCATACTAGAAAAGGATTGTGGTGATTGTAGTTGGGTCCCTTTTGTGTGCAGCCATGCTCCATGTAAGTCCTTGTCGGTGGTTAAGTCCGTCTTGCGCGAAAGTTGTTCCTCAGTCCAATACCAGATTTCCAAGAAGTTCCGGATCTCGGAGAAAAGGAAAAGTAAGGGACAACCGAGAGAACACCGCAAGAACAGGCACGGAGTTAAACATTGTTAACGTCTTATGTTACAACATATGGACTTGAGACAAAAGAATATACACTATGCATTTTGAATATCCTGTAGACATTTTAGCCGCATGGGTGGATTATCAAAGCCTGCGTAGAGACAAAAGCGTTGTACCAGTAAGCAATTCACGATGTATCGGATAAGTATGAGTCAAAAATTGGCTGGGGAGAAAGCAAAGAGAGTTAGAATATTGGTGGTGATTGCAAGGTGCATGAACAGCAAGTAGCTAGCGTAATATGATAGGGAGCGCAGAATAAGTGAAAATAAATAGGTTGCCGCGAGAGATCTTAAGGTCAATTGGCGGTAGGGCAGCGGAACGTTTGGATGCAGATATTCTAAAGTTATAAAGGTTATTGAGATACGGAGTGGCTCTTAACAAGCACACAATAATCGCATATGCATGGAGCTTATGATCCCCAGCTACTTCTAAACAGAGGTGCCGAATTTAAGATGACCGACGGACGGTGGCGCTATGAAAGGCTAGCAGTGGCCAGATGTAGTCATTCCAACCAGACGCTTGGTCACTACTGTATGACTATTGGGTAACTGAATGCATCAACAAGCTAGCAGAGGTAAGTGACACAGACATTCTATTAGAATGTAAGATGGAGAGACAAGGAGTGTAACTTAGCAAGCTCAAGATCTGCGCAGAAGGGAAACGGAGCATAACGCAACTCACTGCAAAGTAGTGAAGAAAGTAAGCGGAGCGCCAAATATTGGCGGTAGGAGAGAGAGGGCATCATTAGAGAGCAAATGCATTCGGATTAAGCCTACTAATTAACAGTGGATACCAACAGTGACAGAAGAAGTCAACAAACTGGCGAATGTATGTGATGCCAACGATAAAGAGAGTAGGTTTTGGAGAGATAAGGAGTGACACCTGGCGCAAAGATGTATTCTACCCAAAACGACACGCTACAGCTAAAGAGTGGTGACATAGGTAATACGAAGAAATGATAATGGTACTAAAGGAGCGTGTATCGGCGGCTAGCAATAGCATTGGAGGGAAGCCTTCTAGTGGCTAGTGCATACCTAAAGTGTCCAAGATTAAGTCAACAGGCAGCAAATGTGGGTGGCGCAGACGGTCCCAAAGAATGAATGTTGAAGATAAAAGAGAGTGGCTCTGAGCAGGCTCCGGATATGCGCAGAGATGCTTGGTGCCTACAACCACTATTTGTTACTAAATAGAGATGCTGAGGTTAAGAGGATCGACAGCTAATGGCGCAATGAAAATATTTGGTGGCCAGATATAATCAAGCCATTATGCAGACTGGTCACTAATGGACTCCTACAGTGTCACAAAATACATCAGCAAGCCAGCGACGGTAAGTAATTTAGACATTCTAAAAGATAACAGGGTGGAGAAACAAGGAATGTCTCATGGTAGCTTCGGATATGCGCAAGGATATATGCAGCCTACAGCGAATGGCTGTAGCAACCGTGACGGAGATAAGCGGAACGAAGGATACTGGTGCTAAGAGAGAACCAGTGGACAGCAACTGATTTCGAATTCAGCCTTCTAGTTATTAGTGGATAGTTACAATGACAGCAGGTCAACAAACTGGCGAATGTATGTAATGCCAACGATACAAGAGAGTAAATGTTGGAGAGATAAGGAGTGCATCCTAGCGCAAAGATGTATGCTACCCACGATGACCCGCTACAGTTGAAGAGTGGTGACATAGGTAAAACGAATAACTGATAATGGTACTTAAGGAGAGAGAGAATCGACGGCTAGCAATGGCATTGGAGGGCAGCCTTCTAGTGATTATTGCATACCTAAAGTGTCCCAGAATAAGTCAACAGAGAGCAAAGCTGAGTGACGCAGACAGTCCCAAAGAATGAAGGTTGGAGATAAAAGAGAGTGGCTCTGAACAAGCTACGGATATGCGCAGAGATGCTTGGAGCCTACGACCGGTATTTGTTACTAAATAGAGATGCGTAATGAAAAGATTTGGTGTCCAGATATAATCATTTCATTAAGCAGATTGGTCCCTAATGGATGTTTACAGTGACATAGAATACATCCGCATGCCAGCGAAGGTAAGTGAGACAGACATTCCAAAAGATTACAGGATGGAGAAACAAGGAATATCTCACAGTAGCACCTGATAGGCACAGAGATGCTTGGAGCGTACGACCACTAGCTGCTTTTAAACAGAGACTGGATTTAAGATGATCGACAGTTGGTGGCGCTAGGAAATGCTATCAGTGTCCAGATGTAGCCCTTTTATTGAAACGCTTTTTCATCCATGTATGTCTGCAGTGTCACAGAATGCGTCGACGTCTCAGCGAAGGTAATTGATGCAGACATTCCGTAATGGGAGACTAATGCCAGAGCCAAACAAGTAAGAAGTAGTAGGAATATACGATAAATGGAGGCGCGATCAAAAGAGCGTATTCAATGATGTCGTGATTCATAGGGTAAAAAGTATAAGAGAGAACGGCGTCAGCTTGGTGATTAGGATATATTTGGGCAACGTCAGCTGGTACTTGAGGTCCTACGCACGCCGGCTTCACCATATAGATAGTAGCCAGTTAAGTTGATGCGACTATCCAGGGGCGGATGTCTCTAGCTAGCCAGATGTGGGAGGTTTAAGGGAATGTATAGGCATTCGGTATCCGGTGGCTGATGTCTAGGTGATGGAAAACTTAAGGGGTTGTTGGAGGATGCAGGCAGATAGCAATATCAGGAGTCGGGAAAGAGATAGTGTGGGAAGATAAGAAGAGGCGGTTATAAGTAGTCTGCTCCAGTTTCAAAACCGCGCCTTCAGGACAGTTGATATTCAGTTGTTTGGAAACTTGTGTGACAGAGAGATGTTTGCTACTAGAGAAGCGGAACTGGTTTATATTCATAGATTCCCCGCCATGATCTGTCAATCCTCTTAACCTCAGCACCTTTATTTAGTTGCAACTAGTGGTCGTAGGTTCAAATCATCTCTGCGCATATCCAAAGCTTGCTAAGAGCCGTTCTCTATTATCTCCAACCTTCATCCTTTAGGACTGTCTGCG
Source organism: Dicrocoelium dendriticum (assembly GCA_944474145.2). NCBI lineage: Eukaryota > Metazoa > Platyhelminthes > Trematoda > Plagiorchiida > Dicrocoeliidae > Dicrocoelium > Dicrocoelium dendriticum. The sequence continues at coordinate 95,840,216 of OX104069.1, read as the reverse complement.
TCACATACGCTTGCTGTCTTTTGACCTATCCTGGGACACCTTAGGCATCCGCTAGATGGCTTCACATCAATTCCATTGCTAGCCGAAGATAATCTCTCTTCCTTAGTACCATTATCAGTTCTTCGTATTACCTCTGGCACTTCTGTTTAGCAGGAGCAATTCTTCGTAGGCTCCAACCATCTCCGCGCATAGCCGGCGCTTTCTAATAGCCACACTCTTACGCCTCTCCGGGACTGCGTGCTTCACTTACGTTTGCTGTCTGTTGACTCATTCTGGGACACTTTAGGTATCTACTAGCAACTAGAAGGCTTTACCTCAATACTATTGCCTGCCGTAGATACGCTCTCTTCCTTAGTACCACTATTAGTTCTTCGTCACCACTCTTCAGCCGCAGCGAGTCATTGTAGTTAAGACTGACCTTTGCGCCATGAGTCACTGCTTATCTCTCCAACACTTGCGCTCTTGAATTGTTTGCATCACATACATACGCCAGTTTGTTGACTTCTGTCACAGTTGGCATCTACCGTTAATTAGTAGGCTTCATCCGAATGCATTTGTTGGCCACTGATACTCTCTATCCTGGCGCCACTATCTGTCGCTCTGCTTAACTTCCTCACTACTGCAGCAATTAACCGTATGTTCCTTGTCCCCTCTGCGCAGAACTTGAGCTTGCTAAGTTACACTCCTTGTCTCTCCATCTTACATTCTAATAGAATGTCTGTGTCACTTACCTCTGCTAGCTTGTTGATGCATTCAGTTACCCAATAGTCATACAGTAGTGACCAAGCGTCTGGTTGGAATGACTACATCTGGCCACTGCTAGCCTTTCTTAGCGCCACCGTCCGTCGGTCATCTTAAATTCGGCACCTCTGTTTAGAAGTAGCTAGTGATCATAAGCTCCATGCATATGCGTTTATTGAGTGCTTGTTAGGAGCCACTCCGTATCTCAATAACCTTTATAACTTTAGAATATCTGCATCCAAACGTTCCGCTGCCCTACCGCCAAATGACCTTAAGATCTCTCGCGGCAACCTATTTATTTTCACTTATTCTGCGCTCCCTATCATATTACGCTAGCTACTTGCTGTTCATGCACCTTGAAATCACCACCGATATTCTAACTCTCTTTGCTCCCTCGCCAAGCAATTTTTGACTCATACTTATCCGATACATCGTGAATTGCTTACTGGTACAACGCTTTTGTCTCTACGCAGGCTTTGATAATCCACCCATGCGGCTAAAATGTCTACAGGATATTCAAAAGACGCTTTCAGCAAAGTCATTGTTTTAAAGTGTACATGCTTTATCTCAAGTCCATGTGTTGTAACATAAGACGTTAACAATGTTTAACTCCGTGCCTGTTCTTGCGGTGTTCTCTCGGTTGTCCCTTACTTTTCCTTTTCTCCGAGATCCGGAACTTCTTGGAAATCTGGTATTGGACTGAGGAACAACTTTCGCGCAAGGCGGACTTAACCACCGACAAGGACTTACATGGAGCATGGCTGAGCACAAAAAAGACCCAACTACAATCGTCACAATCCTTTTCTAGTATGGCGAACTGGACACATCTTCATAGTCCCATAAGTTATACACCTGAAAAATCCAGACAGCAGATAATTTGAACTTTTGCTCACCTGGACACAAAACAAAACGACTATTCGCAATGTTTGCCCTCACAACCGGCCTCAACAATCATGGCAGCCCCAATCAAATTACCTGTCCAAATACCAGAGGAGATTAGAAGCCATTTGACTGCTCATAACCGAATATGAAAGCAGTCGTCAAGCGGCTTTGCCAGTTATAAATTAATGTTCAAAATGCTTTACAGCAGTGTTGCAAGACGTGGTGGGTTTTCGCCTGGCAAGCTTTCTCCCTATAAAAAGTCACAAATGTCTGCTTAACAACACTGCGACGTGGCGGATGTGACTCGCCAGTGAATAAAGTCACTGCCCACAACTATTTACTGGCAAGTCGACTAGACTTATATTCCAACTTTTCCCGACACATGCAAGGATATGATACTCTCCGTCTACATGCACCGTTTCATTGCACATATAGTGCCTTGACCGTTTTAGCTACACACGATTGAACCCGAAGTATCGTCGTGATTCGCAAATGCTTATAAACCTTGCTTACGTCTGTTTTGTTGTGGCTCTATGCTTTTGAGACTGAACTATTTATTTATTTAAATGAACAATTTGCGTCTGTCACTCTTACAGATACCATGAAATGTCTGTACATTTGCACATACCTTATCATGCCTCCATTGGCGTGCCTCGCAGAGTCGAGAATAAAATATTTATTTATTTATTTATTATTTGTTGTAATAGGTAACCTATCACATACATGTGCGTATCTGTAGAGGTAGAAGTTGGAGCGAATACTACTGCGCCTTATGGCTAGGATAATGTAGTGGGGACTATCGCGTAGGTTGTACGAATCGATATATTAATCTGAGACAGTTGTTAGTGGGCTCCCATTGGGCTTGTTAATAAGCGAATATTGGAAGGCGAGGTTGGTTTGCATTCGGCGCAGCCATAACGGGTCGAGCTTAAGTGTGTTGCATTCAGCACGATAGCTGAGGCTTGAGTTCCTCAGGAGGCGTTTGGTGAAGGTACGCTGAACCTTTTCGAGGGCTATTCTGTCGCAATTGCTTAGGCTGGTGATTACTATAAAGCAGTACTCTAGCAGAGGCCGGGCACATGTTTTGTTGAGCGCAGTTCTAGATTCCTGTATTGTCATGGATTAGGGGATGTATCTGATGAGAGAGGGTGCGTTAGCTGCGGAATAAACTACTGGTTCCGCGAAGTTTAGCGAACAAGAGTAGTGCACGCCTAAGTCCCGCACTATTAGGCAGTTTCCTAATGGCGTGCCTTGTAGCATAATGTATTTGGTGGCATGGTGCATATGTATGTAAGGACATTGAATTTTGCTGGTGTGAATGCCAACTTCCATGTGTCCCACCATGGAGCTAGGACTCTTAAGTCGTAGTGTATATGGGAGAGGGCGGTGTGGACGTTCAACGGATGACATGGAAAGACGTTGTTGACAAAGAGGTAGGGTGTCCTATGTTTAAAAGCCTGGAACACGTCATTGATGTAGAGCAGGAAAAGTAGAGGGCCTAAAACGCTTACTTGAATTGCGCCACTTTTGACTGGTTTTGGAAGTGACATAAAGTCCCCAAACACTACTGACTGTGAGCGAGCTGCAAGATATGATGAGAATCAAGTGTGCAGTTTGCCGGAGATACCGTATGATTCCAGCTTCATCAAGAGTTCTGTATATGGTACTCTGTCAAAGGCTTTCGTCATGTCTAGGAAGATGATGGCTAGTGCTTGCTTGTTGTCAATCTGTTGAGTTACTTGGTTGAGGAACTCAAATTGACAGGTCTGAGAGGATTTAGACGGTAGAAATCCATGTTGTTGTCGATTGACGAGGTTACGCGTAAGCAGGAAGGTGATCGTGGTTTCTTTGACTATTCGTTCCATTACTCTTGAAGCTATAGGCGTGTGACTGGTGGGGCGATAGTTTTCTATGTCCTGCTGACTGCTATTTTTGTGTTTGCGGATGACGGTGGCGTGTTTCCAGGTGCATGGATAAATCCCGTTTGTCATGGAAAGCGTGAATAGGTTGAGAAGTAGAACTGGAATTTCCTGGCCACCGAGTATCAGCGTCATAGAGGGGAGACCATCGGGACCAGGATGTGATGGCCATTTGACTGAGCTGATTACTCGAGTGATAGAACGTAGGTCAAACTTATTAGTGTCGAGTGAGTCATTGGTGCTCCTAGATGGCAAAGCTGGTGAGGTTCCATTAGCGTCCGTGAAAGAATTGCAGAAGTATCCATTGACAGTCTCACATATTTTTAATGGATGGCTAACAACGGATGTGTCAGAAAGTCTCAGTGAGGCAACAGGCGTAGAATTTTGATTGTTTCTTTGTCGGAGTAGTTGACTGAGTTACTTGGTTTTATTGTTAGATTTAAGGGCAGCATCTTCCTCAGCAATCTTGGCTGCTTCCTGCGCAGTTTGCCAGTTGGTTAGGATTTCGTTCATGCGAACAAGGATGTGGAATTGCTTAGTTTTAGAGTATCAGTGGCGCATATTTTTGATCTTCCTAAGTACGCCGTAGGCCTTGGCAGATTTTGCTGTCATCTTTAAGCGGCTTCTGCAAGTGAGTGGGGAGATCACATCTAGGCAGCTGAAGAGATTTAGATATAGGAGGTTTGCGGCTGCGTCTACATCAGTGGCTAAAAAGAAGTTGTCCCAGTTCGCAGATCGCACTAATATCGCAAAGCTGTCCCAGTTAATGTGGTTAAACATTCGAAACTGTTTGACAACATAAGTGGCTCAGTGTGGACTAGAAAGCGTAAATATGAGTTTGACTACCTTGTGGTCGCAGCCATGTATACTATCGACTGCGTCAGAGACACCTTGCGTAAAGATTAAGTCTAGGATGTTAGAAGGCCTGGTGTGATCGTGAAACTGTTAGGTCCAGTTATTTGCGTGGATATTGTCAACGAAACTTCTGTATCTGAGTGGGGCAACCTGATCTTTCCAGAGGATAAGAGGTATATTGAAATCGCCATTCACTGCCTTGTGACATGGGGGCATTAGGGAGATTTCAGTGATAACTTAATGAGGTTATTAATCTTTTCGTTAAATGTGTGTGGAGGGTTGCATACGCAACCGATAAGGAGGTCAAGTTGACCTCCTGTCGTTTGAATCCAGATGAAGTCTTCAAGGTAACCTATAGATAACGGTTCGAAATCTGGTGCACCAAAGTCGTCCCGGACATAGATAAGGCAACCACCACCCCGCTGGTTTTCTCGTCCGTTACAGAATGTGTTGTAGCCATGGAGACGTAGCAGGCTGTCAGAGGCGTTTGAGGGTTGCCACGTTTCTGTGATGAGAACCAGCTGTGGATACGACAGTAAAATAAATGGGCCAATGAGGTGCATCTTGTGTGCAATAGATCGCGCGTTAATAAGCAGCATGCTGTATGATTCCACGCAAAGAGTTAAAGGAGTTAGATTGTGTAAGGTAAGTTGCACATAGGGTGCAGCTGGCGCAGAGTGCATGTAAGTTGTGAGCAAAAGTGGGGAGGGTGATATAGGAATAAATAAATAAATATTTTTTTCTCGACTATGCGAGGCACGCCTACGGAGGCATGATCAGAAATGTACAACTGTAACAGTGACAATAGCAACTTGTTCATTTGTCCATGATTGGAAATGTACAATGGTGAAAATGCGAAGCAATAATTTGGCTGTCGTGAAACCGGGACCTCGGCTAATAATAGATTGAGAATCCTGAATGATCCATTGGAAGAAAATTGAAGAGCACACACAAGAGAGATATGACAATACAGTGAGTTCGTGCACAAGTAACGCAAAGGTCAACGGTGATATCATAGAAAACAAAAAGATGACAGTATATGCAGATGTAGAAGTTCCCTTGTAACAAACCTAACTAGGATGGTGACGCTTGTTCACCTGTCAGTGTGAAATTATGGGCAGTGACTTCATTCGGTGGTGAGTCCCATTCGCCACGTTGCAGTGTATTTACACGGACATTTGTGGCTTTTTATGGGGAGAACGCTATCCAGGCGAAAACCCACCACGTCCTGAAACACCGCTGCCAATCCATTGAATGGCAATTTGTTACTGGCTATGTTTCTGGTTGAACGTTGATTTACTCGGCTATTTGCAGTCAGGTTGCGTCCCATATTTCTGTCGGCTGATGCGTTAGCCGGGCGCCTATTGCGTTCCTGAGTCCTGTCCTGTGCCCGACTGGTAGGTCGGGAACTAAACTTTTTGAATATGACGTGTTGATCCTCTGCAGAACCACATGAAGTTTCCGAGGGATATAACTTGAAATATGTTGAATCGGTGTTGAAGTCCTGAAGGATAGAATATGGTTCCTAAGAAAGAATCGCAGACCCCCGGGGTATGTAGTAAAGTTGATTGGAAATATAGGAAACCACGATCAAGTGAGCTGTCAACGCGGATTGAAGAGCTCAAAATAACCAATTGTTCTGGCTTTGTATAGCAGGAGAATGTGCCTTCCGAAGTCAAAACTAGTTCCCTAGGCAAGAGTAATGTGGAAGAGATAGCGTTAGACAAACTGAACCCGAAGGTTCAAGCCTTGGAAAATTTGTATCCGTGCATGATAACGAATGATTTGTTCGGTTAGTAAGTTGCAAAAGGGTTGATAATCTTCCGCTCATGTCCAGATAAAGGAACTGTGTGGCTTGTATTGTTGTCACAACGATGGACCATTCCTTGGGTGCGTGTCGCCGTACCTGTGACAAGCTCGGGAAAAAAGGCAACGAACAGAGGCAGCCACAAAGACAGAAGAAAGGGATGCGTCTGGAATGCAGTCGGTCAATTGTGGCGGTGACGGAACTATTGTACCTATGTACATGTAATTATTATTTACCTATGGCTTATACATGTGTATCATAAGTGGCGAAATACAACGAGAAGCAACCAGAACACGGATCAGTAGAGAATGAAAGATTGTTCTAAAATACGAATGAAGATAAAGAGTTTGAGGGGTCCTAGTGCGCATATGCTCAATCAGTTGGAACCAGAGAGAGGAGGACGAGGTGTGCAGATTATGGGAGGGAATATCACTCAGATAGAGCAACAGGGACGCGTTGCCTCAGTCTTAAATTGATGGGAATGTAAGAAGTCAGAGAGGACAGCCGCATGTAAGTTAGCGTCGAATGAAGAAGGAATGCAACAGAACTCACATGAAGGTAAGAAAGGGTCGGTAAAACAGGTTCTATTAAGGATACGTGGAAAAGCCGTCGACCTACTTAGGTGCTGATTCATCCTTGTTAATAAAAATAAGCATGAATAATGTCTAGCGATGTAATCAAGGTGAGGGTAACAGAGCGTTGCGTCAGCTATATCTAGATCTGTTATATCTCAGAATTCCGAAAGAAGTCAGAAAACAAGAGGCCATGCAGACAAAATCAGGTAAGTCAGCACGATGAAGCTAGGCCTCCAAATACAGCTAAGTATAAGATAATAAGTGTCATCATAAAATAAGCAGTTTAGGACGAAAGTGGCTAAACGAAACGGCAGTTAGCCTCGGAGTGCTTTGAACAGGCCTTTGGGTCTGTCAAAACCTAATCATAAGGGACATAGTGGTCCAAAGAAAGGCAACCATTAAGACGAGAATAGTGTCAGCGCATAGAAAGCAAGCCGTATAAGGTAGATCTAAATACTGAAAGTGAGCACCGGCGTAAAGGGAAAGGTTAATGATGAAAGCGGATGTAATAATAATGATGAATCATGACCAACAATGCTTTTGAAGTGAAGGTTATAAGGCGGTACGTCGGCAGAACCTAAGTCGCGTAGATCTCAGAAGTCCGAGGTGCATCAGAAAATAGTAGATCATTCAGACGAGTCCGGATAAGACAGCAAGGTGAAGCTAGGCCACCAACTTAAGGTGTGGATGACAGTAATGCGTGTCATAAGAAAAGAAGCTTTCGGGACGAAAGTGACTATATGAAAAGCCAGTTAGCATGCCAATGAAAGGTCTCTGGGCAAGAGGAACAGAGTGTTTGGAATGTAAAGCTTAGAGCGATAACGTCTCGGTTGTCTGGGAGCAGTCAGAAACAGAAGACTAGTCAGCCGAGGGTAGATAGAGCCAGGCACGAAGAGCTATCCGTCCAATTGAAATAGTAATGTAAACGGAGTGCGAACAGGAAAACGCTCTAGTGAGCGGAAGTGGAAAAGTCAACGAGGTTTTCAGGGAGATGTGAGCAGCCCGATAATTCTGCCCATACCTGCTCATTAGGGTCACAGTAGTCGGAAGCAAAGAGAGCATTGAGACGAGATAGAAATATCAGCTCAAAGAGTGCAATCCGTAGAATTAGGTCTAATTGCTAAAGGTGAGCATCGGCACAATAGGCATGTAAAGGAAGAAAGGGGAAATAGTAATAAGAATGAATCATGGCCAACAATGCATTTCAGTTGAGGGTTACAAGAGATTACGTCGGCAGAGCCTAAGTCACTTAGATCTCAGAAGTCCGAGGTGGGTCAGAAAGTAGTAGACCGTTCAGACGAGTCTGGATAAGCCAGCAAGGTGAAGTTAGGCCACCAACTTAAGGTGTGAATACCAGTAACGAGTGTCATAAGATAAGAAGCTTTCGGGACGAATGTGACTATATGAAAAGCCGGATAGCATATCAAGGTAAGGTCTCGGGCTGACGGGAACAGTGTTTGGAATGTAGACCCTAGAGTAATAACGTCTCGGATGTCGGGGAGCAGTCAGAAACAGGGGACTGGTCAGCTGAGTGTAGATTAGATCCAGGTGATTGAGTAGGTAGCTGATGGTAGTCAGCCGCTAATGAGGTCGTGGTAATATTATTAACTGTAGTACCTATCCGGAGGGCTGCAACCAACCGAGGGGGTAGTTGCAGTGAGCATATGAGTTGTTGTAGGTAATAGAGAGCTGGCGAGAATTCTTGTTGGAATGGGCGAGGTGGGTCGTGTCCTGCTGCATCCCATAAAGAAGGGGCCGTGGATGACATAACCCGGTTGTAGTGCTTGTCATTCGGATATATTTTTCGTTCAGGAGAACGTATGGTCAGGGAGCGCGTGGTAGTGTTGATGGAGAGGTATAGGTTTTCAGAAGGGTGTCGTCCTTGGGAGGGTCTTTTTTTCTCCAATGTTTCGAGAGGTTGTGGGGATTGGTAACGGGGTTGTGCACTTGACGGTTGGATGGCATGGCGCTTTGGTAGGGCCGGCTGGGCGATAGCCTACCAGGCGGATAGTTAGTTATTAGGGGAATCACTGCGTTGATGCTGCGCGGGCTGCTCATAGTTCCATTTTGCTGTGGTGACTGGTAGAACGTCCTCAGTTTGCGAAAACCGCGGCATTTGTTATAGTTCTGGGGCTTGTTAACATTGTTGGGTGCCTTGAGTAGGTAGCGCTTGCGCAGTGATTGGGCAGGTTAGGTCAAAACCTGTGTGGAGGGCAACATTTGTGATCTGAATGATTTCGACCTCACGTGATCCATTGGTACAGATGTTGATTGGTGTTTATGAGCTATCCGCTTGTGCCACGACGACATTGGTTTGGTACGATTATCATTGTTATGGTGATGCATCCGCCGTGTTTCGGCTGTTGACCTTCGTTAGAAAGCTGTTGTGTTGCGAGGGCGGTTTCGGCTTTGCACGAGGGGAAGGAAGGGAGTTGATCAGCGGGAAGTCTACATTGATCGGTTCGGAATCTGTGTCACTCATGTCGGAGGCGTTATGCATTGACTCAGCTCCTTGTATCGTTAGCTGAGACGAGACTGGAAAGTTGATTGACTTTTTAGCTATTAGAGCTGTGGGGCTTGAGTCGGTATGCAATGATGTCGTGTACGCGTGACGCAGGGTCGTTAGGTCCAGTTACACGTTAGTGCTTGTCGTATAGCAAGCGATCGCTCTGACAATCGGCGATGAATCACGTGGCTGTTGTCTTTCGTTGGTATTAGTAGCCGGTAGGAAGGCCCTTTGCAGCAGTGTTAGATCAGGCTTGATAAGAATGGGCCAAATGTTTTCGTTTGTTAGTAAGCTAAATCGATTTGCTATGAGGCGTGTAGCCAGTTCTTGAGTTTTGAAGGCTACAAGAATAGGGCACTTACGACTGATCTTCAATTTTCTGAGCCGTTTACTCACGCACGTGTCTGGGGGCTGTTACACATGGAAATAATAGGCGGGTGACTTTCTCCAAAGGAAGTTTGTCAGGAACCTTGAAGATGATCACGTTTCAGGCACGACGGGTACGCTCGTTTATCTCGGTAATGATGGTAGTAAGATAGGCGCCGGCATCTTTGAGCTCATCAGCGTTGCCGTTGTTCCTTATTCCTGCGAGTTGGGCATATGGCATAAATTTTGCTAGCAATGTTTTGGTAACGGCCAGTTCCTTTTTAAGAGCAGCTTTTTCATTTGAGAGTGCATTGAGCTTGTTAAGTGCATCTTTCAGTGGGTCTATAAGAACAAGACTGCAGGGGCGCGTTTTATTCAGCTTGCCTTTTGCAGCAGAACTTTTGGTTGCCTTATCCGCATTCGCGGTGCATGAGACAGAGCTGTGATCGACAGAAACTGCGGTATTCGGATGAGTACTTCTACGTTTGCCCCGGATTTTGGCTCGGGCGGCCTTACCTTTCATTCCATTTTTTAGTCATTACGGAATAGCACAGCTTCCTAATTCGTGTTCCAGGAACACTGTTTTGCTGTATATATGAGCTAAGAATCTTAAAGTATAGCGCGCCAAAATATGAAGGCAATGCGCCTAAATAATCTTATGAATAGTAGCTATATGGCAAAATAAGCATCAAAAAGACGAAAGCGCACAGTCTCTAACCGCGTGGTCAATGTCGAGGTCCAGGTCCGGAACACTGTAGTCGAGCATTTTGAATGGTCATGTACAACTGACAAAGCCTGTAACCAACCATTTGTTCACTGTTATTCGCGGTCACATGACACTTCTGTTGGCTGATCAAATAGCTCAGTCAGGGCCCGCCATTGACCTTAAAGCCAGTCGAGTAGGATGGATAATTGTGCAGGTTATTAAACTTTCCAGGGTATCTGGGGTCTTACTTTTGTTGAGTTTGTATGCTGCTGGAGTGTAACAGATACTTGTCCAGCTATCTTCACTGAACATCTGCCTGCGTGATGTTGGTGCGGTCGGTTAATTTTGATATAAGGCCGTGGTCCAGGTAAATCCTTGCTGCCTAGTTGGTCCCATTTTAGTCTGTGGCAATTCTTCAGTCCAATCCCGGATCGATAATAAATTCATGACCTCGGAGAAAAAGAAAGAAAGGAACCGAGCGAGAGAAGACTGTAAAGGACGGTCATGAAAAAAGCAGTGCGAAAACGTACCTTACGACCTTACGACTTGAGACAAACTGATGTGTGGTTCCGTAACTCAAGGTCACCCTGACAGGTTGGTTCGTTTCGCTCTCGACTGGTTGTATCTTTGTGGAAGTTATACATCTGTTACAGTCTACCATCTGCCTACTAGAAATCTTTTATATCTACTCTGATATTTATCAGACTTTTGCCATCTGGTATTTTCCTTGGCAATATCGTTGTACCTTATTTGTTACTTCGCCCCTCTCCATTACAATTTTCCTTCGTGGCTGACTCTCTAACTTGGTCTCAAATGCTTGCGGTAAAAAAAATCTACTAGCCGTCGTGTAAACAAAGCGAGTAAAATGGGGGGCAATTCGGCGACCAACGTGACCATGCCGTGCTCCGTTAGGGTGATGGACGTATTTTCTTCTATGCGCCGAGAAATCGCGCAGCTGCAAGCGGAGTTGGCGAGTATGAAAGTGACCTTTAACAGCTTACAGCCAATAGCCGAGCGTTTAGTGGCTATTACAAGCCCAGTTCACCCTGGCAATGTAATGGATGAAAAGTGCTCCGAGACTTCCATGCGTTTCCTCAATGCTATTAATACTGAGGTCATGGACCGGATAAAATGCGTCACGAAGGTAGTGGTCTGTAATGTACCTGACCGTTTAAAAGTTCACACCATCAAGAAGGTACTGATGGATATGTGCGGTCCAGAAGGTAATTTAATCAGTTGCACCAGACTGAGGAAAAGGGCTATTAAAAACCAATGTCCCGCGCTATTCAGGTTTGATACAGAGCGTTCGGCCCGTAAATTCCTGTCATACCAAAAAGACTTCCGGTCGCGCACAACCTTTGTCTAGTTAAAATTAGTGAACGCAAAGACAGCCATGCAACGCCGTTACGAAAAGCTTTCTGCATCCAAGCCTACTAATGAGCAGACTCCTGAAATATCTTCTGATCCTCTGCAGGATTTTGTCACCCCCGGAGGCCTCCCACATAGTTGATTTAGATGTCTCATAGGATGTAGCTCAGGGTGAGATCAAGCAAACGGTACAAAACCATTGCTCGGTGGCAGAAATGCTAACACATGGGGTTATGGATACCCATGACCCCAAGCGACTTTGGGAGATAAGTAGTTGTCCTGAGAAGAAACCCGGGACTTGTTCGCCTACATCCGAGTTTCCACTCGGTTGTACAAATCGTCCCAATGGACCAGGAGGGCAAGTCGCAGAGGCATCATTCTCAAAGACGATCAATGCAGCAAGCTGCGCCTTGACACCCGAAGTGCCCCAATTTGGTCGGCGAGCATCTAGTATGTCACCTGTCTGGAACCGACACACGCCGGCTCCTCCAACTAAAAGGCCTCGCGAGCAAAATGCACCATACTGCTCGCCTGCTACGGCCATACCATGCATTTCTACGTCAGAAACAGCCAAGCCGGAAGCCGCACTGCACACGGGTACCAAAGGAAGAAATACTAGGTTTAGTACTATTGCATTTAACGTTCCTGATGACACATCCATGGGAGTGTACAGGAGCTGGATTCTTGAGGTCAATGGAATCCAAAGAAACCCACTAGAGGTTGTGCGACTGAACAAAAGAATAAGTAAATTCGCGGCACCACTCGAATTACGTACTAGGGACGAATCAACTCTCCGGAGTATAATGACAAGTTGTGAAGAGCTGCGTAATAGAGCAGAGCTGAAACAGCTATATTTTGGGCTACTGCAGGGTGAACCGACGTGGGGGCCCATCACACTTCGAGCCTGGAGATCGGGTTTCACACACCCATAGTGATCAACAGGTTCCCCTTTCTATTCTCGTCTCAGAAGCCACACACACGTTAGCTTGAACCAAAATTTCCACCTGAAGCGACGATGGCACCCAGAGCCAAACGGCCCCGCGTAAGGATGACTCCGAAAAAGTCACCGAAGGCAGCTGCCCAAACCTCACACACCCATGAAACAGCAAAGTGTGAGGCATCCCCCAGCCGACATCCGAAGGGGTATTTGGCTGTATACTACCCAGGTAAATAAGGTACCCGAGGATCTTTCTTTGGATGCATTTACGAGAGCTATCCTTGCAGTATTTGGTTTAGCAACACGTTCGGTACGTGTTGAGAGACTAACTAAAAGAAGCAGTAAATTCCTTGCACCGAACAAAATATATTTTGTTATGGTTTCGGCTGACCTACCGATGACCTGCTGCTAGCGTGCACTCTGACTAGCCCGACTTCCCAAAGCAGGAGACCGGCGTACGGCTGGCAAGTGTATTTTGCTAAACGTCCAACTAAAGGTACATTCAATTTCTGGCCAAATCAATAGCCCTCAGCGTAAAACGCTCCCATTGGCTGGTTCCGTCCCATTAACACCTTCCCCCGCAAAAGTTGACATAAGACTTCATTTTTGGATCCAACTGCATTCTTACGACAGGTCTCCGTAGTCGATCAGTACAGCGCCGGGTCTGGACCTTCGGTTCCTCTGAGACTTCTGTGCGGGATGCATCCGAATTGCTTTGGGGATTAGATGGCATGTCAAAACTCTCTAGTAGAATATCTAACGGTAGTAACCGAGCGCCATTGCCCGCAGGGATGCTAGTTGGTCGCAGCTGATTGGAATGCCTGGTCCAAATCAAATTACTCACATTAACCTCATATAGCACCTGTCCAATATTTCTCCGTATCGATCCTACCACCCATTGCGGGTTTCCCGCGCGATAGTCTCTTACTAAGACACGCTGTCCGGGGTAAACGCGGCGTGCTTGAGTTCTGTGTCGCTCGTTGTAGTACTGTTCCATCCGAACGTTCCTTTCTTGCTCCTTAGTACACCTCGGAGTTAGCAGGGAATTCACAGTACGGAGTTTTCTTTCCATTAGTGCTTCTGCCGGCGACAACTGGTTTGGTACTTAGGGATTTGAAGTTGATCTGTACACAAGCAAAAATGTATCAAGTATCTCCTGTGTGGTTCCTTCCCCCCGCATCTTTAGTAGCGATCGCTTAAACGTGTCGACGAAGCGCTCTGCTTGTCCATTTGACTGAGGGTGAAACGGTGGCGACCGTAGATGCGTGATACCATGCTGTGCGCAGTATTCGGCAAATTGGGAAGAAGTGAACTGAGAACCATTGTCAGTGACCAAGGTTTCTGGTATTCCGTGTTGACTGCAAAGTCTCCTCAAAATGTTAATTGTTGCACCACTTGTCGCACGCTCCATACAGAAGACCTCAGGCCATTTACCATAGGAATCAACAACTATTAGGTACTGCTGACCGTTTAGGGGACCAAAGAAATCAGCGTGCACGCGTTCCCACGGTTTTGTTGCCAACGGCCAGGAAGCTAAGTCAGCTTTTCTCGGTGCCTTACTAGCAAGCGCGCATCTGGGACATGACTTTACTAGTTGCTCGAGTTCGGAATCAATGTTTGGCCAGTAGACAAAACTCCGAGCAATGCTTTTCATTCTGTTAATTCCAGGATGTGCCCGATGAAATTGCTGAAGGACTCGTTGGCGAAGTTCTTTGGGTATGACAATTCTCTCGGCCAAAAGTAAACACCCATTTACGATCGAAAGTTCGTCCTTACTCCGAGAGAGAATTTGTAGCTCTCCGGATAGAGTATCACTTGGCCACTGCGTAGTGTGAAATTTGATTACCTGGCGCAAGAGGGGATCTCGCACAGTTGCGTCACGTACCATGTCGAACGTCACGGGAAGCTTCCTAAAATTCTCCATCAAGACCTGGTTGACCTCTGATTCAAGGGAGATTGCTGCAATTATAGATTCTTCCTGCTGATGCTGTTGTAGCTCCTGTTAATGGGACGGAACCAGCCAATGAGAGCGTTTACGCTGAGGGCTATTGATTTGGCCATAATTTGAATGTACGCTTCCTGGCCGTTGACAACAAAACCGTGGGAACGCGTGCACGCTGATTTCTTTGGTCCCCTAAACGGTCAGCAGTACCTAATAGTTGTTGATTCCTATGGTAAATGGCCTGAGGTCTTCTGTATGGAGCGTGCGACAAGTGGTGCAACAATTAACATTTTGAGGAGACTTTGCAGTCAACACGGAATACCAGAAACCTTGGTCACTGACAATGGTTCTCAGTTCACTTCTTCCCAATTTGCCGAATACTGCGCACAGCATGGTATCACGCATCTACGGTCGCCACCGTTTCACCCTCAGTCAAATGGACAAGCAGAGCGCTTCGTCGACACGTTTAAGCGATCGCTACTAAAGATGCGGGGGGAAGGAACCACACAGGAGATACTTGATACATTTTTGCTTGTGTACAGATCAACTTCAAATCCCTAAGTACCAAACCAGTTGTCGCCGGCAGAAGCACTAATGGAAAGAAAACTCCGTACTGTGAATTCCCTGCTAACTCCGAGGTGTACTAAGGAGCAAGAAAGGAACGTTCGGATGGAACAGTACTACAACGAGCGACACAGAACTCAAGCACGCCGCGTTTACCCTGGACAGCGTGTCTTAGTAAGAGACTATCGCGCGGGAAACCCGCAATGGGTGGTAGGATCGATACGGAGAAATATTGGACAGGTGCTATATGAGGTTAATGTGAGTAATTTGATTTGGACCAGGCATTCCAATCAGCTGCGACCAACTAGCATCCCTGCGGGCAATGGCGCTCGGTTACTACCGTTAGATATTCTACTAGAGAGTTTCGACATGCCATCTAATCCCCAAAGCAATTCGGATGCATCCCGCACAGAAGTCTCAGAGGAACCGAAGGTCCAGACCCGGCGCTGTACTGATCGACTACGGAGACTGTCGTAAGAATGCAGTTGGATCCAAAAATGAAGTCTTATGTCAACTTTTGCGGGGGAAGGTGTTAATGGGACGGAACCAGCCAATGAGAGCGTTTACGCTGAGGGCTATTGATTTGGCCATAATTTGAATGTACCGTTAGTTGGACGTTAAGCAAAAAATATACTTGCTAGCCGTACGCCGGTCTCCTGCTTTGGGAAGTCGGGCTAGTCAGAGTGCACGCTAGCAGCAGGTCATCGGTAGGTCAGCCGAAACCATAACAGCTCCAATAACCGGGAAATTGCGTCTGCTTGACCTATGTCCTTTGTAGCCGTGTACTTCACCGCAAAATCATAGGCGAGTAAGGCCGTGGCCCAACGCTGCAGTCTGTTCGCGGTATAAGCCGGTCTACCGGACTTTGATCCAAATATGGCTAGGAGTGGCTTATGGTCGGTAAGCAGGGTAAACCTCCTGCCATACAACATTTTGTGAAATTTCTTTATTGCAAAGACTATCGCTAATGCCTCTTTCTCTATCTGCCCGTAATTCTTTACGGCTGGCGACAGTGCTCGAGCTGCGTGTGCGATCGCTTTTTCCGATCCGTCAGCAAACTTATGAGAGATAACTGCACCCACGCCATACTTCGAAGCGTCTGCCGCCACCACGATTTCAAATGTAGGGTCGTAATGTGTCAGCATAAGGTCAGATCACAGCATTCGCTTCACCTCCTCAAAGGACTTCTGACAATCTTCGGACCAGTGCCAACGTTTGTCCTTGGTGAGTAACTCATTGAGGGGTCCACGCACGCTGTGCATATGTGGCAGAAATTGACTGTAATGACTGACGAGTCCTAAGAAGGACCTCAGAGTAGGCACATCTTTGGGAGGTGGCATCTTTTTTATAGCATCAATGTTTGACGGATCTGGACGTCTACCGTTCTTGTCAATTATGAAGCCAAGAAAATTAATGGAGTCCATGAAAAACGTGCACTTTTCTGGGCGAAGTCTAAATCCGTACTCTTGTATGCGATCAAGTACTAAGTGTAGCTTTCTGAAAAGGTCATCTGTGTTAGTTCCGACGACAATGATATCGTCCAAATATGCGGCAGCACCATCTACATCCGTTAGCATAGTATCCATGATTTGCTGAAAAATTGCTGGCGCGGACTTAACTCCGAATGGAAGTCGATGATACTGATACAAACCTCGGTGCGTATTTATCGTCAGTAATTCTCTAGAAGCTTCATCAACTTCTATTTGTAAGTACGCATCCGATAGATCTAGCTTGGCAAAACACTGACCCCCATTCAGTTTCGAGAACAAATCATCTGGGACTGGCAGAGGATACTGATGCGTGTTTAACGCTTCATTCAGCCCAGTAGAAAAGTCGGCACATATTCGGATCTAGCCGTTCGGCTTCTTGACAACCACAATTGGAGCCGCCCAAGAAGAGTAGTTCACTGCACAGATAACCCCAAGTTTCTCCAAACGATCAAGTTCCTGGTCAACAATTGGGACTGCTGCGTAAGGTACTGGCCGCTTTGCACGGAAAACAGGAACAGCATCGGGTTTTAAGGACAATGAGGCTTGCAACTTTGTACACTTACCAAGTCCTTCACGGAAAACAGGTGCATATTTCTCTCGAATTTGTTCGATTGCCATTGCCTTGGGGACTTTTGGTTTGTGTAAGTGTACACTTGCACAGATTTGATTAATGGGAACATCTAAGAGGTTGAATCGCTCAATCCAGTCTAATCCAAGGATGTTCAAATTCTTGTGTGTTGTGACGAAAGTAGTTCTTCAAGCGGTGAAGTTGGCAAAGCGACACTCACATTCAATCTGACCGATCAAGTTTAGACTCGTACCTGATGCGCTCTTCGCTTTATGGTTAGTTGGTTTAATGTCAGGTGAAACGATAGCTTTCCATAAGTTTTCCGTAATGACTGTAATATCGGAAGCCGTATCAATCTGCAGACGCGCTACTCTTCCGTTGATGGTAATAGTGACGAACTTTCTTCTATCTTTAACATCGTCCGTATAGTTAGCGTTTACTCTTGTCGTGAACCTTCGGTAACCTGCTTTTCGAGTATCACATGACGATCTAAATGATGTTTTGAATCTGCAGTGGGTCTCCTTGTGCCCCCGTCTAAAGCATCTTTGGATTTTCCCCGCGTGGGTTCGACTCCCATCTCCGTCGCCAAAAATATATGTTATGGTTTCGGCTGACCTACCGATGACCTGCTGCTAGCGTGCACTCTGATCAGCCCGATTTCCCAAAGCAGGAGACCGGCGTACGGCTCCCAAGTGTATTTTGCTAAACGTCCAACTAACGGTACATTCAATTTCTGGCCAAATCAATAGCCCTCAGCGTAAACGCTCTCTTGGCTGGTTCCGTCCCATTAACATATTTTAAGGATGAAGCAACTTTAAATACCGTCGTAACAAACTTTGAACAACCACGCAGTGCAACCATGATGGATCAACTTTTTCTCAAACCGCGAAAGCTAGCGGTTATGAAAATAGCCCGCGGTAACAGGGAAACAATCACACGTCCCATATCCATACACCGAACTTTCGCAGCTATTACATCACCCAATATTATTTAAGGTTCTTCTCACAATGGTCCAGATAATCCGCACTCTGGAGTACCTACCTTATCCCACCGGTTGTTGCCGCCACAACAACCACCTGAGCGGGCAAATTCCCTTCTTTCTACACTACATCACGCGTCCTTTTTTATCCCATGTAGGGATGAGCCGAGACAAGCTCATCCCGACACCCAATACGTCACCAACGAAAAGCACGCCCTTACTTATTTTGACTCAGTTCCTACAGCTTCTACAGATGGCCCAGTAGCTCTTCGTGCTCCCTTTATGTCATCCATAAAACTGGGAGACACTGGCCAACTTTTCTCCATTATACTCATAAATACCAGGTCGCTGAACAACAAGATGCATATTATACGCCCTTTGGCTATCCTTGCTGCGCCTGATGCAATACTAGTCACCGAAACATGGTTTGGTGCCTTTACGTTCGATGATGCCTTTTCATTCAAGGCTACCAGCTGTATACACATTCGCGTACACACAAACGAGGTGGAGGGTGTGTTATTTATCTGCAGCAAAATTTCTCTGCTACTATCGAAGTCCTAGATAACACTGAAATATTGGACTCTATATGGATAACGGTTGATGCCATGGGACCCAAGTTACTACTTGGGTGCATTTATAGGGCTCCTGATACATCACCTGTGAGTGACAAAGCGCTAATAACTACTTTTGAGCTAGCTGCGAGCCATCCATATGCATGCAAGCTTGTGGCGGGCGACTTCCATCTTCCTGAAATCCAGTGGTTTCCACCCACTGCCCCAGCAAATTATGGTGGGCTATTAGCCTACATCAACTTGGGAGGATGGGTGCAGCATGTATCAACGCCGACCAGGTCTAAACACCTATTAGACCTGATATTTACGCTGGGTATATCCAATATACGTGCATCTGTAGGCCTAGAGTTTCCTGGGAGCGACCACAGAGTGGTATCCTGCTCGCTGTTTGCAACCATCCCGGCAATCTGTACGAGTAGATCAGAGGCCATTGAGATATACCGGCCGATAAGCTCCATAGACTAGCCCACATTTGCCACGATTATTTGAGCAAGGAACTGGGAACAGTTCTTTCTGTCCGACTCCCTGGAGCAATCGTCCGCAATATTTTATGGCGAACTGCATTATTGTCTAGACCTATTGGCTCCATTTACTCCATTAAATAAAAGTACAGGAAAAATTAGGAGGCAAACTAAGCTGCTTGCAAGGATGAGGCAACTACGACGTTCCTACTACAAGACTTTCAACTTTGCGCATGTGCTGACAGCCAACGAGATTGCGAGCCAGCTATCGTCCAGGTCTGTATTGATTAAACCATGCCAAGAAAGAGCAGCCATGGCCAGTGCAAACAAAGCCAAGCACCTCAGCTGGCTGCTGCGTTCTTGCACTCCTCATTATGGAGCAAAGGTCACTTCCATACGCGTCGGCCCTTGCAAAGTTAGTGAAGATCCACGGACTATATGTGAGACGTTCAACTCTTACTTCAAAGAGTCCCAGTGTAACGAACTATTCCCGGTCACTACTGAGCTGGATGTGTCCACAAACCAGCTGCTCTCCACGGTTCAGTTCGATCTAAAAGGCATCCGTTCCGCTATCAAAACCATAAAACCGCCCACCAAAATTGGTCCTGATGGAATTCCACCCATGCTACTTAATAATGGGGGCGATGACCTTTCCATAATCCTCTTGAAACTCTTCACACTCTCTATGGAGAAGAGCCAATACCCATTGGCTTGGAAGCACTCTATCATCACACCACGCCATAATGGTGGCTCCGCACAGGAAGTCAGCAACTACCGACCCATAAACCACACATCTATTCTCTCACGTGTAATGGAGAAATCGGTTAAGGGTGCGCTTATGGCCTGCTTGAATGCAGGAGGCCACGTTAGCAGGTCACAGCTTGGTTTTCTAAGCGCACGATCCTGCGCAATCTGCCAGCTTGATTTTCTCAACCAGGTCGCTGGCGGGATTGATTCAGGTCTGGCGATTATTACACTATACCTCGACATGCAAAAGGCGTTCGATAGGGTCCCCCAGAAACGCCTATTACATAAGCTCAAGGCTTACGGTGTAGTCACCCCTCTGCTTGACTGGCTTAAGTCCTACCTAACCGGGCGTACTCAGTCCGTGAAGGTAGCACACTTTGAGTCCATCCCTGTCACATTTTCCAGCGGTGTTGTGCAAGGCAGCGTGCTTGGACCAACCCTGTTTTTGATTTATGTGAACGACATCTGTAGCAGCCTGCGTCATGGTCGCCCATTCCTCTTTGCCAACGATATAAAGGTCGTACTTGTCTTCCCACCAAGCGCCAAAGTAACCGCACTACAAGAGATCCGTGAAGACCTGAAGACCTTAGAGTCGTGGTGTCAAAATTGGCGAATGACATTCTCTGCTGATAAATCTAATATTCTGACCCACAAATGCTCCATATCGGATGGTGCGTTTACGTTGAATGGTACGCCCATCCAACTAAAAACGTTAGCTACTGACCTAGGTATTCGCTATTCTATGACCCTCAACTTTTCAGAGAATGTGCAGTATCAGGTAGCAAAAGCACGCAGAATGGTCTCCCACATAGGCCGCCACATTAACTCGGCTGAAGCACGGTTGGAGCTTTACCGCAGTCATGTTCGACCGCAGCTGGAATACTGCCCCTTCAGCTTCAGTAATTTGCGGAAATCAGACCGCATATTGCTTGAAAAGGCTCAGCGGCGGTTTACCAAAATAGTAGCCCCACAAGGCCTAACGCTTAGTTACCTACAGAGGTGTAACCATCTCCAACTCCAGCCTTTATGGCTGCGGCGCATTATCTTAAACCTGTGCTTCTTACATAAGTTATTATACCAAGCGGTGCACAGTGATATCCCCAGCCTGACACTGAGAAAAGGATCAGAATTCAACCTCCGAAACAAGCATTGCACAGTTGCCCCGCTGCCAGCGAGGAAGAAACTACGTTCACGGTTCTTCCTTGTCGCTTATGTAGATATCTGGAACAAATTACCTTCACAGCTGCGGGAGATTCATAATCCACAGGCTTTTAAGGAGGAGGTACGAAAGTTTATGTGCCTGAATAACATAAAACGCCTTTTCAACATCTGTGATTCTGATGACAACCTTTTTTAGACCAGCCCCGTTTGGGCATAGATCACATTTTGGTCAGCTCTGGCGCGACTTTGTATTGCGCTCAACTAGGCTTCATGACAGGAGCATCTTGGGCTCACAGGTCCTCCCCATACTTTGCGGTCCCTGTCACACCACGTGAGAGATCTCGGCCCGATCAGTTGCACGCATCTTATAGATGTTAGGACTGCTAATCCGACCACAAAAGGTATTCAGCCTACCCCCGTAGTAGCTGAGCGCTCTAACCGACACCTAGTTAAATAGGAAGTCTTGAAATAGTAGAGTCTACCGCATAGGCAACCTGGAAACACTAATCGCTAGCTCTAATCTTTTGAAAGCTCCTTCTCGACGTCCAGTTTCTTACTGCTCAACAGATCAGCACGTAAAGCAGCGTTGCACTATTGAATGGGAGCACCTTAAGCCTGTAGGCACTGACCAGGTAGGATATTACATGGCAATGGGGAAGCAATCCGAACGGAAAACTTTACTTCACTTCTTCCTTCTCTTCTACACTTTGGTTCCTTCGTCTCCATCTTTATCCCTTAGTATTTCCAAATACCTAGTCCACTTGGTCTCTTGCGAATACTTATAATTGTGACCCATGAGTCACGTCTACTAAAAACATTCTAACAACATTAAGCCTCATGTGAAATGCCATGTTCTAGCGTTGTTGTCCACACATATGGTGCCCCCGTAAGTTACCATTTATCTGTCAAAGTTAGTCGTATAACTTGCCTGCTTTATAGGTACTTCTACTAGCCTACGTAATCGGCATCCACTAGTTGCCCATAACCGATCCCCTCCCCTAGGTTTAAGTACTCGCTACTTTACACCGCTGATTATATAACAGGGCCACCTACCCACCTCGAAGGCAATTTCACCATAACCTATATTCATGCATTTACTCTCCACTTAAGCTTCCTTGGCCCGTACATTTAGTTTTATCTGAGTTATACGTATGCCTATCACTATCGGAAACGCTGGTAGACAGCCATTAGGAAAAACCAGATCCTTTTCTTCAATCCTTTATGCCTGCACAACAATCTTTCCGGATTCCCTCTCTCTGGCAAAAAGCTAACCATGCGGCAGTGAGGCCCCTGTCACCTGGAAAGCTAGACACCCAGATATTTTGACCACCACTTCTTCTTTCCTTGGCCGTTCGTACGCAATTTTAACCTTTGCCTGGCTCCAAGGCCTACCATACGTAATGCGTAATGGTGGGTGAACAACCAGCTCCCACTTGTTTTCCGTTATCTTCTATGCTTGCGTTACATTATTGTTCATTCACGTTGCCTGACAATGTGGAAGCTTCCCACAAGGAAACCTCCAAGTTAATAGCTGTTGTGATCTCCCAGTTTTCTATTACCTTACACTGGTGAATATCACTTGCACTTGCATCCGACTCCCAAACAAGGGAGTTAGAGCTCAAAATAGCAACGCGATGCAGAAATGGTGTGCTTTAACACATGAGGCCCAATAATCCGTCACAAATAAGATAGTGCAACCTCTATAAGATGAGGTGATCATGCCTAACCAAAGCGGCATTCGTGGTATTTCCCACCTGTATGCATTTCGCTAATTTTTGGACACCTATTTCTCTATTATCAATAGAAGACATCTCTAGCTCATTAGCATTGGTGGCACATCCACTAAGATATATAACATAACATCAAAGTGCCGAAACTGATGATGTTTCTCCAGGGAACGTTTGCGTTATTCTGGTCCAACCCCACAGGCACTTGTATCCGACTCTCAGCTAAGAGAAATAGAGCTCTAAACTAGCAACTCTATGCACAGTCGTGTGCTTTAGCACCTGTGGCCCACTAATCCGTCATGCTTGCGATGGCGCAACCCCCAAAAGAAGTGGTATTCGTGTCTAACCAAAGCGGAACCCAAGGTGTTTCTCACCTGGACACATTTTGTGAATTTTCTCACATCAGTTTTTTTATTATCACTGGAAGACCAACCTGGCACATTAGTGCCAGTGATACAAACATACTGACATATAAAATAGCCTCAAAGAGTCGAAACTGGTAATATTTTTGTAGGAAATGCTTGCGTTATCCTAGTTCAGACGGGGAAAATGTGTTTTATGTTCCCTTGTCTTATCCATATGGACTCAGCTCATGCGGCTGTGGTATAATTTTCGCATCCATATCGGAGCATTAAAAACGTTGAATTCCACATTCATAGTGGATTCTGCGGCCCAATATACGCTGAAAATCGCACATGGTCGCATTCTGGCTGTGGGCTAGCTACACCATATCCTGTGCTGTTCTACCTATATAATAAACCTTACAGACTACCTAATATTTCCCTAAAACCTTACCGTCTGTTTTCCCAACTTTTACTACGTTTACTGAGAAAGTATGCTTTTCGGCTCACTGCGTCATACTTCGCTACTGCAGCGAATTACACGTCATCTTAGGCATTCCCAGTTACTACTCCATATTGGGAACTTATTACGCCCAGCCGTTTTTTGTATTATTTTTTTCTTATTTCTATATCTCCTTCCAAAGCAGAACGTGAATTTAGCGGAGGCTCGAAAATGGCGCTATCCGCAGCCGATCGCTAAAAATGCAAATATCTCCATAACCACTGCACCTAGCTTAATTATTTTACCTTTGTCGTAACCAGAGCCTAGGGTTTGTCCAAGACCGCCCATTGTTGTCCCGTTTTAGTTAATATTTTGGCTCCAAAACGGCGTTGATACCGCTGGTTTGGAGATTCACACTTTGAAATTCGCGCCAGGTTTGCGGTTCTGGTATGCTGTTTCAGGGCTATATTTGGGCTCCATTTTCCAATATTAGTGTATTTTCTAGTTAAGTGGGCCGGCCTTTCAGTCGCACTTTTCTAAGAAAGGCTAAATTGTTAGTCACTACTGTTATTTCTTGTTTCCACCCTCCACTTTTACGATCTAATTTTGGCTTGCTTATTCTTTTCCATGAGCCCGCTACTAATGGATGCTCGAAATGCGGTGATGTGACCAAAGAAAATGGATCAAATTTTATCTAGTGGTGCATTTTCCATTGAAAATAACACAATCCATTGGCATAATAGATTGATCGTTTACTAATGGAATCAGGCACCTCAAGGTTTGGCAGCGGTAGCCGGTGAAACGCGCAGAATTCGTACATAAGCTACGGAGACCCAAACTTCAAAAATGTCGAGGCCTCCGAAACGTTTGTATTTATCCCTGCTTTACTGTTCGGAAAGATAAACACAATGAAAAGCAGTTGTTAACGATATTTCTTCACCATGCATGAGCATGGATGTTATGTACAATTTGATCTGATCCCACGCAGAAACAGCATCTAGCGCTTGTCTAGAAATATACCTATATTTATTTATTTATATTTATATTTATATGTACAATGCGCGACAGATATTACGCTGCAAATATGTTTTGATCATGCAATAAAAGCTTAGCACAATGGGCAAATACTGTGCTGTACATCAGGATAAAGAGCATGGCCCCGACAAGCTGTCCGCTTGGTATTGGCATAAGTTGTTAGGACTAATGTGTGGGAAGAGAGAGAAAGGCGCTTCAACAAAGTGTGGCGATCAAATGGTAAACAAACAACGGGAAGTTGCCTCCGAACCAGCAGTTGTGGTGTAGTAGGGCGCAGAGACGCCACACCAGAGTAGATGAACCTTCGAAAATGGGATCCTACGGTGTCAAAATGGAACCTAATGGACGCAATGAACGTTGACGTATGAACCGGGTTATCTGCGCAGCAGAAGCCGCATGTTGTTGAGGGCTTAAGTGGGCATGGACTGCCGCGCACTAAGTAAAGTGGTGGAGCGTTGTAATGAACGAAGGGACCTAGCTGAAGCAATGGTTGGTTTGTAGAACAAGCAATACTTTGATCCAACGAAGATGGAATATGATGACGCATCGGCGCTTAAGGATATTAGACGGACCATTCGAAGGTGGAATGTTGCGGTTTCAAGACGAAACCAAGCAAACGCAGAGAGCGCTTTGGGTATGAGCCGGATCAACTACGTAGCAGGAGCGGATGGTTGTTGACATATTAAGGGAAATGGACTTCCGAGCCGTCAGTTAAGTGGGGGAGGGTAATAGTGAAGGATGACATGTCTCAGCACAAGCGAGGTTTGGGTTTTGGAACAAGCAATAGTACGAAGCAATAAAACGCGGTATAGCCTAGTGCATCTGCGCGTAAACAGATTAGGGGAATCCCTCGAAGGTGGGGTTATACTGTGTTAAATGCAAGCCAAGGTGACGAAGAGAACAGTAATAGTACGAGACGGATTAAACAAAGAAATAAATTAATGGTATATTCTTGGTAAAACGAGGCACACCTGTGAAGCCGCGATCAAATATGCAAACAAGCATAGCTGCTTTGGAATAGTGAAACATGTCGTTCGCTGAACGGTATAACCGAAATGCTGTAGTGCATACGAACGCACTTTTGTCAGGTACTT
The DNA here is from genome assembly GCA_944474145.2 of Dicrocoelium dendriticum. Classification (NCBI taxonomy): domain Eukaryota; kingdom Metazoa; phylum Platyhelminthes; class Trematoda; order Plagiorchiida; family Dicrocoeliidae; genus Dicrocoelium; species Dicrocoelium dendriticum. The sequence goes on along the minus strand of OX104069.1, from coordinate 95,814,431 downwards.
GTCCCAGTAAGGAACTTGCTGGCGCTGGGGCACGTAATGATTGTTGTATCCGAAAAGGTCACTCTCAGAAACGGACTGCTGTAATCTGAACAATGTCTATCTGGGTGAGTACATTAAGGTTTCGCAAGAAGAAGGATGAACCAATAAGGAAGTAGAGAATTAGACGCTTAGTGTGTGTGTCTGGGTTGTGTGCACGTGTCTGTCTGGACTAGCCGTCCAGACAGCTGACAGAATACACAACATCACCTCTCCGCTTAATCGTATGAGGCGTCAAAACCATATCGATACGGTCGTCTTTGTTCTCGGCTCGTCCTGCGGAGCTGCGTGCTTTGCGTGGCCTCGTCAGTGAAGTTTGGTGGTATTGCCCCGTTCTTCTGATACTTGTGAATAATCGCCGGGCGTTGACTGTGCGGCCATCCTCCAGCCGGTAAGTGCCTGGCCCACATGCATGCATTATTCTTATCGGGTCTGATAACGTGGGTTGTCCTTTTGATGCTGCGTTTACCTTCACGCGCACGAATGTTCCGGGCTGGAGCGGCGTAGTATGCTTCTGGTAAGTGGTCTGATATCGATGGCGACGATCTAACTCGTCGGAATTATTGGTTGCAGGATTAGGAAGTGCGGCATTCAACTTTGTCCGAACGACACGCCCAAGCATGAGTTCAGCTGGCGTTTTGTCTGTAGCTCGGTGGCGTGCGGTTCGGTAAGAAAATAGTGCTTTTAGAACTGCATTTTTCCAACCTGTACCAGATAAGCGAATAGCTTGGATACTCTCTTTCAAGGATCGCTTGAACCTCCCTGCCATGCCGTTTGCCGCTGGATTATACGGCGTGGTACGTGAGTGTCGGATAGCGTGAAGTTGAAGGAACGAATGAAACTCGTGGCTTGTAAACTGCGGCCCGTTGTCCGTCACTATCTCCTCTGGTAATCCGAAGCGGGAGACCAAATATTTCAGCCATCGAATAATGCTGGCAGTAGTCACCTCTCCACACAAATGGACTTCCGGCCACTTACTATAGAAGCAGGTCGCTACCAAACAGTTCCTTTGATGCTGAGGCGCTGAGCTAAATGGACCCATGACGTCAATAGCTATCTTGGCTCGCGGTCGCATAGGATAGTCAATGGGTTGTATAGGGGATGAAACCGGCCTTGATCTCTTGTCTGCCCTTTACCATGAAGAGCAGTCATGAACAAGGTTTTCTATTTCGTGTGACATTTTGGGCCATCAGAAACATGCGTCAACCTTGCGTTTCGTACGAACGATACCAGGGTGGCCTTCGTGAGCACATAGCATGATCTTTGGATCAAGCTCCGAGGAGCCACAAACTTTTCGCCACGCATTAAACATCCATCTATAAATGAAAGTTCGTGACGCAACACGTAGTATGGACGAAACTCGCCTGTGATCTTATTGTTTTTTGGCCAACCGTTTAGCAGATACTCCTGAACGTGGCAGTGTCTCATCTTCCTGAGTCGCCTTCTGGAGTTCTTCCCTAGTCAGGGCTGAGATTGGTTCGTTACTCAGCGAAGACACCAGTAATCTCTCATTATCATCCTCATTATTTTCAGTTTCGTTGAGGGGTAGTCGAGAGAGCCCATCCGCTACCTAGTTTTCGCGTCCTGGACGGAATTTAATTTGAAAATCGTACGTTAACAATCGTGCATACCAGCGGTGTATCCGAAGTGGCCTGATGCCATTTGTTCCTCGAGTAAGTAAACTAGTTAGCTCTGCGTGGTCTGTACGAAGAGGGAAGGGTCTTCCGAACAAGAACAGATTCCACTTCTCACAGGCCCAAACACAGGCAAGGGCTTCTTTTTCCCCGGCAGAGTAAAAAAGCTCCGCCGCCGACAATTTTCTGGAAGCGCACGCAATAACTCTTTCATGTCCATTTTGAAATTGAGATAGTATAGCACCCAACCCAATGTTTGATGCATCAGTAGAGACTATCGTTTGGCACGTCTCGTCGAAACTCGCCGTAACTGGTGTGGAAGCAATGCGGCGTTTTATCTCATCAACTGCCTTTTGTTGGGGTGGACCTCAAACATATACACTTTTCTCCTTTGTCAGTTCACGCAGTGGCTCAGCAATATTTGTGAAATCCTGAAGATAACGTAGGTTGTAAGAACACATACCTAGAAAATGCTTTATTTCAGTGGAGTTCTGTGGGCAAGGAGCCTCGGTGATGGCACGCGCGTTGTCAAAACTCGGCTTCATACCGTCATTTGTTATAATGGGGCCCAGGAACTCGATCTCACTAACATTAAATTTGCACTTCTCCAGGTTTAATCTGAGGTTAAGATCGTGTAGTCGACGTAACACAGCATGCAGTCGTGAATCATGTTCTTCTGGAGTCCTACCGAATACACAGATGTCGTGCATGCATACTATTTGACCAGGTAAATTGGCAAATGAGTGAACCAAGCTGCTGGAGCTGAACTCAAGCCCTTTGGCAAGACTTTGTACTGAAAGAGTCCGTCCATAGTGAGAAATGCGGTCAGCGGTCTTGACTCCTTAATTAGAGGCAGATGAAAGAAAGCCTTCCTAAGGTCCAATTTTGAAAAATATCGGGCGCCAGCTAGTTTAACTATTAGTTCATCTGCGGTTGGAAGCACAAACTTTTCTACCACGAGTTGCCGATTTAGGGCCTGCAGGTCATTGCATAGTCTTACTGTACCGTCTCTCTTGAGGACTTTAACCATAGGGTGGACCCATTCAGAACAGTTAATGGGTTCAATGAGATAATCTGCAATCATCTGCCGTAATGCTGACGAAACAGCCTCTCTTCTGGCCAATGGAATTGGACGTGGATGAGCAATAGCTACCGGTTTAGCATCCTGCTTCAGACATATGCGGTGAACGGAGGACGGAGCGCGCCCTATTGTTTGTTCAAATAATTTCGGGTACAGTATCTGTAGCTCTGATAGGTTAATTGCCATGATACGCATACGAGCAAGGGACGGCGTGACTCCCAGTGCAACCATAGCGTTGCGTCCGAGTAAGGGACGTTTATTTCCGCGGGTAACGTACACAGCAACTGATGATTTCACGGCCACAAGTTGCAACACAATCACCACAAACCCTTGTATTTCTACCGGGGCCTTTGTATAACTGTCAAATCGATAGGCTGAAGGATGTATAGGCATGTCATGTAGATGAATGTCATAAAAACTACTCGGTACTATAGTGATAGGCGAGGCTGAATCAAGTTGCATGTCAACATGTGTTATTCTATTGTGTGCAAAAACTGTAACAGTACGAATGTCAGGCATAGGTAGTTTAGGCTCTGGACAATTGGAACGATAGTTAGACACAGTACTTGTGTTATCAATGGAAAATTCATTTTCAAAGGACTGTAACTGTTGATTAGAAACGGAATCTGTAGGATTCAACTGAGAAATGCGTGCTGAACGACAACAACGAGCAAAATGTTCAGCTTACCGCACTTTTTACAATCCATTTCTAAGGCAGGGCGCTTGGTAAAATTGGCTTTATGCTGTAGGCTGCCGCAGCTGAAGCATTTCTGTGGGGATTGGAATTCGGTTGGCGAGCGATGGATCTTGGTAACCTCCTGTATGTCTGCGTGTGTGGCGAAACATCGCAACTGTTCGGCCGTACATGTTTTGAGGCGAGCTAATTCCACAGCCTTATCCCAAGTCAATTTGGAAGCGTCTTCGGAAAGTAGGCATTCCCGAATTCGGTTGTTGGTGATTATTTATGAATGTTGTCTCAATCTTTGCGTACGGAGCTGCTTGTTGTTGAGACTTTATGGAAACACATTCCGCCGAGCAGTCAGTTAATTGGATAAGGGTTATAGTAAAAGAAGACAGTCCGTGGCTGGGGTGTGGCTTGAGTTATAAAACAAAGAGTACTATTAACCAACAATTGTAAAATAGGCTGGTGCATCCGCACTTCAGTAGATTAAGTGCACCGCACGAAGTTGGATTTCTAGGGTGTCAACAATATGCCAGATGGACGCAGAGTACAGTAAGAGTAAGGACCGCGATAACTATATAGCAGAGGCCGCTAGTTGTTGAGAGATTATGTGAACTTGGACAGCCAAACAGTCAGTAAAGTGGAGGAGGAATAAACTGAAGGAAGACGGGTTGCAGCCGAAGCGGGGACCTGGTTGTAGAACAAGCGGTACTAAGAACTAGCAATTGTGTAATAGGATGACGCAGCTGCGCTTCAGTATATTTTGCAAACCACTCAAAGGTGGAATACTACGGTGTCAAAGGAAAACCAAATGGACGCAGACAACAGTGAGGGTAACAACCAACGTAACCCCATTGCAGAAGCTGCCTGGTGTTGCGCGTTTAACGGAACATGGACTGCCGAGCGGTCAGGTAAAGCAAGGAGACATAAAGTAAAGTAAGGTAGGCCACTACTGCGACGCGTATCCATGATATTACATCTCAGCAGATAGAGTTAGTAGACATCTAACCCGGCCCATTTGTATGCTAGTTGTGACAGCTACCCTTAAGCCACCGGGTCACATGCACGCCATACCAACAATGTTCAATTACTCTTTTGCTTACGGAACGGGCCGTGTCCTTCCGGCAGGACGTGACAGGACACCTGGATGAAACAGTTCCGCGCCCATCCGGCACTAGCCAGCGGAACTTATGTATGGATCCTGACTGCAACTGACAAAACCAATAACCGGTCAATAAGAAGGGTGGTCAGTTAGAGTTTGCCATTCGAATGGATGGACGGCAGAGTTCTAGGACGTTGTGATTTTTCTTAGCCAAGCCTTCCCACTATAAAAGCTACAAATGTCCGTTTAACAACATTATGATACGCCTATTTTGACTCGCCACCAAATAAAGTCACATCCCATTACCTCACAAGAGCAGTGGACCAACACCACCTATCACCACTATTGTTACTCCTTGAGAATTTCCTGTCTGCCTATTCTTCACCACGTCCCTTTCAGCGCATTTACCTTGGTTCTTTACACTCTACACACATGAACTCAGCGGATCGTGTAATTGCCGTTGATCTTGTTCTTCACTAGATCTTTTCTAATTGTTTAGCTCTAGCTCTTGATCTATTCGTGGCTGTACTCTTACAGCCATTTATGACAGGCTGACTATGCTCATACGGACCTTCCCAAACTCATGACAATGGCTAGCCGAACAACCTCCTCGTGGTGCCAGCTGGGTGGATCGGGATTTTCCCGTTCCAGCACATCTTTCGGCGGCAGTGTTCCAGGACGTGGTGGGATTTCGCCTGGCAAGCGTTCTCCCTAAAAAACCCACAGATTTCCGTTTATCAACACTGTGACGTGGCGCGTATGACTCGCCACTAAATAAAGTCACTGCCTCTTCCCTTTTCCGGAGGATCCTTCACACATCACGAACGACATCTGCTTCAAAGCGTTCCAATGACTCCCCCTTTGATGTCAAACACAACGAACAAAAGCACACACAGAGTCACATTTACCTACTCACACTACATGGCCCCCTCCAACTACACAGTTAAACATACTTTTACATGTCAACACATAAATTACTATGCCATTTGCCAAAATGCACTGATTTGTGCAACTGCGGATCATACTTGTCTGTATTACCATGATCATGCCCTTGATGGTGCGCCTTGCAATGACGAGAATAAACTATTTATTTACTTATTTATTCATTTTACTTCTGTCTTATTGGTAGAGTTTCAACATTAAATGCCTGGACAATCTCCATTTTTCATTGTTATACTTGCTATGAAATGTCTGTACAATTACACTTATTTGCTCACGCCTGGTTGACATGCCTCGCGTGGTAAAGTATAAATCTTTATTAAGTTATTTACAGAGTAACGGCATCCACCATACGACTTCTCTACCGTAACATGCGGCATCCAATGGCTTGGCACAGAGGGCAGTACATACCGTGAAGATTGGCCTCCCGAAGCAAAGCCAAGGATCTTAGCGCACCAGAAAAGCTCCACACCGGTTCGCCTATTGTGTCACACTTCTGCCGTTCATTGGCAAAAGTCCTGAGGATGCAATGTTTGCGCGTCAAATAGGCCCAAGGTTTGGAGTACTATTTCCGAACCTCCGTCGAGCCGGGCGTTTCCAGCGTCAGCGAATGCACCAGAGTAGACACATACGCGATAAAATCAGAAGTTTGTTAAGGAAACAGTATGTTTATGCGAAACACCCGCGGAAGCCGATATGGCAGCGCGGAATCGTACTGGCCAGTTCACTAACAGCAGTCGTTATACAGCTGGAAAACGAAGAAAAGGTACGCTGGTTCAACGAATTTATTTGGCCCGTTTATTCGCGGTATCAGGCCCCGAAGATGGAAAGGTTGATAGAGCACAAACTGAGACGACTGCATAAAGCTGATCTAACGATCGCTGTTCGAGGGCCGCGACGTTCAGCCAGACGACTAGAACGTTACGTTCTACAAGAGCGCTTTTAGCGGTCTTGTGAAAGAAACTTAAAGACATCCACAACAGATATGACGTGCTACACCTACTGACTACAGGAGCCCAACCACATGACTAAGGTGTCTTCGTTGACAGGTCTCCGTTTCCTATTGGTTTATTTGGACATATATGCTTTCCATTGTTTTCCGTCAAAAGCAGATCACAGTTTGCACCCCTAGCATCCGGCGTTGGTGTTTTTCTAACGACGGAACGGATTGCGGGTCCATACACGCGTTAGGAATACACAATGGGTACGTAACCGACAGCGTCGACAGCAAGACTTTGCGTGGCTTGCGCAGTACCATCCACGGTTCCCCACACACTTTACATATCCGGCATAAACCAGGAGGCATGTAGATGAGAGCAAGGGTACATCAGCAGAGACCGCCCACATTCCTTCTACAAACAGCACAGAACGATTCGGGTCTAACTGGGAAATCATGTGTACCAGACGTACACAAGGTGGTAGCTGAGCAGTGGTCCATCCCACACACGATGTTGTTACTACACATATAACGTAGAACCCTCGAACGGACCGTTCACCCCGTCCCGTCCGACAACGACCAGCTGTCTCCTGGAGCCAGTATGGACAACGCAGTGGATAATAGATTGGCAACTAAATAAATAAACATTTAGTTATTTTTGACTATACGAGGCAGAACCATGGAGGCATAATCAGGTAGATGCAAATTTACAGACCTTTTATAGCAATTGTAACGGTGACAGTAGAAAATTGTTCATACGTTCATGACTGGAACTATGCATTGGTGGCAATATGAAACCATAATTGGGCTGTCGTGAGATAGCGACCCCTATGATATGGCATAATCGGTCTGCCATATATTGCAGTCACACCTCAGATTAGAGTACACTTGAAGAGCACCATCGTGAGCGGCATGCCAGTCTAACGAGTTCGAACGTACGTAACACAAAGATAAACGGTGATATCATAGAAAGTATAGGGACGACTGTGTATGCGGGAACTCTTAGAAAGAAGAGACGACAGCATATACAGATGTAGAAGTTCCAGTGTAACGAACGTATATAAAATGGTGACGCTAATTCACCTGCCAATGTGAACATTTACGCTATGAGGTTAATCCGTGGCTGGTCACATTCGCCATGTTGCGGCGTTGTTACACGGACATTTGTGGCTTTTTATAGGGAGAACGCTTGCCAGGCAAAGTCCCACCACGTTCTGAAACACTGCCGCCGATACAATGAGTGGCAAGTTGTACTTGGCGGTTTCTTGTTGAAACTTTATGCGCTTGGTTATTCGCAACCAAGTTGCGTCCCATGTTTCTGCTGGCTGATGCGTTAGGCGCTTACCTATCACGTTTCTGGGTCATGTCCTGTTTTGAACGAATAGCTGTGCCGGTTGGTAGGTCACGAATTAAAACCTTTTTGACTGTGATGTGCTGACGGTCTGCAGAACCACATGCATTCTCCGAGGATGTACATAGATATATGCTGAAGTCCTGAAGGATAGAATATGGTTTCGGAAAGCTGATCGGAGATCCTTGCAGGGTAAGTTGTCAAACTGAGTAGAAACGTAGGCAACCACGACCAATTGAACGGGTAAAGCGGAGTAAAAAGCTCAGGATGGCCAATTGTGCTGGCCTTGTATCGGCAGGAAAATGTGCCTTCCGAAGTCAAAAATGTGCTCCAGGCAGGCACTATATGAAAGAGATAGTTGTAGGCGAACGGAACCCAATTGCTCAAGTCTAGGGAACTGGCATCCGTGTAAGTTGTCAACATTCAAATCAAACACAACCACATCGGGGAGCTCAATCAACGTCTATCCCCCAGATGTAAAAAATCGCAACATTCTGGAAAACGAACCTTACTGTCCTGAAGTAGTAAATTGAATGAGAGCACACGCAGGTTCTTCGACCCCACGGCAACCGTTCATCATCCTGCACCTGGGCAACCACCCCTTGCTAACGTTACGGAAGTCGCGCAGGTCAATTGTGCCTTTGAGTTCCAATCCCTGAACTCCACATAAGTTCGAGACAACCTCACTTTGCTTCTGCCCTGGTTATGCAATTCTGTTTGCTTGCTCGCCGCTGCTCTGCATTAAGTCTGCCATACAAAACCTTTAAAAGTATCCTCGTCGAATTCATTCACGATATATATTGTCATGGATTAGCATCATTTGGGGCCCAAAGCAGTACCAAATACAACACCTGCACATCCGCTAATCCAAACCTACGTTTAAACTGCCGCCAACAGGATGGAAACACCTTTAGGTTCATGAACCATAGTACTACAATCCTGCATGAGCCTGCTATGTTAGCAAGGCTACCAGCCCTTTTTGCCAAATGATGAAAAATCGCACTACGTGAATAAGTATCCAATACCGGCTTCGATGATTTCTTCAGCGTTTAGCTGGGGACATTATTGATAACTTCAAAACGTGGGCAGGAATATTTAAATCATCTCTTCGGGGTACCAGCTGGGGCTTTCGGCTTACTCCCGTTCCATCTACTAGTTCAGCGGCAGCGTTCCAGGACGTGGTGGGCTATGGCTGGCGAGATTTCGCCCTATAAAACTTTGCATAGGACCGTTGAGAAACCCTAAAACGTGGCGCATGTGACACGCCAATAAATAATGTCCCTGCATCTTCTCCTTCCGGAGGGTATTCCACAATTCACAAAAGCATTCCAGTTTGCGTCACAGCCCAGCCGGTTTGTTGACCTATTCTGTGGCACCGTAGGATCCACAAGTAAATGAAGGCTTAATCCGGACTCTATTGCTGGATACTCATATCTCTCCTAAAGCGTCGTTATGCGTTGTTCATCTTATTCGAGTGAAATTTTCTTTTTGGCAGTAGCTAGCCATTGCTGGCTCTATGCAACTTACAAGGAGCCACTACTTGACTCTCCAGCCTTCATTTTCCACTGACGTCTGTCTTTCTAATCTTCGCTCGCATGCGGATTTCTTCATCGAAACTGTAGGTATCCAGTAGTGATCAAACGTCTTACTGATAGGGCAACACCAGCCACTGAAAATCCGTATCCAAAGCCACTATCTCTGCTTAGCAGCAGGTTAACGCCATAGCTCCCATTTCACTGCGGATATCCGGAGCTCTCCAGAAGTCGCTCTTTCATACAGTTTATTCTCTTGGATTGTTTGAATCACCGCTCAGCTGGTTTGTTGACCTATTCTGTGCCATCGTGGGATCTACTAGTAACTGAGGGCTTAATCCGAACTCTATTACTGGCCTCTCATTTCTCCCCTAGAGTGCCGTTATACGTCGTTCGTCTTGCGCGCGTGAACTCTTCTTCTTGGCAGTAACTAGCAATTGTTGGATCCATGTAGCTTGCAAGGAGCCACTCCTTGACTCCAGCCTTTATTTTCTTCTGACGCCGGTCTTTCCAAGCTTCACTCGCATGTTGCTTTTTTCAACGAACCTGTAGGTATACAGTAGTGGTCCACTAATAACTGAAGGCTTAATCCGAACTCTATTGCTGGCCACTCACCTCTCTCCTAAAGCGCCATGATGCGTCGTTTATCTTACTCGCGTGCGATATTCTTTTTGGCAGCATCCAGTCATTGATGGCTCCATGCAGCTTACAAAGAGCCACTTCTTGACATCCAGCCTTCATTTTCCTCTGACGTCTGTCTTTCTAAGCTTTGCTCGCTTGTTGCTTTCTTCATCGAGACTGTAGGTATCCAGTAGTGGTCAAACGTCTTAATGATATGGCTACACCAGCCACTGATACATCCTTTTTTAGAGCCACAACCTCTGCTTAGCAGCAGCTACTCGACATAGCTTCAATTCAACTTTGCGGATACACGGAGCTATCTAGAAGTCGCTCCTTTCTTACAGTTTATTCTTTTGGATTGTTTGCGTCACAGCTCAGCCAGTTTGTTGATCTATTCTGCGCTACCGTAGGATCCACAAGTAACTGAAGGCTTAACCCGGACTCTATTGCCGGTTACTCATCTCTCTCATAACGCGTCGTTATCCGTCGTTCGTCTTACTCGCGTGAAATCTTCTTCTTGGCAGTGGCTAGTAACTGTTGGCTCCATGTAGCAATCAAGGAGCCACTCCTTTACTCTCTAACCTTCATTTTCCTCTGACGTCTGTCTCTCTAATCTTCGGTCTCATGTTACTTTCTTCATCGAAGCAGTAGGTATACAGTAAGTAAATAAATAAATGGTATATTCTAGAATTTTCGAGACACACCAGACCAGGCATGACCAACGTTTACAAGCAATTATGTTTTGCAACAAACACGTTGCTATGTATGTAATCGGCAGTAAGCCGAAAGTTGTGCAGGCTTTGGAAATTGTAAAATTACTCTTGAGGTACAAATTCGTCAATGCATGACGACAAGTTGGGTTCTATTGTGCGTAGTGTAAACAGGCTGGGCATTCCGTTTGTAGAGAAAACTTGTCAGGAAAATATTACATTAAGATTCTGATCGGCTTGCCAGTATGTAGTTGTGGGCAGTGACTTTATTCAGTGACGAGTCACATCCGCCACGTCGCAGTGTTGTTAAGCGGATATTTGTGGCTTTTTATAGGGAGAACGCTTGCCAGGCGAGAACCCACCACGTCTTGAAACACTGTCAGAAATCCGGTTGTACACTAATGTAGGACTGGCGGAGCAGCTCGTCGACTGATTTAACCTTCGGTTAACCGCCGTCAATTGCCTTCCAATTTCCTCTGTTAGCTGAACTGCTTATTTTTGGTCGGGGCGGCCATAATGGCTGAGGCCTATGGAGGGTTAGACCTTTGTCATCTTCGTGTCCAGGTGAGCAAAACGTCCGATTCTTGCGTCTAGATTTCTCAGGATTATGTATACTTCGCAGGTTTATGAAGGCGTCATGTCCAGCTACCGTTACTGGACGACGGTCATGGTAGTGAGTGCATTTTTATCCACATGTTGTACAGCCGTGTTCTAGATAGGTCCCTGGGGTTTCTATGTCCTGTCCCAGGCACAAGCTCTTTCACATCCCGATCCCAGATCTCCAAGAAGTTCCTGACCTCAGAGCAAGGGAAGGTGCGAGACAAACAGGGCCGCAAAGAACAGACGTGGGAACAAGCATTGTTTGTGTCCTATGGCCTAACGTTTAGTGGAAAAATATGATGCACAATGTGTAACAATGATTATGCTAAATGTGTCTTTTGAATATTCATCAAAAGCAAGGCCCTATAGGCTGGTTGCTACCGTATACCTTGGATACAGAGCGTTGCGCCGTTGAGCAAAGAAAACACAGATCGGTTTGCTGTGATGCAACTGTTGCGTGGGAAGATTCACTTGGGAGCGTAGAAGATGCTGACCCAGGGAAAGCCAGTGAGTCTTTTGGACTCATACATAGGTAAGTTTCGCAAAAATAGCAGCGAATAATTGAGGAATGAACACCTGTAAATGAGAAGCTAAGAGGCGTCTCTGTACTGACCAGGTGAGAGAGTGCCGAATTAAAAAGCTAAGAAGGGCTAATTGACGGAAGGACAGCGAATAGCCAGAATACCTGCGTACATTAAGGTTGCTGAGGATATCAGAACCTGTGGCCTAACCGCGGCAGCCAGAGTGCTAGGGTAATAGTGCCAAGCTGGATAGAGCCATGAACTGCTAGCCCGAGACTTAGAGTATTGCAGGTAAAAGATGCCTAGGAAAATACAGCAAGTAATGGGTAGATAAAGGTCTAGAAATGTGAGGTGCCTGCTTCCATTAGTAAACAATCAATCTATTATGCCAATGGATTGTGTTATTTTCGATGAAAAATGCACCACTAAAGGAAATTTGATCCATTTTCTTTGGTCACATCACCGCATTTCGAGCATCCATTAGTAGCGGGCTCATGGAAAAGAATAAGCAAGCCAAAATTAGATCGAAAAAGTGGAGGGTGGAAACAATGGAAATAACAGTAGTGGCTAACAATTTAGCCTTTCTTAGAAAAGTGCGACTGAAAGGCCGGACCACTTAACTAGAAAATACACTAATATTGGAAAATGAAGCCCAAATATAGCCCTGAAACAGCATACCAGAACCGCAAACCTGGCGCGAATTTCAAAGTGTGAATCGCCAAACCAGGGGAACCTCTGATGGCACTAACGCGGTTCAATTAAATAAATAAATAAATAAAATGTTTATTCTCGACTAAGCGAGGCACGTCTGCACAGACATGATCATGGTAAGAGTACAAACTGTGATCAGTCAATGTACAATGGATCAATGAGATTGTCGCATAGATTGATATATAAATGTATGTAAGTGTGTATGTGGGCGTGTTTAGCCGTGTTTATGGAGTTCGTAAATGTATTCCAGTCTTTTTGAACGTGTCTTTTTTGAACGTGTGGCCAGTGTTAAATGGGTGCTTGATGGCTGTGGACTTGAAGCGGTCGTCCGGATAAGCAATGGGTGACTTTAGTTGGTGGCGAGTCACAACCGCCACGTCACAGTGTTGTTAAGCGGACATTTGTGGCTTTTTATAGGGAGAACGCTTGCCAGGCGGAAACCCACCACGTCCTGAAACACTGCCGCCGAACTATTTGCTGGAAGGGGTAAACCCAATCCACCCAGCTGGCACCACGAGGAGGTTGTTCGGCCAGCCAGCCAATTTTTGTGGGGCCAGTTGGTACACCCATTTTGCGGCGTGATTGCTTTGCCCTCATAATGCTATGGATAGGTAGCATAAATTAATATAAATCGTTTAGTGGTACTACATAGAAA
>OX104069.1:95785660-95800822 GCA_944474145.2 Dicrocoelium dendriticum | reverse complement strand
CTGATACATTATAATATGCTTGGACCCCTGCAAATTGCAATTTCATGTCTCTGATTGAGTTTTGCCTCTCGGCTCCACTATCATGCATCTCCGCTTACAATTACGTTCCCCTCTCCTGTTTGGCCTCTCTTTTGTTTTCTATCGCATTGGTTCAATGGCAGTATAGGTGCATCTGACGTCAACGCAACTTACTAGCACCCGTGTGATTCTCTTTGCTACTATGGCACTCATCGTTAAACCCATTGGACTACTCCGGCCTCTCAGGCTCCAAATGCCTATGGGTCTTAAGCCAAGGCCTCTCTTCCTCTGAGGATCGGCTGCCATCGATTAAGGTTCTCAATGGTATAAGTAACGGCTTCATGATTCTCGTCTCCGTCCGATTCATTATATGTACGCCTGGTCCCCCTACCTAAATCGAAAGCTCATGTCCTGGATTAATCTTGCCTCTCGGCTCCACTATCATTCTTCTCAGCTCACAAGTATCGTCTCCCTCTCTTGTTTGGCCTCTTCTCTGGTCCATATCGCATCGGTTCAATGGTGGTTTAGGTTCCCATAGCGTCAACACAACATACTAGGCCACATTTGCTTCGCCTTCTTACTGCGCCACGCACTCTTAATCCTTCAGGACCGCACCAGCCTCCGGCTCCAAATGCCTATAGGTCTTAAAAAATGGCTTTTCTTCCTTTGAGCATCGATAAACGTTCTCATTGGCATAAAAAACAGCCTCATGATACTGGCCTCCGTCTGGCTTATTACCTGTATGCTTGGTCCCATGCAAAATTGCAATTTCAGCTCTCTGATTGACTTTTGCCTCTCGGCTCCACCAGCATGAACCTCAGCTCACAATTACGTTCCCCTCTCTTTTGGTCCATATCGCAACGGTTCAATGGCGGTATAGGTTTCACCAGCGTCAGCGCAACATCCTACGCTTCCTTTGATTCCCTTTGCTACTGTGGTACTCAGTTTTAAACCTCTTCGACTAGTCCGGTCTCTCAGTCCCCAAATGCCCATAGGCATCAAACCAAGCCCTGTCTTCTTATGAGGATCGACTGCCACCGATTAAGGTTCTCATTGGTATAATTAGCTGCCTTATGTGCTCACCTCCGTTTGATACATTACCTGCATGCTTGGGCGTTCTACGGAAATTGCAATCTCAGGTCCCTGGTTGAGGTTGGCCTGTCGGCTCCATTCTCATGCTTCTCAGCACACAGTTACATCCCCCTCTCTTGTTCTGCCTCTCTTTTGGTCTATATCGCAACAGTTCAATGACGGTATAGTTTTCACTAGCGTCAGCGCAAAATCTCAGGTCTCTTTTGGTTACCTTTCTTTCTGTGCGTCTCAATCCAAAACATTTTTGCCAAGTCAGTCCTCTGAGGCTCCAAATGCCTATAGGTCTCAAGCCAAGGCCTCTCTTATTTTGAGCACTGGCTGCCATCGACTCAAGTTCTCATTGGTATAAGATGCAACCTTATGATACTCTTCTTTGTCTGAATCATTAACTCTATGCTTGGTAACGCCTACCGAAATCCGAATTTCCGGTCTCTGATTGAGTTTGGCTCTCGGCTCCACTAACATGCATCTCAGCTCACATTAACGTCTTCCTCTCTTGTTTGGCGTCTCTTTTCGTTCATATCGCAACTATTCATTGGCGGTATAGGTACCACTAGCCTCAGCTCCTCGGTCACTCCATTGATTTCAGCCAGCACAACTTTACCATAAATTTTATATTTATACAATAACATAGTCCTGTTCAATTTTGTTGGCAGTTTGCTCGGTCCGTTTTCTTCTCACCCTTGTTCTACAGGATAACATTGCCTGCAACGAACACGGCTGAAGACGTACCTGCGACGCTCCCATGGGCACGGATTCAAAAAAGAACAAAGAAAAAACCCGCACTTCATAATCATGACACACTAAAGAACCTAGGCACTGATCAATTCAATACAAGTCACCTGAGTCGTCCGACTTCAACAGCTCCAAACACTTGTACTGGACTCCGAAGGCGACTACACAGTCATAGGAAACAAATTGGCGTTACGTGACTGCAAATATCCGCGAGGGTAATCCGTCAGATACAATCTTGTCAATGTTATATCAACAGCCGGCAGTGTTACAGGACGTGGTGGGTCTTCGTCTGGCAAGCGTTTTCCCTACAAAAAGCCACAAATGTCTGTTTAACAACACTGCGACGTGGCGGATGTGACTCGCCACTCAATAAAGTCACCGCCCCTAACACATTGGCAAGTTGACCGACACCACATTTACAAGTTCTGTGTATATATCGGCTCTCGCACGAACACGCCTACATATCTGATTAGTGACATACCACTATTCTTAAGTATTTTTCACCCGTTTCCTCATACTTCACTCACTGACCTACATTGCTTACGGGACCTCATCGGACTAGTTCCTCATCAACATACCATATAAGTGATCTGATTACTATCTTTACCTCTCGCATTCTGTGTACATAGACTACATACAACATTTGGGCTCTATGGGCCCACACTACCGCCCCCAACTGTACTACTCCCACTGTTGGTGCTGCTTATTCCGCTATCATGTACAATAATGCAATATGCTGATCATGCCCAAAAGGCTTGTCTCGCTTTGTCGAGAATAAAATATTTATTTATTTACTTATTTATTTAATATGTAGTTCATCAGTGGTTAATTTTCCAACTTCAGCGTTCAGATCCCCAGCGGGTACTGCAGTGCCCCAGCTGCTTCTTTGCCGAAGTAGCTCGTTCACTTGTCGACAGGAGTCTTGGAATACGGTATCAGGAACGACGCTCCTCTTTCACATGTGAGTTTCATCAACAAGAAAACGAGTATTGAAGCAAGGTGTGGGAGGGTCATGATTCTGCAGGTTTAAAACTGGGAGGACAAAAGTGAAGCTGCAACGGGACGATTGAAACGGATAAGAGGGGTATAATAAGCTGGGAAGGCTTGAGCAGTAGAATATAAACCCTAGGCACCTTGCTGGATGCAGCAGACGGGTCACCGTTGATTAGACTGTGCGGTGGCCGGAGCATCGGTACACTGCTTACGGAAAGATTCATTGTGTTGCGTGGACAGGATACTGTCCGGTTGCCCAGGCCTAGACAGGAGAACGAATAAGGTTCTCAACCAAGTGTTAACAAGTGGCTTTTTGAGAACACGTCTACCTGCGTTGCCTATATGGTTAATGCACCAACATTGGTTTGCCTCCACGTCAACTTTGCCGCCGCTATGAAGTCCGTTGCACGTCCGGTGGGTGGATCCGCTATTAATAAGTGGCTTTTAGAACTGCTCTGTATCCATGCTGCCTAGATAGTTCATCCGCCACTACTGGTCAGCCTCTACTACACCTTTGCCGCCGCTAGCAAGTCCGTTGCACCTCCGGTAAGTGTATCCTCTGTTAAGAAATGGCTTTTAGAACACCCGTCCATCTGCGCTACCTATATGGTTAACCCGGCGCTACCGGTAATGTCCATCCGCTGTTAATAAATGGCTTTTAGAACACCCGTCCATCTGCGCTACCTATATGGTTAACCCGGCGCTACCGGTAATCCTCCACTACACCTTTGCCGTCGATATCCAGTCCGTTTCACCTACGGTAAGTACGTCCGCTATTAATAATTGCCTTTAAAACAGCTGTGTATCCATGATGCCTTTATGGGTGAATCTGCCACTGATGGTAAGCTTACACGTCACCTTTGCCGCCGCTTGCAAGTCCTTTGCACGTCTGGTAAGTGTATCCTCTGTTAATAAGTGGCTTTTAAAAGTGTTCTGTATCCACGCTGCTTATATGGGTTATCCGCCGCTACGTTTTGGCCTCCACTTATTCTCTTCGTCCTCTGTACTTCGTTGCAACACCGGAAGGTGCACTGGCTCTTCACTATTGCCTTGTAGGACACCTGTGTATCCATGATAGATGCGCCATTAATGGTATTCCCTCACGAAACCTTCCTGCAACATAGATACCCCGTTGCACCTCCTGTAAGTGTATTGGCGGTTAACAATTGGTTTATTAACTCTTGTGTATCCGAGCTGCCTGGATGACTGCTTCGCCACTACTGGTCAGCATCTACGTCACGGTTGCCGTCGCTACGTACTTCCTTTCACCTACGGTAAGCGTATTGTGTGTCCTAATGTGGCATTTACAATTTCAGTCTCTCCTTGCTTCCTAAGTGGGTGATGCTCAACTACTGGTCTGTCACCACATCACATGCGCCGCATCTGTCTACTCCGTTGCACATCCCGTAATGGTATGGGATATTAATAGGTGGCTTTTAGAACGCCTCTCTCTGTGATGCTTACTTGAGTGATGCGGCACTACCAGTTTCCCTGCATGTAACGTGCTGCCGCGTATATACTCCGATGCACCTCTAGTAGGTGCATTGCTTGTTCACTTTTCGCTTTCAGAGCCCCTGTCTATCCGTGGTGCCTACTTCCGTCATCAGCCACTACTGGTCTGCCTCCACTTCACGTGTGCCACTGCGGAAATATTTCTTAGCACGTCAGATTATTGTATGAATCCGTAACATGTGGCTTTCAGAACGGGTGCATATTCCCTTTGTATGCATGACTACTCTGTCCGTCTCGTCGCTTCCGTAGTAATGTAAAAATCCATGGGTATGTCCATCACCGCGTATTTTACACACGATATGTTTTCATGTAACGCTCCTTTTTAACAATATCACATATTTATACTGCCCTACGTGTTCATTTATGCAATGTCCGGTTTACCTTGATTTCTAATTGTCAGCGTGGCCTCTTATGAGGCTTGCGAAACCATTTCTCAGTGTTCTCCCCTGGTGAGTTCAGCGCTACATACACGCTCACTCACCTAGTGATGAATAGTTCGGAATGGTCCAAACGTCCGTCACTTTTATTGCGTCTGCTTTCTTTATGTACGAAACCATTTACATCCACCGCTGTTTATCACCTAGAACGTTACCCTGTATGGTTGTTACCGTAGCAATTAGCCTAAATACAAGACACCTACCTCGTCGGGTAATACATGGCAGCTGTGCAAAATATTGAACCTAAATGCAGTAAACCGATATGTATATGGATTGCATCTAACGCCTGTCCGCCAAGCTGTGAGCAGAGCCGTGACAACTGGATAATACTACATTTTCAAAAAGCTCTTGCAACACAGGTGTTTTCCATGAGCACATTACCGCCGCATGCCATCTGCTGCTCTAGAACCGTGCACCCCGGCATATTCACCCCGTTGTCCAGTTTAACGGCTAACAGAATTCCCGAAGAATCCATGGAGAAACCAACCGCTTATCCACATGCTAGCTATTAAAAATTCATGTCCCGGAATCTCTACCATTAATAACTACATGTGCCCTGCGTCGATTACCTTTTATTTATTTTGTATAAAACACATTGTTTTATGTACGCATACTGTTTCCCGATTGGTAATATTGCCGCACATTTCAAAGGACGTAATTGTGGTAATTGACAACAGTTCATGGAAGCTCGTGCAGCCTAATGACCTACATTTAATAATAACTTCTCCCTATCGGGGCATGGACCCCTTTATTACGCAGGTTGAATTTACCATGGTGGAAACATCCAATGCGTCATAGTTTCATAGTTGATGATGACGTTACGGTTACCATACTTAGATTCTCTTTCCATGCATAACGGCAAAGCAAGCAATCCATGGGTCCGGTAAAGTATGCACATTAATGCGATACATTGCCACATTAACATGACCATAATATGCAACCGTCACGTTCGCAGGAATACGCAGTAATACGTACTCATATATACATACATAAAATTATTCCCATCCCTGTTCATAATTTCTCTAAATTGCTCATTTATCACAGTGTGATTGCATGTGCTTCATATAAGTCATACATTTACGTAAAATAAAAATTTCAGCTACCATTTATTACGCTAATTAGTTAATGTTACTCATGAAATACGCATTCCAACGACGCTAATCACTATATTTTAACATGTAAAATCACATAGACCTGTTCATCTGTATAATTAGTAGCTAGTTTTTATATAGTTCACCGCAATCCATTATCAATTAGAAGATTACAAGATATACTTTAGATGTACATTTCAATAATTATACTGAAATGTGTGCACTTTTAACACATGTCAATGCATTACCATGTATGTAACGTTTGCACTCATATATATATATACATATATATATATATAGAGCGTTACCCTTGTACACACAGGCTTTCATTTTGTACGAATACACTCATAGATTCGTGCATCCGTAATTTTATGCATTCTTTTATGCAATATATAGCAAGCTATTTCACTTCCCATTTACATTACCATTGCTAATGGTACATACACATAAGGACAAGCGCATAAGTTCACAACCATACATACAGTTGCCATCCATAAGTTCTAGTTACCCAGCACCAATCAACTGTCATACGTTTCTCTCCCATAGCAAGCATTGCTTTTCCATTTTCAAAGTAAAATTAGTGCACCTCTTTTGTATTCCATTTCTACTTTTACGAAAATTATGAACTTTGTTGGTTAATTTAATATATCACACCACCAATTGGTCTTTAGGACTCTCTCGCGGCAACCTATTTATTTTCGCGTATTATGCCCTCCCTCTCGGATTACGCTAACTACGTGCTGTTCGTGCACCTGACAATCACTACCAATATTCTAACCCGCTTTGCGCTATCCCCACGCAATTATTGGCTCATACTAAACGGATACTCGTACTTTACTTACTGGTACAACGCTTATGTCTCTACGCAGGCGTTAGCAATCCACCCTTACGGCTAATTATTCTATAGGATATTCAAAAGACATTTTCAGCATAATTATTGTTGCACAGTGCATATGCTTTAGTCTCAAGACCAAATGTTGTAACACATGACATTAACAATGTTCAAAGCCATGCCTGTTCTTGCGGTCTTCTCTCGGTTGTCCCTCACTTTCCCTTTTCTCTGAGGTCCGGGACTTCTTGGAGATCTGGGATTGGACTAAGGAACAGTTTTGGCCCAAGACGGACGTAACAACCCACAAGGACTTACATGGAGCATGGTAGAACTCCGAAAGGACCGAACTACAATCACCATAGCCCTTGTCCATAATGGAGAACTGGACATATCTTCATACTCCCAAACATTATACATCTGAAAAATCTGGACAGCGGAAAAGTTGAACTTTTGCTCACCTGGACATACAACAAGAAGAATAATCGCGATGTCCCTCTCCTCCACCGATCACAAAAATCATGGCGACCCCGATCAAATTACCTGTCCAACTAACAGAGGAAATTAGAAGCCATTACTCTGCGAAAAACCGAAGGTGAAACTAGTCGTCAAACGGCTTTGCCAGTTCAACATTAATGTTCAAAATGCTTTACGGCAGTGTTGCAGGACGTGGTGGGTTTTCGCCCGGCAAGCGTTCTCCCTATAAAAAGCCATACATGTCTGTTTAACAACACTGCGACGTGGCGGATGTGACTCGCCACTGAATAAAGTCACTGCCCACAACCACATACTGGCAAGTCGACGAGACTCACATATCAACTCTTCCCGACATCGTTTCAACTACAAACGATTGAACCCGATGTATCGTCTTGATACACATCTGTTTTTATACCTTGATAATGCCTGTATTTGTGTGTCCCTAGGAAACTGAGAATAAACTATTTATTTATTTATTTATAATATGTCTGTACAGTTGCCCATACCTGATCATGCCTCCATGGGCGTGTCTCGCATAGGCGCGAATAAAATATTTATTTATTTATTTATGCTTTATGGGTATCTAGACCTGCTAAAAGATAACGTTCCACCTTTATCTTACACAATTTCACCATAGTTTTCTAGATCCCTAGATCAGTTTTACCTCGAGGCATCACCCCGATTTTGAAATCGCGCGTATCGTTAAGCGGTCCCTCCCGCGAAAATACGCACCGTTTCAAATACGCGCGGTTGTATATTTGTATATATGTATATAAAATGCAGTCCAGCAATATACATACAGAAAGGTTACAGTGCTATATATATACATATATGTGTACAAATATATGTATATTTATACCTCATCCTGCGTATGCGTGTATACATACATATGTATAGGGAGGAGGAGGGATAGCCTATGGTGCGCTGAGGCTGGTGTTGGCTAGTTCCTGACAGATGGTCTACCCACTGCTCCTACAGTGGTGCCATTTTCTCGTTTCTTGGCGTCTTCTCGTGACGATCGCTGTGTGCGAGTTGGGTTGCGCTTTTCTCCTTGCAGAGATCCAGGGCACCAATCCGCATGAGTCTGTGACCTGACCATGTGCTAGACCTGCTGCCTG
Organism: Dicrocoelium dendriticum; assembly: GCA_944474145.2. Taxonomy (NCBI): domain Eukaryota; kingdom Metazoa; phylum Platyhelminthes; class Trematoda; order Plagiorchiida; family Dicrocoeliidae; genus Dicrocoelium; species Dicrocoelium dendriticum. The sequence goes on along the minus strand of OX104069.1, from coordinate 95,792,520 downwards.
TCAGGTGTACATTTACTCGAAGGCTTTGACTGAGGACCTGAGTCGTTTTCCTGTCAGGAGTGGGCGCCCTGCCAGTATCCTAGTCAAGCCTCTTCGGAGGTTAGGAAGTGGTCGATGGCCCTCTTCCCTTAAAACCTAGCCAGGGGAGACAACAAGTCTACGGGTTATAAGCTCGCAGCTAGATTGGCGTAGAGCACGAGCACCACGCATTTTCTCTGACGGTGGCAGGGCACCCGCGGCTGTTCAATGGTTTGCTACTGTCCGCCTAAAGCCATGCAACCCTTAATCCAATTGGTGCAAACCAGCCAAAACACACCTGCGTCTGGCCGTGGTCGCAGTGGTATCCTACTACGGTGGCATAACATATATATATCGTTCCAGTACCTCCAAGGCTGCCGTCAAGCAGATCCCAATCTTCTCTGCAATCAAATTCGCGAGCTGTATCTGCTGCTCACTGTCTTGTGGGTCAGGCTATCGAACCAAAGGATCCGGGATGAATCCCTCAAGCAAGCCTCCGAAGCACAACGACCATCTCGCATGCGATTGCCCACCAAAGCAACTTGCATGCCTGCATACAAAACACTAAGGATAGGGTGTTGGAACTTGCTCGCACTACTGCACCGGAACTCCAGCGAGCGCCCTGAGCGACACACGGTACTCAACGCGATGGAACTGGCGAGCCACCATATCGATATTGCGGCGCTCAGTTAAACCCGGCTGGCTGAGCACGGTAAGTTGCTTGATGCAGGTTCTCTCGACACATGCTAACTAATAGCATAAATAAATATTTTATTCTTGAACGTATCGAGCCATACCAACTAAATAAATAATAAATAAACAAGTAGGTATATTTCTAGACGGGCTAGAGGCTGCACCCTTAAGGGGGCAGATCAATCTTTACATTTATCCGAAGCGCTTGCATGGAAGTAGGCAAAATACGGGTATATGTTCCTCGCTGGCAAGTACAAATGCAGGCGTGAGCAAGGTCTAACAGCAGTTGTGTATCACCATGATACTTCGGGTTCAATCGTGTGTAGTTGAAAGTTCAAGACACTATAAGTGCAGTGAAACGGTGCATATAGACGGAGAATAGCGTATACTTGCATTTGTCTAGAAGAGTTTAAATATGAGTCCTGTCGACTTCACAGCATGTAGTTGTGGGCAGTGACTTTATTCAGTAGCGAGTCACATCCGCCACGTCGCAGTATTGTTAAACAGACATGTATGGCTTCTATAGGGAGAATGCTTGTCCGGCAAAACCCACCACGTCATGCATCACTGCCGTAAAGCATTTTAAACATTAATGTTCAACTGGCAAAGCCGCTTGACGGCTGGTTTTATATTTGGTTATTCGCAGGCAAATGGCTCCTAATTTCCTCTGTTAGTTATACGGGTAGTTTGCGCAGGGTCGCCATGATTGCTGAGGCCGGTTGAGGATGGGAACGTTGCAAATAGTCGTCTTGTTGAGTGACCAGGTGGGAAAAGTTCAAATTTGCTGCTGTCTGGATTTTTCAGATGTATAATATATAGGAGTATGAAGATGTGTCCAATTCTCCAGACTGGACAAAGGTTGTTGTAATTGTAGTTTGGTCCTTTTTGTGTCTAACCATGCTCCATGTACATCCTTGTCGGTTTTTAAGTCCACCTTGGGCGAAAAGTGTTCCTCAGTCCAATCCCAGAGCTCCAAGTAGTTCCGGACCTCGGAGAAAAGGGAAGTGAGGGACAACCGAGAGAAGATCGCAATAACAGGCATGGAGCTAAACATAGGTTAAGTCTTATGGTACGACATTTAGAGTTAAGACAAAAGCATGTACACTGTGTAACAACAATTATGCTGTAAGTGCCTTTTGAATATTCTATAGAATCATTAACCGTATGAGTGGATTGCCAACGCCTGCGTAGAGACAAGAACGTTGTACCAGTAAGTAACCTACGAAGCATCGGTTTAATGTGAGCCAAACATTGCGTGGGAGGGAGCAAAGAGAGTTAGAATATTGGTGGTGATTGCAAGGTGCATGAACAGCAAGTAGCTAGTGTGATACGATAGGGAGCGCAGAAAAAGTGAAAATAAATAAGTTGCCGTGAGAGAGATCTAAGGATCAATTGGCGGTAAGACAGCGGAAAGCTTGGATGCAGATATTCTAAAGAAATAAAGGTTATTCAGATACGGAGTGGCTCCTAACAAGCACTGGATAATCGCATACGCATGGAGCCTATGACCACTAGCTACTTCTAAACAGCGGTTACAGTGTTACAGACCTTCCAGGAGAATGTATGATGGAGAGACAAGGATTGTAGCCTAGCAAGCTCAAGATCGACGCAGAAGGGACACGGAGCATGCAGCGAATTGTTGCGGTAGTGAGGAAGAGGAGAATAGCGACAAATAGTGGCGCTAGGATAGAGAGTAGCAGTGGCCAGTGAAGACATTCGGATTAAGCCTAATAAATACCAGTGGAGAGCGTAAGTGACAGAAGAAGTCAACAGACCAGCGAAGGCGTAATGCAAACAATTCAAGAGAGTAAGTGTTGGAGGGACAAGGTGTGCCTCCTGGCGTAAAGAACAATGATAACTAAAATGACTCGCCTCAGTTGAAAAATTGTGCCGTAGGTAGTACAATGCACTGATAAAGGTACTAAGGGAGAGAGTATCGACAGCTAGCAATGGCATGGGGTGAAGCCTTCAAGTTGCTAGTGGATACCTAAAGCGGATAACCGAGGGTGAAAGCAGTCGGCAAGTTGCCCTGCCAGTTTTACATTAGTGGACAAATGGATTTCTGACCGTGTTCCAGGACGTGGTGGGTTTTCGCATGGCAAGCGTTCTCCCTAGAAAAAGCCACAAATTGCCGCTTGACAACACTGCGACGTGGCGGATGTGCCACGCCACAACTACATACTGGCAAGGCGATTGGAATCATAATTTAATATATTCCTGACACGTTCAAGCGTGATATTCCCTGCCTACATACATCTTTCTCACTACACATGTAATGCTCAGACTGTTTACACTACACACGCCAGAACCCAACATGTCGTCATGCATTGACGACTTTATTCCCCATGCTTAATTTTACAAGTTCCAAAGCCTGTCCAACTTTCGGCTTACTGCCGATTACATACATAGCAATGTGTTTGTTGCGAAACATAAATGCATGTAAATGTTGATCTTCCTAGTTTGGTGCGTCTGGACAAATTCGAGAATACACTATTTATTTATTTATTCATTTATTTAGAATAAGTCTACAGACAGCAGAGTTATGTGACGCACGCAATCGAAGAGAGGAATAAAGGAATGGCTCTTAGCAAGCTCCGGATTTGCGCAGAGATGGTTGGACCCTACGAAGAATGGCTCCTGCAAACCTAGGTGCCAGAGGTAATACGAAAAACTGATAATGGTACTAAGCGAGAGAGAGTATCGACGACTAGCGGTGGCAGTTAAAGAGAAGCATTTTAGTGGATGCCTTAAGTGTCCCAGGATATGTCAACAGTCAGAAAATGTATGTGACGCAGGCAGTCCCAAAGGATGAAGGTTGGATATAGAAGAGTGTGACTCTTAGCAAGCTCGGAATTTGCGCAGAGATGACTGGTACCTACGACCACTAGTAGCTACTAAATAGAGGTGCTGAGGTTAAAAGGATCGACAGATAACGGCGCTATGAAAAACTCAGTATCCAGATGTAGCCATTCCATTAGGAAGTTTGGTCACTAGTGCAGAAGGCGTGCCCAAATGGGTAAAGTACTTTCATGTACATGAGTATGAAGAGCAAGGTTCCAGTAAGAAATTTATGTATTCGCTAACGGCGGTAGAATTCAACCAAAGATCAGAACTGGGTACGTAGTCACGATTGGTTGTTATCGGAAACCAAAAGCTACAGTGACGATTTGGCCATATTTATATGTACTCCGCAGGATAAGGATTGTCTAAAACACATAATAACTATTATGTGCATGGGTATGTGAAGATAGGAAACTGAGCATACTAGAATTCGTCTAGGGTTAAATGGATATGAACGGAAGACTAAGCGTTGAATGCAAGACTGTTGAGAGATGGCGCAAATGGACCGGGTTGGGGTAACCAACAGTGCATTTTAGGTTAAGCATTCTAGTAACTAATGGATCCCTGCAGTGTCAAAGGATAGGTCAACAAACCAGCTGAGCTGTGATCAAAATATACCAAGCAAATAAACCTTCTACGGTAGGAGGGACCCTTAGCGAGCTCCGAATATCCGCAGAGTTGAATAGAGCCTACCGCGACCAGCTGCTGCTAAGCAGAGATAGTGGCTCAATCATAGGAGGTATCAGTAGCTGGTGTAGCCATATCATTAAGACGTATCACCACTACTGGATACCTACAGTTTTAATGAGTAAAGCAACAAGCGAGTGAAAGTTAGTGAGACAAACATTCCAGGAAAATAAAGGTAGGAGAGCAACGTGGCTCCTTCCAAGCTACATGGGGGGAACAAGGACTAGCTGCTGTCAAGAAGAGTTGAGGCGAGTAAGACGAACGACGGATAACGGCGCGTTAGAAGAGAGGTCAGCGGCCGGCAATGGCATTTGGATTAGGCTTTTAGTTACTATCGGCACACACAATGACGCAGAATAGTCAAAAAACCAGCTAAACTGTGATGCCAACAATCCAAGAAAAAAAATTGTGAGGAAGGAGCGATTCCCAGCGAGCTCCGGATATTCGCAAATTTGTATGGAGGATATGGCAACTAGCTGCAGCTAAGCAAAGATAGTGACTCTAGAAAGGAATGTTTCAGTGGCTGGTGTAGCCATATCATTAGGACGTTTGACCACCACCAGATACCTAGTTTCAGTGAATAAATCAACAGGCTAAAGAAGATTATGAAGGCAGACGTTCAGGGAAAATTAAGGCTGGGTGGTCAATGCCGCATCCGCACCATGTGAGCAAGGGTTGGATTTGCAATATCTGATCCCCTCCATGGCCAGCTGGTGGATGAACATACAGGCATCAGTGCGCGGCGGATGACTGTTCGCCTACGACTCGGAAGCGATAAGCTTGGCCTTTTATAAGCACCTGCGGTCCGACCATGTGTTATCCTGAGCACACGTATGCACCATTCTATGCTCAGCTAGCCTCCGTGACACGGCCTGTGCCGAGGAGCGACCGACTATTCCTGATGGGTGATTTCAACGCGCGCATTGGGCATGATGCATCGGTGTGGACAGATGTTATCGGTTCGCATGGCATTGGTTCAGTGAATGCAAACGAAGACAGGCTGCTCTCATTAGGTGCTACTCGCGGCCTGACGAGCACGAACACTCGGTTTGCACTGAGTGTCAGTGATATAGCAACTAGGACGCACCCACGGAGTGGTCACGCTCACCTGCTACACCATGTCATGGTACGTCAGTGTGATATGCGTGAAGTGCGCATGCCACTTGTACTGCGTGGAGCTGAGTGTGGCACTGCTCACAAAGTGGTTAGGAAAAAAATTTGTATATTGTTTGGTAAATCTGTGTTCTGCACTCCCGCCGTGAATCGGCGTAAATGTAACATTCTCTTCCTCGGTACTGTGGCGAAGCGTACTGAGCTGGAGTAGGCGATGGCTTCACGCCTGGGTAATGTGGAAGGCATAACCACAGTGGGCGACCAGTGGCAACACATTCGCGACCAGGTGACAGCTGCTGTCGACCAGAGACAATCGGGCGCGCAAACTGCAAGCGGCCTGCTGGGTTTGATGAGAAAAATGCGACCATTAGCGCCTTGGTGTCGATGAAGCATACGGCATATGCTGCACATGTCGCACACCCCAGTGACTTAGGGAAGAGTAGTCAAGTTCGCCAACGTCTACTGCGACCGACCCGAGATTTCCGTTGCATATAAAGTGCATGGTGGACGGAGAAGGCGAAGCAGATGGAATGCTAGGCCGAACACCGCCAACACAATGAATCCTTTGACCCCTTGAAGGCGGTGTTTTGACCTAGGTTGGATCCACTGAGGACGCAGATCCATGGTAGTTCTGACGCTACCGGCGTACAGAATGTAGATAGAATGCAGATCAGGCAAAATCAACTTGACTATCTCTTGAGTAACCGTTCAGCGATCGACTGGCCTACATTAAACTGCCCGAAGCAGCACGATGTGAAGCCGCGTCTGGCAGACACGCCGACACTGGATGAGACGCAGAGAGCACTTGCTCAACTGCGAAACGGCAAATGTGCCACAGCCGGCGCGACACCGCCTGAAGTTTTAAACTCGGCGGACTTACGTTGTTGACCGCGCTGCAGCACTTGGTGCAATGTGTATGGATTGAGGAGGAGGTACCTCCTGAGCTGAAGGAGGCCCTTACACTACCACTGTACAATGTTGAAGTGAGCAAGCAATGTTGCACAAATTATCGTAGTACCAACTTGCTGAGTTGTGCGGGCAAGGTGGTTGCTTGGATCCTGCTCAACCGCCTCGTCATTCAGGTTGTGGAAACGATCGTGGCGGAAGAGCAGTGTGGATGCTGTTTGGGTTGCAGCACTATGGATATTGTGTTTGCGACTGGACAGTTTCAGGAGAAGTGCAGAGAATCACACCAGCCATTGTACTCGCTTTTTGCTGCTTTCATCAAGGCATTTGATACGGTGAACCGCGAGGCATTTTGGCTCGTGTTCGGTAGGGTTGGTTGCCCGCGTAGGTTTGTAAGTTTACTTGGATGGCTGCACATTGGTATGCGAGCGAGGGTGCGGCCGAGTGGAGAGACCTCAGATGACCCTGCAGTTGTCTCTGGTGCGAAGCAAGGCTGTATCTTAGCTTCGGCCTTGTTTAATATCGATCTTCAAGCAATGCTGTCCTGTGCTTTTGTTGCTGCTTGTGCTTACGGTGTTGGTGTGGAGCACCGTATTGAAGGT
>OX104069.1:95768962-95785162 GCA_944474145.2 Dicrocoelium dendriticum | reverse complement strand
GATATTTCTTTTGTCGAAGCATGCGCTCACGCAAGCGCTCATACATCAAGCTCTGCGATGGTATTTCAGGCTGCAGCAGAGTATTGGCGATCGGCAACAGGGTTCTTGTCCTACGGCCAAACAGACGTTGCGCTGGACTGCATCCAATTTCGGCAGATGGCATGTTCCTTCGTTCTAACAACATGATGTAAGGATCTTCTTTGGTCTCCTTGGCTTTGGTGAGTAACTTCTTTGCTTCCTTCACGGCTGACTCAGCTTTTCCATTTGACTGACTGTGGTAAGGGCTGGTTAAACGATGAAGGAAATCCCACTTTTCGCTGAAACTCCGAAATTCGGCGCTGTTGAATTGGGGGGCCATTGTCGGACACTACCTCTTCCGGTATCCCATGTCGCGCAAACTGCGATCGTAGCTTGTTTATCACGGCCTGTGTGCTAGTAGACGTGAGAGCATCAATCTCGAAATAGTCGCTAAAGTAATCGACAGCGATCAGGTAATTCTTTCCGTCATGTGCAAAGATGTCTAGGGCGACTTCTGCCACGGCCTTTCCGGGACCTCACGAAGCATCATAGGCTCCTTCGGCTGGCGGACATCATGTGCTCGACAGGCTAAGCAGTTTGAAACGTGATCCCGTATCTGACTAGTCATTCCAGGCCAAAACATTAGCTCTCGAGCTCTCGCCACGCAAGCATTGACTCCTGAATGACTTCCGTGTATCAGCTCCAGCATGGGTCGTTGCATTGCCTTTGGAACGAGTATACGGTTGCCTTTGAAGATTAGCCCATCCTGTGTGACAAGTTCATCCCGAAAGTTAAAGAAGGGAGTCAACTCCTTTGGCAGCTTGTTTTTACTATCGGGCCACCCTTTCAGTATCGTTTCCTTGAGCCGATTACACAGCTCGTCTGCTTCCGTGTGGCGTAGTAGTTGCTGGAAACGCTCCTCTGTGACGGCCAATAGCTGAGTGACATGGACAATGTCTTGGTCTTCTTGCGTTGCGGTCACATCGGAAAGATATGCCCTAGACAGTGTGTCTGCAATGTACATCCTCGACCCCGGTTGGTAGACGATGTCTAGGTCGTACTTCTGGAGCCGAATGAGCATTCGTTGTAAGCGGCGTGGGACGACGTGCAGTGGTTTATTGGCTATTGATACCAGAGGCTTGTGATCGGTAAATACAGTGGTCCGGCGACCAAAAGTGTAATCGTTGAAACGCTCTACGGCATAAACCAATGCTAGCATCTCCTTTTCAATCTGTGCATAACGGCGCTCGGATTCCGTTAGTGTCCGACTGCGAAAATCGATGGGCTTCCCGTTCTGCATTAGCACGGCACCGATACCGAATTGGCTGCTGTCACACTGGATCTCAAGGGGAAGTGACGGATCGTAATACGCTAGGACAGGGGCGCACGCGATCAGTTGTTTGATGTTCTGGAAAGCCTCCTCCTGTTCTGTGTTCCACTGCCAGCTCTCGCCCTTATGTGTAAGTTTTCGGATAGGAACCATTACTTCGGCTAGTCGTGGAAGGAAGCGGCTGAGGTAATTCACCATCCCGTTTAGTCTGCTCACGGCTTTAACATCTGTCGGAGGTGGCATCTCTTTTATGGCTCTAACTTTCTCCGGATCTGGCTTTAGACCTTCTGCGCTCAAAACATGTCCGTGGAACACCAGCTCTGTTTTTCGTAACTCAATTTTCTCACGTTTCAATCTGATATTCTTGTCTTTACAGCGTTCTAGAAATCTGCTCAGGTTACGGTCGTGCTCTTCCAGAGTCGCCCCAAAAACCACTACATCGTCTGCTACACAAATAGCTCCGGGTAGATCGTCTAGGGCCTGCATTAATCGTTTCTGAAAAATTTCACTGGACACTTTCAAACCGAATGGTAAGCGCAACCACCGAAACCGTCCAAATGGCGTTCCGAACGTGGTTAAATAACTGGACTCTTCGTCAAGCTGGACGTGCCAGAAAGCGGAAGCGAGGTCGACCTTCGTGAACAATCTGGCCTTGGACAACTCGGGTAAGACGTCATCTAGCGTTGGTAGTGTAAAATACTCTCTCCTGAGTGCGGCGTTGAGCGGCTTAGGGTCGATGCACACACGCAAATCGCCTGACTTCTTGGTGATTATCGCGACTTGACTGACCCAATCGGTTGGCTCATCGACCTTGGCAATCACACCTAAACTGATCAAACGCTGCAACTCGTCTAAGAACTTCTCACGCAAAGCGATAGGTACTTTTCTCGCTGGTAGTGCTACTGGTCTAGCGGACTCGTTTAACGACAGGTGAGCTACGCCTTGGAATTTTCCCACGGTACCATCAAACACACTGGGATAGTTGTCTACGATCTCTGTACCGACTTCGCACGAGTGAACAAAACGATCATGATTAAAAGAAACAAAACCCAAACTCTGAATGGAATCAAGGCCCAGGATGGGCATTAAATCTCCTGATACCAGGAGAAAATCAAGTAAATGCTCGGAGCCATCCTTCGGGTTTATGGCCTTCATGGTAACGCAGCCCTTCGGTTGTAACTTTGATCCGTTCCACATTCTGAGCTGTGTCTGTATTTGGCGGTATTCTGCATCGGGACAGTATTTGTGAGGAAGTATGTTCACGCTTGCTCCTGAATCCAATTGGAATCGCACCGGACGCCCTTGAATAAGCAACGTTGCGAATACACAGACTGGTCTCTCACGTCCTGTCATGTTGTTAATAGCCAGTTCCTGCGGCTCTTCCTGATCGTCCTGCCCGACTGAGTCGACTTTGGTTGCCTGACAACAACGTGCAAAGTGGTTCTTCTTCGCACACTTCATACAGGTTCGGCCCCATGCTGGACAATCCTCTTTGCGCCTTGGGTGTGAGCGGCCGCAAAACTGGCATTTGGGTTGATTCGCGCTCGATGACTTCGATACAATTTCTCGGCCTCGGGATACTGCAAACAGATCCGTCGTGGACTCCATCTTGAGCTGCTGAAACTGTTGAGCCGTCCTTGATTCGCTAAAACAGATATCGATGCAATGTTCCAAAGACAGGTTTCGCTGTCGCAAAAGGCGTCTGGAAAGTTCCTCATTCTTTATGCCAATTATAATTCGATCGCGGATCAGCGAATCTCGTAAACAGGTGCAAAAATTGCAATCCCGCGCCAGAATTTTCAGCTCCGTGATGTATGCGTCGATTGATTCACCCGGCAGGCGATTTCGGCTGAAAAACAGATACCTTTGGTAAGTTTCGTTTGTGTAACCTTCGCAAAACTCGCCGAATCTGCGTATTACTTCATCCAGCTCCATCTCCTGAGTTCCATCGCTGAGATCCAACGTTTGCAGCGTCCGCCTGGCTTCGTCTCCAATGGCATGCCTGAACATCGCCAGTTGATAGGCCATTGGCTGAGAATCCAACTGAGTCAGTGTTACAAAGTCTAGCCACTTCGCCTTCCATATTCTCCAATTCTCCGGCAACGAACTCTCGGTCATTTGCAACGGAGCTGGCAGCGGAATCGTTGGTTGTCCACCATATGCAACACTCCGCTTAGATGATGTGTCAGCGAAATCCGTGTCACGACTGCTTACCTCCCCTAACTACAAAGGAAGTGGACCGAGCGTGTCGTAGGTGGTCCTTCAGTCAAGACATATGGTAGCACGGATGTTAAAAGGCTGGTACATGTTCCGTTGCATGCTGCCACCTGAGGTTCGGCTGAAGATACTCAGCGACAGGCCTGCTAGAGATGATATGTCACTCAAAGAACCAAACGCGATGGGATCTATGAAAGAACACTGCACCAGTAGTGCGCCGAATGAGCCCATACAACCTGTAGAAGATGATATTGACCAGACACCTTACACAGTACGTCGAAGATTAGACACGGAACTAACTACACGGACGATTAATAAGACATTAAACCCTTCACCAAGTACACATCAAAAAACGATTAGTCGCCGGCCACTCACTCGCCGGCGAAACTTCACGTATGAGTTGTACAACTTCTAAAACATTGATTAAATCTGAGAAAATTTCATGTATATACACTAACTCCCAAGGCTCCTCACTTAAATTACCGAAGTCTGACTACCTCAGGTTGCGAATGCTTGGGATCTAATTTCTAGTACCGAAACTTGTGTACACCAGGTGTTGACTGATGCGGAGTTTGAGATAGCCGGAATGTCACGCCTTCGGAACGACCGCCTCAGCAGAGGAGGTGGGGTCCCACTCTACTACCGCGATGAGCTACAATGTACAGTAGTTCATGATCTGGAAACACACGTTACCGACTCACTCTGGTGCCGTCTCCGACTAACACACAACGACACATATCTCATAGCTATCGTTTACCGCCCCAACGTCCACTACGGAAATGGATTGCTGCTTGATCTGTGGCCTAAACAGAGTAACACGCACTAGGTACATCTACAGTGTCATCTCCGGGGACCAATATACACAATCTGGAGATTTCGGCATCGCCCAGTGAGCAGTTTAAAGTAGACTGCGTGAACTGTTCGCTAATATTCCTTTGTACAAGCATGTCGCCACGCCCACTAGGTTCAGGACAGCAAAAATAACCGTTCACATTGGACATTGTGCTCACGAATAATATTAATCTCTACATAAATAAATAAATATTTTATTCTAGACAAAGCGAGGCACGTCTTCGGTGCATGATCAGCATATTGTAATGTTGTACATGATAGCAGGATTGACAGCTCCAGAAGCGGGAGTAGTACAGTTGAAGACAGTATTATGGGCACATATGGCCCAAACGTTGTACAAAGTCTATGTCCACACAATGCGAGGCGTAGAGATAAGAATCAGACCACTAATGTGGAGTGTGTTGATGAGGAACCAGTCCGATGAGGTTGTGTACACAGTGTGGTTAATGCAGCGTGGGGAAAAAGAGGAAAAAATATTTAAGAATAGTGGCGTGTCACTAATCAAATATGTAAGCGTGTTCGTGCGAGAGCAAATATACGCACAGAATTTTTAAATGTGGTATCGGTAAACTTGCCAATGTGTGTTAGAGGCGGTGACGTTATTGAGTGGCGAGTCCCATCCGCCACGTCGCAATGTTGTTAAACAGACATTTGTGGCTTTTTGTAGGGGAAACGCTTGCCCGACGAAGACCACCACTTCCTGGAGCACTGCCGACTGGTGATATGATATTGAACAGATTGCATCTGACCGAATACCCTCGCGGATATATGCAATCAAGCTTCGCCAATTCGTTTGTCGGTTGTGTAGTCTCCTTCGGAGTCGACCACAAGTGCTTGTAGCTGTTGAAGTCGGACGACTCAGGTGACTAGTATTGATTTGATAAATATTTTGGGTTCCTTTATTGTGTCAGGATTGCGAAGTGCGGGTGATTTCTTTGTTCTGTATTGGTTCCGTGTCCATGGGATCGTCGCAGGTATGTCCTCAGTGGTGTTCCGTGCAGGTAATGTTATCCTTTAGAACAAGGGAGAGAAGAAAAACGGACCGAGCAAACGGCCAGGAATATTGAACAGGACTATGTTAACGTACAAATATAAAATTTATGGTAAATTTGTGCTGGTTGCAAGCCATGGGGTGACAGGATATGTTATACATCTTATCCGTAGTTCTGCGTGCAAGCACAAGACCCGATATTTGCTGAATGTGAGAGAAACATGCTGGCCGAAGTAGCCTAGCGTACGCAAAAGTTGTCCTGTGTGGAGACCGTGAATATCAGGCGGTGTTAACCGGTAAATGAGCTGAGGGCATCAGGAGAACAAAGTGAGTGGTTTAACATGCGCTTAAGATATAACTTGAGCGATCAGTTGACAGTGGCAGAGCCTATCTTTCAAACATGTATGAGAGCCAGTGCAATTAGTAAGCCGGGTTTGAGACCCATAAAAATAATAACGTAGCATGTTCAGTAATCGGATGCTAAACAGCTGGGTGAAGGGATGACATGGAGTGCCAAAGTTGTGAAGAGGACGGACTTTATATACTACAACTGTAGCGAGAATAAGGTTGCAAAGTCAGCTCTAAAGGGACCTGGAATAGCGGAAAAAGATAGGGACTTCTACAGTGCGGCAAACAAGTCAAATATACGACAGGAAAGGGTGATACTGGGAGTCGGGTTAGTTATGTGGAAGAAACTGCCCGCTGACAGGCCTTCATCGATAATAACAGGAGCAAGAAGGGCTTGATTACAGCTTTAGTTAAAAAATAATGGTAGAGTCAGCGCTGAAAGAGACCGGGAATATCAGTAGTGTGAGCAGCAGCCGCAAAGGATGCTAGGTGTGCCACCCTGAGGTGGACATCCATGGTGGAACATTGATGTCAAATGTACTGCTAGTTATAGCTCATAAAGTAGTGAGTTGCTGGCAGCCTGATTAGTTAGTATACAGGAGCGCCAGGCTTTATTAAGCTCAGCATAGACAGTGCTGAATACAAGCAAGAGAATAGACAGCAATACTTGCGACAGCTGTAGAGAGAAAACGACAGTATTGCCGGCTGCGGAAGTGACCAAGAGTAAGGGAATAATACAGACAGCCCCGCCAATTGTTAAGTGTTTCACCCCAAGATTTTCGAGGTTGACCGGAAGAGGTGGCGAACAAGTATACAGTAGAGTATGGTTAAACATAGGAGTGGGTGAGACAAGAAGAAGTTTAAGTGCTCAGCGCCTGATGATGGTGGAATAAGAAAGACATCAGTCCGATAGACGGGGAGGTGAACACTAAGAAGAGTAGTGTAGCCGAGGCGCTGAGGTTTGTGGTACCTATACCACCACTGAACAGCTGCGATATGGACTAAAAGAGAGGCCAAACAAGAGCGAAAGACGTTAATATGAGCTGAAATGCATGATAGTGGAGCCGAGAGGCAAATCTCAATCAAACACCGGAAAGTTCAATTTTGGTAGGGGGACCAAACATACAGATAAGGAAGCAGACGGAGACGAATATCGTGAGCCTGTTACTTATACCAATGAAAACCTTAGTCAGTGGCAGCCGATGCTTAAAAGGAAAGAGGCCTTGGTTTGAAACCCATAGCAATTTTGAGCCTGAGAGGCCGGACTGGTCCAAAAGGTTTAAGAAAGGGAGGCACAACAGCGAAGGAGATCTAGCTAGAGGTGGGATTTTGCGCTGACGATACAGGTAGCTATACCACTATTAAAGTGTTACTATGTAGACAGAAAGAGATGCCGAATAAAAGGGGGAGACAATATTGTGAGCTAAAAAGCTTGGTAGTGGAGCCGAGAGGCGGTACTCAATCAGAGACCGAAAATTTCAATTCCGGTAGGCGAGACCAGGCATAAAAATAATGAATCAAACGTATACGAGTATCCTGAGGCTGTTACTTATACCAATGAGAACCTTAGTCGATGGCAGCCGATGCTCAAAAGAAGAGAGGCCTTGGTTTGAGACCTATAGGCATTTGGAGCCTGAGAGGCCGGACTGGTCCAAAAGGTTTAAGAATGAGAGGCACAGTATGAAAGAGAATCTAACGAGTCCTAGGATGTTGCGCTGACGTTAGTGGTACCTATACCGCCATTGAACATTTGCGATATGGACGAAAAGTGAGGCCAAACAAGAGCGGAAGACGTTAATGTGAGCTAAAACGCATGATAGTGGAGCCGGGAGGCAAAACTCAATCAGAGACCGGAGGTTTCAATTTCGGAAGAAGTCCAAACATTCTGATAACGAACCAGAAGTAGACGAGTATCATGAGGCGGTTACTTAAACCAATGAGAACCTTAGGTGATGGCAGCCGATGCTCAAAAGTAGAGAGGTCCTGGTTTGAGACCTATAGACATTTGGAGCCTGAGAGGCCGGACTGGTCCAAAAGGTTTAAGAATGAGAGGCACAGTAGGAAAGAGAATCTAGCGAGGCCTGGGATTTTGCGCTGGCGCTATGGTTACTTAGGCCACTATTGAGAATTTGCGATATGGACCAGAAGTGGTGCCGAAAAGAATATGCGCAGCGGGGTTAAGAATGAGGGTGGCATAGAATAGGCAATGATGAGGCTGAGAATGTAAACCTCAACGTTCTAGAAAGAACAGTAATTGCATTAATTGGGTCAGAGTGATGGAAGTCCTGAGGCAGCCTCGTTTAGGTGGGATAGAAAAGCCAAAGGAGAGCAGACGTGCAAATTATATGGTATCAGAAACAGCTGTTATGCGAGGTTAAAATGAAGTAAGTGACTGTTGAAAATAAAGCATAAAAATGGGATGTAGGCTTATTCGCTAGAGGTTGTTCGGTCCTGTCTCCCATAGCTCGTCTTGCGGCACTTTGAGACTTAATAGTTCGGAGACTGCGTTTACTTCGAGGAATCTTTTGTTTAAGCTTTTTTTGTTTAAGCCTGTATTGAAACGTAAGGTTTTTCTTTAACCTCCGTAGCCACAGCGGGTCTTATCTCAAATGTGCGCATCCACTACTGTACTTCAGCATGTTTGAGCCTAGTAAAAGTTTGGTGAAGGAACGCTGTAAGTTCTCCAGTGCAATCCTGTCGCACTTGCGTGAGTTCGTAAGGACTACAGAGAAGTATTCAAGAATAGGCCTAGCGCATGTTTTATGCAATGTCAGTCGAGATTCCAACATCGACATGGATTTGAAGATCAAGCCTATTAACGACCTAGCTTTAGCTGCACTATGGCTTATTTGTTCCGCAAAATTGAAGGTACGAGAGTATTGAACCCCCAGATCACGTACAAAGCGGCTGACGTTAAGGGGAGCGCTACTGAGAGTAAGGGTATTGGGTGGCACTGTGCATCTATAAGAGAGCATGCTGCGATTTCCTGAGGAAAATTCGAGATTCCATATTGCGCACTAGTTTTCTAGTGCCATAGGGTCTCTTTGTATTGTGAATATGTTATCTCTCATATTATCGGAGATGAAGGAAACTACGACTGTCGTCCGCGAATAGGTATAGCGTTCCCCAGCGGAAGACTTGGAAGATGTCATTGACGTAGAGTAAGAAGCGCATGGGGCCCAGCACACTTTCTTGAAAGACTCTGCTGGTGACCGCTTTTCTGGAGGACGTCGTGCCGCCCAGGCACACCGATTGTGTTCGATTTGATAAGTAGGGTTTAAACCAGGAGAGCAGCCTCCCGGCGATGCCACAGGAGGCGAGTTTGGTCAAAAGTTTCAAGTGTGGAACGCGGTCGAGTGCTTTTTCATGTCGAGGAAGATGACGACCACTTTATGCCCTAAATTTATCGCATCAGTGACGCTGTTTAAAAACTTAAACATACAGGTCTGGCAGGATTTCCCGGGCAGGAATCCGTGTTGAGACCTATTAATGAGATTACGAGGCAACTGATAGTTAAGAATTTCTGCTTTTACCAGCCTCTCCATTACTCTTGATACGATGGGTGTGTGGCTGATAGGCCGATAATTGCCTATGTCAAGACGGGATCCTCGTTTATATCGTGGTAGGACTACGGCATGCCTCCAAGCAGCGGGAAAGATATGGGTTGTCATGGAGAGTGTAAATAAATAAAGGAGGAGAACTGGAATGTCTGGACCGCCTAGTATCAGCACTACGGATGGAATGCCACCGGGGCCGGGGTATTGAGACATTTTGAGTGTACGTATATCACGCATGATTGCGCGTAGGTTGAATTCGATGCTGGTCAGCCTATCATCAGTAAGCAGGGGTGCTGTAGGCGATGTCGTCCAATCCTTGACCGAAAAAGAGTTGCAAACGTGCTTGTTGATATAATCACAAAGTTGGGCGGGGTCGGCCATGAGATTGCCAATAAGAAGTGATAATGTAGCAATTGTTGAAGCGCTGTTGTTTGCTCTGCGTTTCATCAACTGGGAGTGCGCTTAAACTTTGTTGCTACTGCTGAGTGCAGCGTGTTCCGGTGATATGGCGGACGCGGCTTGCAGGTTTCTCCACCTTGTTAGTGTGTCGTTCATGCGCATTATTATGTGGAGATCCTTTGTCTTGTTGTAGCTGGAGCGCATTTTTCTCAATTTGTTTAGGACTCTATGTGTATCAGCTACACCCTTCGGTTTCGTAGGTTTCCTTACGTTCTGCTTAGGAGCGACCACGTCAAGACAGAACATAATGTGGTTATATATCTCTTGGGTCGCCATATCTGTGTCTGTTGCCAGAAAGAAGGCATCCCAGTTAAGAGATCGTAAAAGTGTGGAGAAAATTTCCCACTCGACGCGTTGTAGAGGACGGAAGAAACCGCCGGGTGAGAGGTTGTAATGCTTAGTAGTGGGCAGTCTGAATGTTAACTTCACTACCTTATGATCACTACCAAGGAGGTTGTCAAGCACACAAACTTGTGCTTGGTTGATGCCTTTCGTCATTATTAAGTCAAGGACATTAGATTTCCTGGTACGTAAGTTAACATGTTAAGTCCAGTCTTTTGCGAAGATAAGGTCGACAAATGCTTTATACTTGGGAGATGAGGACTGGGTAGACCAATCAACGTGCGGCATATTAAAGTCACCGTCGATTATCTTAAGGAGTGCAGGTAACAGCAAGACTTTGGTGAAGCGATCGACCAATTTTTTAATTTTACCTGTTGAGATATGCGGCCGGTTGTAGACGCAGCCAATGAGGAGGTCTAGGTACTCACCCTCAGCCTGAATCCATATAGTCTTCCTGGTTACCCAAAGATATGACTTGGAAGGAGGATTCATGAAGGTCTTCGCTGACGTAGATGAGGCATCCTCCGCCCCGTCGCTTAGCGTGCCCACTGCAGCATAATGAGTAGCCAGGTATTTGGATAGGTGAGTCAGCCGAACTGGCCGAATGCCAAGCCTCTGTGATTAGAACCAGTTGTGCTTTGGACATAGTAACAAGAGGACCCAGAAGGTGATTCTTTTGATTCATAGATCTGGCGTGATGAGAAGCATATTGTGGATCCCCAGCTTACTAGATTTGTTGAAGTGGGACGTAGTATGGAGTGTTGGAGCATCTCTTGGTGGATAGCTATTGGTTGAATTGCTGAAATTTTGTGAACCGTCTAGCAGAATCACAGGCAATCCAGAATGTGGTAAGGGGCTTATTTGCATGCATGCGCGGAGATGCATGCCGGGTAGGTCGATGGAACGTAATGGGATAGGTTAAGAGTAGCGTGGAGCATCGAATCCGAGGGGAAGGATGTGGGGGTAACTGATGATGCGCACGAGCTGAGAGATCTAGCTCGTAGTCGGTCATGACTTTGGCGTTTAGAGAGGCCGTCCGATTGGCTGAGATAGGTTGGTTGGAATTAGTTTGGCCATGTCCAGGAATCGAGTCAAGTGGTAGAGAGCCGCTGCTTGACTCTCGCAAGCTAGGAGAGAAGGCACGCAACTTGCGGCGTTCCATAAAAAACGGACCGGGGAACGTGTGGTCAGGGTTCGTGGCGTTATGGTGTGTTGATGACGGAGTGTCGACTGGCGTGATGGGATGAATGGATAGGGGAGCGGGGCATGTGCGGAATTCATCAGTTCGTTGCGCCCATGCGGGTTTCGCCCTGGTGATATTGCTGTTTGGTCAACAGTGTATCGAATTTTGCGAGGGGCCTGGAAGCGCACGACGGGGCTTGGGGGTCTGAGTAGGTAATTCTTACGTTGCGGCCGCTCAATATTGGTTGTCGCTAAAGGAGATTTCGCTTCATATCTTGGGAGTGAAAGCCTAGTTTTGCCCTCATGGTTTTTGTTGGCTATATTTATATGGTTGGTCCAGACGACGTATCTTATCTGGCTTTGCCCGTGCAGCATTGCAGTTTGGCCGGTAGACAGGTGAAGCATATGTGGGGTCTGGTTACGCATCATGGGGCTTGGGGTTCTAAGTAGGTAATTCCTACGTTGCGGCCGCTCAATCCTGGCTGTAGCCTGTCTTTCTGACTTCGCTTCGTAACGAGGGTATGGAGGCCAATAGGTGTTCGGACTATTTTAGAGGGTTGCCTATTCCGGGAGCCCAGAGAGCGATTCGAGAAGACGGATCGAGTTGCAGGGAAACTTTATTGGTTCAGCAAAAGATTCCCTGTTAGCTAGCTATAAATGAACGACACCGTGGACGCTCTAGCTAGGGGAACGGATCAAGCACAGCACACAGAGCAGTCGCGCGTTGCAACCGAAGCGAGCGCCAAGCAAAAATGGCGATGAGCAAGTAAAGCATTCGAACTCAGCAAGCAGTTCAACAAACCACACCGGTTGCCTAGGTGTACAATTAAAGAATTTTGGTTAGAATTTTACACAGGCAAACCGGGGAATCTCCAGACTGCTACATAGCCCTCTCCCAGAAGGGACTGTGTAAGCAGTCCTTCGATCTACGTGAGGACTGTCCGTCGCGGGCCAGCCTTCTGCGAGACCAGGTTGTGAAACCCGATGCAGCTGCTGGGGGAGAACCATGCAATCGGACCCTAGCGGGCTCCCACCCGTGTCCTCCCTACGGTGTCGAAACGGTAAAAATCTGTTTGTGGGGGGGCAGTTAATAAAGTTCACGTAGGCAGTTGAGCAGGAAGTTCGTTCCACTTGCAGTTGACGTGCGGGGATCCAGCGAAAGTGAAACCGAGGTGCAACCAACCGACGGTGTATATGAAAAGCAAAATGAAAAAGCAGCATAAATGCATAGCAATACACAAAAGAGTGCAAAGCGAAAAACGTGCAAAGCTGTTTTTGGGTTTTCAAAAGGTTTTGCTCTTTTTGGTAGTTTCAAAACGTTTTGGTCTTTTTTGTGGATTTTCAAAAACGTTTAGTAAGAGCAGAAAATTTCTAAGGCACGTTCTACGTAAAATAGTAAGTGCTGACAAAGTCTGAAAAGCGAACTGGAGGCTTGAGTTTCCTACCGCGTCGATTGAGGGTAGGGCGGTTAGGAGTGCTGTCGGTTGTGTTCGTCGGTTCTACTGGAGCGGGCTGACTCGTCTGAGGTTGCGGTGCCAGCTGTGATGGCACAGGCTGTGAAGGTGCTTGTTGCACCGGCGAGTCAGACTTGTCGAAGAATGCTGGCTTGAGTCGATCAATGGCGATCGTCTCAGTGGTGTTGCGTCGTGGCTTGCTTATGTCGGGATCAGCTTGTTGGGCAGCAGCCATGGCAGCTAGATCAATGTTGGTGCCAGGCGATAAGCTGATCTGCTGAATGCGTGAAAGCGCATCCGCGACGGGATTGAGAGCACCTGAGACATGACGTACGTCTGTCGTAAACTGAGAAACGTAGTCTAGGTGTCTAGTTTCCCGCGGCGAGTACTTGTCTGTTGCGCCATTGATTGCGTAGATCAATGGCTTGTGGTCGGTGAAGACGGTGAAATGTCGGCCTTCGAGGTAGTGACGGAAATGTCGGATACCTAGGTAGATAGCTAACAGTTCCCTACCGAAGGTGCTGTAACGCGATTCGGCAGGTTGTAAACGTTTCGAGAAGAAACCTAGAGGTATCCATCGATGGTCGATGAGTTGCTGAAGAACTGCACCGACGGCAGTGTCTGATGCGCCAGTTGTCAGAGAGAGTGATGAAGACGTGTCTAGATGTGCGAGAAGCGCTATGTTGGAGATAGCGTCTTTTAGCTTCTCGAAAGACAATTTAGCGTCGTCTGGAAAGTGAAAAGACCGCTGTTTACCGCGGAGCAAGTCAGTCATTGGTTGAACAATGCTCGCGCAGTTAGGGATAAAGCGTCGATAATAGTTGACCAGGCCAAGGAATCGGCGTAACTGCTTGAAGGAACTGGGAGCAGGGTAGTCCTTCAGTGCCTGGATTTTGTCTGGCAGAGCTTCAATACCAGAGGCAGAAATGCGGTGGCCAAGAAAGTCGATGGAGCTTTGGCCAAGCTCGCATTTATCGGGGTTGACGGTAACCCCATGCTGTGTTAAGCGTTGGAAGAGAGCGTCGAGTTGATGAAGATGTTCTTCATCAGAAGAGCTCGCGATAAGAATGTCATCTAGATAAGGATAAACGCCTTCGAGTCCTCGCGTTACCTCATGAATGAAACGCCGAAAAGTTTGGGCAGCGTTGCTGAGGCCGAAAGGCATTCTGAGGTACTCGAATAGGCCGAATGGCGTAATGACTGCAGTTTTAGCAATGTCGTCTGGCGCCACAGGTATCTGATGGTAGGCGCGAACTAAGTCGACTTTGCTAAAGATAGACTTGCCAGCTAGAGCTGAGGTCAAGTCGTGCATGTGCGGGATAGGGTATTTATCCGGGACGGTAACTTTGTTAAGTGCCCTGTAGTCACCACAAGGGCGCCAGTCACCGGATTTCTTCGGCACCATGTGTAATGGTGATGCCCATGGACTTTTGGACGGGCGGATGATTCCCAGTTCGAGCATTTGCTCGAATTCCGCCTTAGCAGCTTTGAGCTTGTCCGGGGCTAATCGGCGAGGACGGGCCGAAACAGGTGGGCCCTTAGTGCAAATGTAATGCATGACGTTCGACGTCACAGGAGGCAAGTCGTTCAGGACGCGAACGAGTTTAGGGTGCTTGCTGAAAAGTTCTAGAAAAGTCTGTGAAGCTTGAGGTAGGACACGAATGGGAGTGATAGCAGCCACGTTGGCGCTAGTCCCGATAACACTGAGCTGTGTCCTAGAATCGATAAGCTTCTTCCGTTTAGCGTCGACGATGAGGTCGAAGCGTTGAAGAAAGTCTATGCCTATGATGGCGAAAGGCACAGCAGCGATTATGAAAGGCCAGCGAAAGGTTCGCCGGAGGCCTAAATTGAGCGTTAGCAGCTTTTCGCCGAAAGTTGCGATTGGTGTGCCATTGGCGGCACGCAGCTTGGTCGGCGATGGTGAGACGACCTCATCTGAGCTACGGGGTATAACGCTAACTTCTGCACCAGTGTCTACTAGAAACTCGGTGCCGGAAGTTAAATCCCTAACGCGGATGAGGCGACTTTGGTGTTGGCCAGGCGCGTCCGTTGCCGTTACCGACCGGCCGAGGTTTCCGTGCTTCTTGGCGAAGCTGCAAGGTTTGACACATTTACGAGCTGCAGTACCAAAACGCTGGTGGTACCAACAGCTAGCTTGCCTGTTGTTAGAGTTAGAAAGTTTGCAGGGCGATTTTGAGCGGCTATGACGAAGACGGTCCTTAGTAAGCTGCTGGAACTGGCGACTATGTGTCGCGACTTGTGTTTGCAGGGCTTCTATAGTTGACAGTAAGCCAGTGATAGAAGTGCCCTGGGACGCGACGGCATGGACCTTGCTGGCGTCGACTTGTGGCTGTGATCGTTCAATAACTCGATCTGCTAAATCTGCTAGTTGAGTGAGCGAAACGGAGCTCACTGTAGCGAGAATCGCTTGCGTGTTTTCCGGTAGCCGTTGTAGCCATAGTTCGCGAAGTAAAGTCTCATCCATGGTTGAAGAACCAAGGAGTTGCTGCATCTCTCGTAGCAGGGTTGAGGGCAGTTTGTCGCCCAGCTGCAGATCCCTGAAAAGCTGCTGCAGGCGAACTTTCTCAGAGGGCATAACACGCTTAATCGTGGCTTCCTTGAAAGCCTCATAGCGGTTTTCGGTCTGAGAAATGATGACGTCACGAACCTGCATTGATATCTCCTTGGGGAGATAGGACAGGAGCTTGCAGTACTTCGCGTAGTCGGAAGTGATTCTGTGGTTGTAAAACTCAGCCTCCAGATGAGCGAACCACAAAACAGGATCCATGTCCCAAAAAGGTGGAACTGAGAGAGATACAACACTAAGCATAGACTCTACCTTATGGTCTACAGATTCCATGATTTGAAAAAATGACGCGAAAAAATAGGCTACCGTATGCAAAAATAAAACCGGAAAATATGAAAAATAAATGGAACGAGCTCACCGGAGAAAAGTTCGAAATATCCGGCGTTGAGATTGTTCCGGATCCGGGGTCACCAATTTAGAGGGTTGCCTATTCCGGGAGCCCAGAGAGCGATTCGAGAAGACGGATCGAGTTGCAGGGAAACTTTTATTGGTTCAGCAAAAGATTCCCTGTTAGCTAGCTATAAATGAACGACACCGTGGACGCTCTAGCTAGGGGAACGGATCAAGCACAGCACACAGAGCAGTCGCGCGTTGCAACCGAAGCGAGCGCCAAGCAAAAATGGCGATGAGCGAGTAACACATTCGAACTCAGCAAGCAGTTCAACAGACCACACCGGTTGCCTAAGTGTACAATCATAAAATTTTGGTTAGAATTTTACACAGGCAAACCGGGGAATCTCCAGACTGCTACACTATTTAGCTTGCCTATACTCTCATGCTTAGTTCGTTCCCCGTATCGCTTTGGGCTTTGCCAGAGTGGCATTGCAGATCAGTCGGCAGTGTAGCGGAGTCTGCTTGTAATC
>OX104069.1:95743691-95768468 GCA_944474145.2 Dicrocoelium dendriticum | reverse complement strand
CGTGTAGGCCTTTCCACCCCGGAGGAACGCAAATCCTTACTGCGACTTGCATTCAAACTTAAGGGTAGGGGTGTCAGCTTTCAGCCGGACCTACCACTGGCAGATAGATTGAAGTTAACGGAGGTTATCAAAGACCTCAACAACAGGCGCGCGGCTGGTGAGCAAGGCCTCTGTCTGGTGAGTTTTCAGGTGGTCAGCCGGAAGTTACTTTCCGCCCTATCAGAACCAATCCTGATGGCGCACGACCCAGGGATGGTCGTGCCGACTTCCTTGAGGTAGTACTTAACAACGTGCGTAGCCTAAGGAACAAGGTGCACGAGTTGGGTCTACTCGTGGACAAATCTCGTCCCGACGTACTTGCTTTCACTGAAACGCGGCTGTCTCCGGATATCACGGACGGTGAGTTATGTTTACCTGGCTACGCGCTGCTTAGAACTGATTGCTCCTTTGGTCGCCAAGGCGGAGACGTTGTACTGTATGTGAGCTGTAACTTAGATGTGTTGAAGACCTGCACATTCCAGTCGTCGGATCAGACTGTTGAAGCCCTATCGGCTGTTTGTGCACTTCTACTACCCACATTACAGGCATAGTGATATACAGAAGTCCTGGAAGTTCTTCCAGGGGGCTGCTTGACCTTATTCGCACTCAGTCTGCGAATAAGTGTTCAGATCTAGAGGACTTCAGCCTCCCGGAAGTATGTTGGGCCGATCTTTCTTGCAATTCGGCATTAGGAACATGCGGTGCAGACGTTCTTGAACAGACTCTTCAAGTGACTTTGAACCAGTTCGTGGAAACCCCCATTAGGTATATAGACAACCAAATACCATCTACTTTGGATTTGGTTTTCGCTAAGTCCCTGGACTTCGTGACTGACGTTTCATGCGGTGCACCTCTAGGGTCCAGCGATCACGTATGCATATCCTTTCGATGTGCTCTTTCAAGGCAGCAAGAGACCGCTTTTGAATTACTTCCGAATATTTGGCGGGCAATGCAATGGGAGCTAAGGCTTCAGTTCTGAACTGTGAAATCTCGATGGCTGACTCTGTCCAGTTAGCCTGGGATAAATTTAAGGCATACCTTACGGAGGTTCCCACTCCCTATATCCCACTCATTAGGCAAAGTGGGTTAAGGGCACGGCCACCATGGATAGATACCACAAGAAATTCCAAACCAAGGTCATCCTCACACACGCGTGACGTGCGTGCTACTGGTTCATTTGGATTATTTCCCTCTATCCTCTCTCCATCTTCTCGCAGCGTTGTCACTGTACGCTCATTCGAACCGGATTTACCAGCTCTACACAGTGATCCATCATACGTGGAAATATCTTCTACGATTAGAAGCTGTGCCATCAATAAGCGTTTTTCACTGGCATCTGTGATTAAGCGCAAGCGTTTAACTCAATCGTATTGAGCCGATTGCCATTCTGTGTGACACCATTCGATACAGAATTCTCGAGGCAGGCCGAAAAGCCTAAGCTTACTCCGATCCAGTGTTTCTCAACACAGCTGTGAAAGCATCTGTGATCTGTCAATCTTTGTTCAGCGCTCTGTTCAGGTTCCAGTCTCTCGCCATTCCTTGTGACCTTGTCAGCCAGTGCGGCTGCATTACCCATCACACGGACCGCGCGACCACGCCGACCGCTCATTTGACCTTGCAACCACCACGCTCGCCTAACTGATGTGCGCCGCTTTCAAAGCTGTAAAAGTACAGAACGCTAACCAACCCACTGGGTCAGGTAACGAGACCGAATTGAATGGCAGAAAGGCGAAACCGCAGAGACTCCCATCGAAAGGCATTTGCGCGTTAGGAGAATGTCATCGGGTAGTAAAAATCGGTCTGGCTTGTTCGCCCTGTTTAGCATGGTACCATACGAAATGTGCAAAGGTGTCCCAACAACAGTTACGGCAGCGAAATAGCTCACAAGGTGCATTTTGGTTCCGTACTGCGTGTTCCACCATCCCCCTGGTTAAGTGCTTGCTTATCCTAGCTGAGAAATGCGACCGGTTAATCGCAGAAGCAGAGCAGAGGATAAACAAGGAGATTACTTCAATGGGAGCGAGTATGGACCACAGAAGCTTAGCGGCTGCTACGCAACGGAATGCTGAACAAATCGCTTCGCCTGCACCGCAATCAGCCATGTCTCCATCTCCGTTGTCTTCTCCAACTTTGGTAGAACGCCGGGCGAAAACAGACTGTACCTACGTGAATCAAGCAGTACTCACAGCAAAGAAAATCAGGCACCATTCAAAACGTCTGGTTAAGCAAATTCCACTAGACCTGACATCTAGTATTAACAAGGATGGAGCAGCCAAACACCAACCCTTGGTACCTGTAGCTCAAATATCTCTTGTCGAGACTAAGCCTCCCAGAACATCGGTTACATATGCAGAGATTGCTGCTAGGGTCCACCGAGAGGCCGCCGTTGCGTCCTCTTCCATTGTAAACACCGTTAACGCAAATGGAGAGAAAAACAGCAAACAATCACTTACCAACAAGTCAAGACAAATAAGTACCATACCTTGTAGATCGATTAAAAAGGGATCCAACGACAGTGCCCGGACTGTTGTATGCTCAAAGTTCCCGAATCTACCGCCATCACATTGCGGGATAACTTATCAGACGACCAAGACCAATGGAACTCATTGTGTATGCAGATGAGTATCAAAGCCAAGCCCGTAAACTTGTTACGAATTACTCGTCATCCGAACTCGCCACACTATGGTGAACCCAGACTTATTCGAGTAACACTAGAATCCTCAACCGACGTGGAAAATGTTTTGCTCTCCGCAAGCGCGCTAAAACACGAATCCTGTGCGATACGTATCTATCCTGATGTCCCTTGGAGCGCGCGACAATCAAAAAGAAACACCGAAGAGGGGCACAGCAAGCAAGACCGCCTAAACACAGTCTTCATACATGGAGTGCCAGAACATCCTTCTAACGATGTTCAAGAGACCGGAAAGCACGATTTAGAACAGTGGCGGTTCATTCGTGAAACACTTTCTTTGGATGATGTTGTGGCACTATCGCTCACCAGGATACCTCTCTCATCGAAGTATAGAGGATGCGGCCCTAGAATCCCAAAACTTGTGGTCCAGTCAGAGTAACAAGCAAAGGATGTTTTGGATCGATGGAGAAGAAATCGGAAACATCTTCCTTCCGAAATTTGGTTAAAGGTCGCAAAAAATTCGCACAGCTCAAGTATTAAAGCAACCGAAGCAGCAAGCATCCTGAGGAATGTACAGAAGTGTAACTTGACTGCTGCTTTGATTGACTCTGAAGTAGGTTTAAACGAAGGCTGGGACGCACCTTGGCCAAATCAAGTTGCAAACGAGGTATCATTGACCCATCAAAAAACGAATAACTGCCGACCTCCCATCGGTCGGCATTCTCCCACACTTGACAGCTTCACCTCTCTGCGGGATCCTAGAGACCGAGAAACTGGCCTGCTTGTATACAAATGCTCAGGGACTTTCTAACAAACTGGCTGAACTGAAAGATCGCCAAGCTTCCGGCTCGTATGATGTCGTTGGTATCACCAAGACATGATTGCACACGGGAATGAAGGACGCTGAAGTGTCGCTACCGGGCATGTCGCTGATCCGGAACGATAGGCTCACAAAAGGAGGAGGGGTAATCCTGTACTACCGAAACGACTTACAGTGCGAAGCCGTGGAGGATTCAGATTCGCAGTTCCCCGACTCTCTTTGGTGACGGTTGCAGTTAAAAGGTAGGGACGCTTGCCTTATTATCTTGGTGTACCGCGCCCCTAACTCAACACCCGAAACCGACTACCACCTAATGGCTGCTTTAAGGTGCAGTTTACAACCAAAGTACACTCACATTCTTATCATGGGTGATTTCAACGTACATTGCTTAGAAGCCCCTGCCACAACCGGCGAACAATTCAAAACCGATTTACAAGATCTAGTAACTACTGCTCCTCTTTACAACCACATCACTTTGCCCACTCGGTTCAGAACTGGTAACAGGCCATCTGTGTTGGATCTTGTGCTTACCAACGAAGAGCATATGATTGATGCGTTGGTTTTAGACTGCCCGTTGGGTCGCAGTGATCACGCAGTCATCAGTTTCAACTTCGTCTGCTATGCAGAATATCGGAATGATAAAGATGAGACTGTGCGAACCATCACAAGGTACGACCGACTCGCCCAGCTAGTCAGCGCCACAACATGGTCTTTCCTCGAAGAAGAACCCCCAGAACTCGCCTGGCTCGAGTTCGTCAACACATTCAGTCAGCTGATTGCACAGGCTTCAGAGATAAAAGCTTACAATAAGTGCAAATCCGTTTCTTTCGTTAGGAGCAGAACCCGAAAATGGATGACAGTACGCCATGCAGCATGGCGAGTGTACAGAGAAGCTCCAGCACCAGAAACGTGGGACAACTACGTAGCCCAACGTAACCACTGCACTCAACTGTTAAGAGAAGACAAAGCCGCCTATCAGCAGAACATCGCAAAAACCTTCAGTGCTAACCACAAACTGCTTTACAAGCACGTTAATGGCCTACGAAAGGTGAGGCAAGGATTTCCTCCACTCAAGACGGCTGATGGCCCAACAAGAACGTCTATGGAAGCTGCAAACGCGCTGCAGATGCAATACGCCCCCACGTTTCAAAGGGTCTTGCCACCAAGCGATCTACCAAGCTTTGTCTTCTGCTCACCAGGACTAACCCACATCAATTTTACCGCAGAGGCTGTATTGCAAAAGCTGACCTCTCTACGCAAACACAGCTCGCCGGGTGTCGACGCCATTCGTCCTGAGGCATTGGGAATAGCAGCAAACCAACTGGCAGGACATTTAGCTCAGTTTTTCCAGCACTGCTTAGACCAGAACCAAGTTCCCGCCATGTGGAAGCTTGGAATAATAAGCCCGATTCACAAAGGTGGAAGCAGATCTGATCCCTCCAACTACCGCCCAGTAACCCTTCAACCTATACTCTCCAAGGTCATGGAATCCGTAGTTGCCGATGCACTGGTGTGCTATCTGGAAAACTGCAACCTCATCACTCCTGAACAGCATGGTTTCCGTCGACAGCGGTCATGTACAACTAAGTTACTCATTGCACGCAGTAGTTGGACCGAGGCAGCCGACGCTGGAGAAGGTGTTGATGTGATATACCTGGATTTTTCCAAGGCTTTCGATCGTCTAGACCATCGGATACTACTATCCAAGCTGCAGTATTACGGGATCGGAGACCCTCTTTTAAGCTGGATCGCTAACTTTCTATTTCAAAGGCAATTAGTGGTCAGAGTTCGGAGCTCTTTATCGGACCCCATACAAGTGGAGTGTGGTGTGCCGCAAGGCTCGGTTCTAGGTCCACGTTTGTTTCTGGTGTTTATTAATGACCTTGCACAGGGAATCGCTTCAAACTTCCTAATGTTTGCCGACGATATCAAGATCTGGCGCAGGATCCAGGCGAACGCCGACCAACATGTGCTCCAAAGTGACTTAGCTACAGTGTATCAATGGTCGATCAAAAACTCATTGCAGTTCAACGTCAGTAACTGCAAGGTGCTTTCCATCCGATATCAAAGCAGCTACTCATACCGACTCGGAACGGATGTGCTGCAACAATCAACTCTCGAACGTGACTTGGGTGTCCTGGTTCATGTTGACTTGGGTTGCTCCAGGCAATCGGAAAAGGCCTCCAAGACCGGGAATCAACACGTTGGGCTGTTGAGGCGGGCGTTTGGACGAATAAACAGCTCCATATTTCGACAAATGCTCAGTGCGTATGTTCGCCCCCATGTCGAATACGCAATTCAAGCCTGGCATCCATGGCTGAAACACGACCTTAATGCACTGGAGCAGCCACAACGCCGGGCATCTAAGAACGTAACTGGAATGCGCAATCTGTCCTACCAGAAGAGGCTGCGACGACTAGGATTGTTCAGTGGAAGCTATCGCAGGCTACGAGGCGACCTGGTTATAACATACTTGATTCTGCGAGACCCACATCATGTGTGCCGCCCTTTACTGCAACTCAGCAGCAATACAAACCTGAGGGGCCACTCATTAAAACTCGCAGAACAATACAGTCGTCTGGAGTGCGGCAGAAATTTCTTTTCCATCCGTGTCTGTCACCCGTGGAATGCTCTCCCAGAATCGGTCGTCTCTGCACCGACACTAACAATATTTAAAAGACGGTTGGACGATGCACTCATCCACTTACACTTTGTTACTTAGCACTGTGTCTCCATCCTACACCTGGAGTTTACCCTGGAATTATTTGTTGTTAACTGTGGGGGTTGTGAAGCTAAGTGGATCGCAGGGCTGCAGCGAAGCAAACGATAAGTCCTTATTTTCGTATTTAAAGTGTTAACTATTTTACTATCCTTTTCATCATAATTATTATGTTGATTTCCCCACCAACTATCCAACGGCGCTTGTAAAGCAACGCTTCTTAACCCGTATAAATTCACTGTTCATTGTTTATTGATGCTGCCGAAGCTACCAAGCAACTCCATCAGCCAGTACCTATGATAGTTATCGAGAGAATAAAAATAAATATAAGCAACATCTCAGAGCTTCTCGTCTCCCATAGGAGCGGGGTTTAGCGGACTCGGCCGCAGCTAATCCCAAGAATATTTTTGCTTCGTTAAAAGACGCAGCGGGCAAAACTGCTATACCAGCTTTATTCCGAGCAGACGAGACCCGTGCGCAAACTGACTATGACAAGGCTTGTATACTGAGTGAGCAGTATACTGCGGTCTTTGCTCGGGAGACCTCTTTACCACAGGTTGAATTGGTTTCCAGAGTTCCAGAGGATTATTGCTTAGATGGATTGAGCAAAACGGAGACCCAGGTCTTCGAGCTACTGCAAGGCATTAATCCCTCTAACGCTTCCGGTCCCCCTTCAATTCATCCGAAGCTGTTGCATGAATCGGCCACTGAGCTGAGTGGTCCACTCACGTGCGTGCTTTTAATATCGCTGTACAGCTGCAGCCTACCTTCGGAATGGAAGGCAATCCTCTGTCCGATTTTTAAGGGCGGTGACAGCGCTCTACCCGCGAACTACCGGCCTGTCAGTTTGACAAGCGTAGTAGTCAAGTTGTTTGACAAGCTGATAGAAGATTCAGTGGAGAACAACCTGAATCCATTCAACCTTCTCTGTGTTGCGCAACATGGATTCCGTAAAGGATTTTCATGTCAGACTAATGTACTTGTAGCTCGTGAAAGCTGGGCCGAAGCGGTAGACAGTGGCCACGCTGTAGACGTGCTATTGGTAAATTTTTCGAAAGCTGTTGACACTGTTCCACATCTTCGGCTCTTACTTAAGTTAAGATCTTACGGGATATCTGGTCGCGCACTTCAATGGGTGTCGGCCTTCCTTGATGGGAGGAAACAGTGAGTACGGGTAGGGTGTAGCATTTGGCTCAGGCAAGCTCTCCTTAGTGGCGTTCCACAGGGCTCGGCATTGGATCCATTTTTGTTTGAGATCTATATAAATGACTTGCCGGGAGAGCTAAGGGTGACATCACAAATGGTTGCTTTCGACCTTCCGTCCTGGAATATTGTGGATATCCCGGGGTCCTAAAGCAATTCAGCGTGCCTTGGATGGGCTCTGGGAATGGCCTACCTTATGGTTAATGCCCATAAATAGAGCCAAGTGCTCTGTTCGCCGAATCGGAGCTGCTTATCCTCACACCCGATATGTTGTTGGCGGTGGTGAACTCCCTGCTTTTACTCAGCGGGTGGATTTAGGGGTCGTAGACGCCTCAGCACTTCACTCTGAAGATAACTGGAAGAAGGCTGCTTGTCGAGGGTTTCGTATGATGTGGTTTATCCGCCACTGTTTCGGAATCTTAACGGCCAAGTTGTTTGTGAAGCTATTTTCGGCATTCGTCCGAACCCATCTGGAATATTGTATTCAGGCTTGTCCACCATGTCTTAACCGAGACAAAATGGACTTGGAGAGGGTGTTACGAGTGGGCACTCGGCTAGTGAAGAGTCTACGGGGACAGACGTATCCTGAACGCTTGCTCAGTTTGGGTATGTACTCCATGCACTACCGAAGGCTGAGAGGGGAGCTGATTCTCACTTATCGTCTATTGACGAGTAAGATTGGTCCGGACGTGTCAGGGCTATTTAGTCCCGCTACGTTATTTAATCTCCGCGGTCAAGTTCAAGTTCAAGCGGGACTGGAACGATAGGATAGATCCCGTGAGTGTTCCTTCTTTGGCGGGTCGTTGAACCAGGAGTTGGCAAACTTTGAAATACTGATGGACCTAAAACAAATACCGCATCACACCCTGTCCAACCAATTAATGCCCACGGATCCTGCCCTAGCAGTCCCTGCTGGGTCGGTTACGTGAAGTAAGAAATAGAAAAAAGTAAACGCAGGAGGCAAAAGAGAAAGTGGTAAGAGCTAAACAAGTGGAATACCAAGATATTTGAGTCAATAAAAAAGAACTGAAAAATGTAGGTGACTCAGCTAGGAAAAAGGAAAGGTTTGCTGTTGCCACCCAAGAGCATCGAGCTGGCGCGCAAAACCCCTAACTGTGGGTTCCCTAACCACGTGATCTGTAAGCGAATTCCAGCGATCTATACCTCGGCGCGATAGACGAGTTTCCGTCCTAATCCTATCAGACCGTGTTTTATGCAGTTTTATTGGGTGACCGCGGAGACTAGGTAACGTAGCGGGACTAAATAGCCCTGACACGTCCGGTCCAATCTTACCCGTCAAAATACGATAAGTGAGAATCAGCTCCCCTCTCAGCCTTCGGTAGTGCATGGAGTACATATCCAAACTGAGCAAGCGTTCAGGATACGTCTGTCCCCGTAGACCCTGCACTAAACGAGTGCCCACTCGTAACACCCTCTCCAAGTCCATTTTGTCTCGGTTAAGACATGGTGGACAAGCCTGAATACAATATTCCAGATGGGTTCGGACGAATGCCGAAAATAGCTTCACAAACAACTTGGCCGTTAAGATTCCGAAACAGTGGCGGATAAACCACATCATACGAAACCCTCGACAAGCAGCCTTCTTCCAGTTGTCTCCAGAATGAAGTGCTGATGCGTGTACGACTCCTAAATCCACCCGCTGAGTAAAAGCAGGGAGTTCACCACCGCCGAGAACATATCGGGTGGGAGGATTAGCAGCTCCGATTCGGAGAACAGAGCACTTGGCCCTATTCATGAGCATCAACCATAAGATAGACCATTCCCAGAGTCTACCCAAGGCACGCTGAATTGCCTCAGGACCCCCGGGATATCCACAATATTCCAGAGCTTAAGGTCGTCAGCAAACATTAATGATGACACCCTAGCTCTCCCGGCAAGTCATTTACATAGATCGCGAACAACAATGGCCCCAATACCGAGCCCTGCGGAACGCCACTAAGGACAGCTTGCCTGAGCGAAAGGTTACGCCCCACCCGTACGCACTGTTCCCTCCCATCAAGGAAGGCCGACACCCATTGAAGGGCGCGACCAGATATCCCGTAAGAGCACAACTTTAGTGAGAGCCGAAGATGTGGAACAGTGACAAACGCTTTCGAAAAATCTACGAATAGCACGTCTACAACGTGGCCACTGTCTACCGCTTCGGCCCAGCTTTCACGAGCTACAAGTAAATTTGTCTGACATGAAAATCCTTTGCGGAATCCATGTTGTGCAACACTGAGAAGGTTGAATCGACTCAGGTGGTTCTCCACTGAATCCCTCATCAGCTTCTCGAACAACTTGACTACTACGCTTGTCAAACTGACAGGCCGGTAGTTCGCGGGTAGAGCGCTGTCACCGCCCTTAAAAATCGGACAGAGGATTGCCTTCCATTCCGAAGGTTGGCTGCAGCTGTACAGCGATATTGAAAATACGCATGTGAGTGGACCACTCAGCTCAGTGGCCGATTCATGCAACAGCTTCGGATGAATTGAAGGGGGACCGGAAGCGTTAGAGGGATTAACGCCTTGCAGTAGCTCGAAGACCTGAGTCTCCGTTATGCTAAATTCAGCTAAACAATAATCCTCTGGAACACTTGAAACCAATTCAACCTGCGGTAAAGAGGTCTCCCGAGCAAAGACCGCAGTATACTGCTCACTCAGTATACAAGCCTTGTCATAGTCAGTTTGCGCACGGGTCCCGTCTGCTCGCAATAAAGCTAGTATAGACAATTTTGCCCCTCTGCGAGACAATTTTGCCCCGCTGCATAAACCACGGTCTGATAGGATTAGGACGGAAACTCGTCTATCGCGCCGAGGTATAGATCGCTGGAATTCGCTTCCAGATCACGTGGTTAGGGAACCTACGGTTAAGGGTTTAGCGCGCCAGCTCGATGCTCTTGGGTGGCAACGGCAAACCTTTCCTTTTTCCTAGCTGACTCACCTTCACTTTTATTGAGTCAGATATCTTGGTATTCCACTTGCTTAGCTCTTACCGTTTTCTCCTTTACCTTCTGCGTTTACTTTTTCTATTTCTAACTTCACGTAACCGTCGCAGCAGAGACTGCCAAGGCAAGATACATGGGCATTGATTTGTTAGGCAAGGTGTGATGCGGCATTTGTTTTAGGTCCATCAGTATTTCAAAATTGGCAAGCTCCTGGTTCAACGACCCGCCGAAGAAGGAACACTCACGGGCTAATCCTATCGTTCCAGTCCCGCTTGAACTTGAACTTGGTACAGTTCGACGCTGGAATCGTTCGGTACAGAACTGCTGGACTTGACGCTGCAGGTACCACTACACCAGTTCGTGGACCTCCCCACTAGGTACATGAGCAATCAGCAGCCGTCCATTTTAGATCTTGTTTTTGCTAAGTCACTTGACTTTGTAAATGACATTAAATATGACTCGCCTCTTGGCGCTAGCGATCACGTTTGCTTGTCTTTCCAGTGTGCTCTTATCAGGTCTTGCCAAGCTACTACCAGTTGGTATCCGAACATTTGGGCCGCGGACTTCCAAGCGATGCGGGATAGAGCTAGGTCATCGCCTTGTGTGATATCTGATACCGACACTGTTCATATACCCTGGGAAAAGCTTAAGGCTCACCTCGTCGACATTTCTGCACCTCACGTCCCACTGGTAAAAAGAAGGGAATCGAAAGCGCATCCTCCGTGGATAGATTCCGCGGGCAAGGGCCTGCTAAAGAAGAGGTCTAGATGCTGGCGAGCTTACCGAACAGCTCCGTCAAACGGCACGTTTGACAAATATCGGTTGGTTCGAAATGAGTGCAAGCTACATCTTAGGTTGGCCCGGCTTCAGTATGAAAAGGGCTTAGCTCATACTGCTTCGAAAAATCCCAAGAGATTTTTGCTTACGTTAAACGACGCTGTGGTGCAAACTCGCCTATTCCACCATTGCTTCGAGGAGATGGGACCCATGCCTATAGCGACTATGACAAGGCATGCGCGCTTGGTAAGCAGTACTCAAGCGTCTTTGTCCGCGGGACAAATACGCCATGCAAAGAGTTAGTTCCTAGAGTCCCTGAGGACTGTTGTCTGGATGAAATTCCTGTAACGGAGTCCCAAGTTCTCCGGTTGCTAAAAGAGGTGAACCCAACTAAGGCTTCTGGGCCAGATTCCGTTCATCCAAAATTGTTGCACGAATTGGCAGGGGAACTCAGTGGACCTCTGACTTGTGTGTTTCAGAAGTCACTCAACAGCTGTATCTTGCCTACCGAATGGAAGGAGGCTGTTGTCTGCCCGATTTTCAAATGCGGTGACAAAGACCTACCTGCTAATTACAGGCCTGTCCGCTTGACTAGCGTGGTCGTTAAGTTACTTGAAAAAGTAGTACGAGATACAGTGGAGAACCATTTAAATAGGTTTTACCTGCCTAGCGTCGAGCAACATGGTTTTCGCAAAGGATTTTCGTGTCAGACGAACTTGCTGGTAGCTCGAGAGTGCTGGGCTGAAGCCGTAGACAGTGGACATGCGGTGGATGTGGTGTTCATTGACTTCGCCAAGGCCTTTGACACTGTCCCCCATTCGCGACTCTCACTGAACTTGAGGTCGTATGGAATAGCTGGTCGCGTTCTCCAGTGCGTATCAGCTTTTCTGGATGGACGGGAACAGTGTATTCGTGTGGGAAGCAGTCTTTCGTTTCGACAGGCTGTACTTAGCGGCGTTCCGCAAGGCTCTGTCCTAGGTCCGCTGCTGTTCTCAGTCTACGTGAATGACTTACCGGAGGAGCTTGAGGTACAATCGCTTTTATTTGCTGATGACCTAAAGCTCTGGAATATTGTTGATATCCCTGCAGGTCCTATGGCTCTTCAACGGGCTCTGGATAAACTCTTGGAATGGTCTGTCTTGTGGCTGCTGCCCATAAACCGGGCAAAGTGTTCAGTGCTGCGTATCGGAGCATCTGATTCCTCCACAAGTTATGTACTCGATGGGAGTGAACTTTCTCACGTGACTCATCAGGTTGATCTAGGTGTCATCCACTGTTCCACATTACACTCTGGAGACAACTGGAAGAAGGCGGCTAGTAAAGGGTTCCGGATGTTGTGGTTTATCCGTCGTTCTTTTGGGACCCTAACCGCTGATGTATTTGTGAAGCTCTTCTCAGCGTTTGTGCGACCCCACCTAGAATATTGCGTCCAGGCCTGTCCACCATGCCTTGTCCGGGACAAAATGGCACTAGAAAGGGTGTTACTTGTCGGTACTAGGTTGGTCAAGGGATTACGAGGGCAAACGTACCCCGAACGCCTACTTAGTTTGGGAATGCAGTCAATGCACTATCGAAGAATTAGAGGGGACCTAATCCTAACCTACCGTATTTTGACTGGGAAGGTTGGCCCTGATTTGTCCATGCTATTTAGTCCTGCTAGATTATCTGGTCTCCGCGGGCATTGTATGAAGCTGGACAAACCGCGGTCCGATCGAGTTAGAGCGGAGACACGCTTATCGCGTCGAGTCATCGAGCGCTGGAACCTGCTTCCTGAAAATGTTGTCAAGGAAGCTACGGTTAAGGGGTTTGAGCGTCAACTAGATGCTCTTGGGTGGCAACACGAAACCTTTCCGTTTTCCTGACAAATTCCCATCTTCATACTTCGATTCTATTTTCTTTGCTTTTCCTCGTCATTGGTATTATTCTCTTCTTTTAACTGATTTCCCCTACTCCCTTACCTTCGATTCTCCTTCCTCTCTTACTTACTTCACGTAACTGACACAGCTGGGACAGCTAATGTTAGGAACGTGGGCATTAAATTGGTGGACCAGGGTGTTTTTCGGGTGTTTTCCTTTTAGACCCATCAAGAAGTCGGAGCACCCCTATCAACTCCTGGATCGACGACCCGCTCAAGAAGGAACACTTACGGGATTCATCCTCTCGTTCCAGTCCCACTTAATCTTGAACTTCCGAATAAACGTAACGTAAAAATCTTCAACACAGCACTGAAGTAAAATGGTGGCCTAAACAAGAACATCTGGACTAGCGTTAAAATCATTCTTAAAATGCAAATTTGTTTATCTAGACAAATGTTAATGAATTTCACATTAAAGGCGCGCGCGGGCTACCGGTTCTCTGAAGCCATGGCTGGAGTGAAGTGTTACTTTGATATTTCCGCCGATGGCGTTTCCCTTGGCCGGGTCACTTTTCAGGTAAATTGATAGGTAACATAAACTTGCTTTTTTAGCTCTACCCTGATCTTCCAAAGACTACTGAGAATTTCCGCGCGTTGTGCACCGGCGAAAAGGGTTTCGGGTACAAAGGGTCCAGTTTCCACCGCATTATTCCTGGCTTCATGTGCCAAGGCGGTGACTTCACAGCGGGGAATGGCACTGGAGGCAAGAGCATCTACGGTGCAAAATTTGCCGATGAGGGATTTCAACACAAACACACTAAACCTGGATTACTCTCGATGGCAAATGCTGGACCTAACACCAACGGCTCCCAGTTCTTCATCACGACCAGCGTCTGCGGCTGGTTAGATAACAAGCATGTTGTCTTTGGAGAGGTAGTGGATGGAATGGATATCGTAAAGAAAATGGAATCGATGGGAAGTTCGAGCGGGCAAACCTCGAAGAAAGTAACGATTGCTGACTGCGGACAATTGTGAGCGCGTTTGCGCTGTACCTTTATGTCATCAGTAAATTGTTGTACCCCGATTTGTTTGTTAACCTGTCACTATCTGGGATGTCTGGTTTAATCGGAGAGCTCAATGAAAAACCTAATAAGTATTCTTAGTAAGTTATTCATCTAGCTCCGTCCGCGTTTTCTATGTTCATTGAGTGGTAGAAGGAGGTACCGTGTCAGCTCATTCACTTCGCAATCTTCCATGGATTACAAACGTAGTAGCTTTGGCATAGCTCAGGATGTAGTATCAGTCCCGCAGGATCTTGGCGTACACAGTAAGATGTCTAGCAAACGTTGGAAACTCGCTTCTTCCTGTGCATTGACAATCGGGTCCAGCAGTCGGTTCCAGTCATTAATTACTCGAATAGGAAGAGCAACATTTGTGACCTCGAGTACAACTGCCAACTCAGATGAAAAAGCTGCCTCAGCTCGTTCGCCAATTCTCCTCGTAGGATACGCCTATTATAGATGAGGTCTCCGCGACGTCAGTGATAGTCTAATGGTAAAAGGTTCTTACTCTGTAGTCATACGGGATAGGGTAGTTCGCGTAGCCCAAGGACAAATTTCGAAGCTCGTCGCTGAATTTGTTTCGATCTTATCACTTTCATGCTTCGATAGAGGTGCTATGGTCGGAAGTCCGCATTCAAGCATTGGACGGATGTGGGATGTGAAGTCTAAATATCTGCGGTCATTTAAGTGAATGATCTTATGGCGCTGTAGTGACCTGGAGATTCTCCCCTATGACTAAACCATTCTAACATATATTAAAGTTATGGCTTATGTATTGGGGAATTGTGCTGTTGGAACGTTGTTCTCGTTTGTTTGAAACACAAACACGATATCCGCCTTCTGGCGCACGCGACTGGACTGCGAACGACACCGTCCATGCACTCATCGCCCTACTACATCCTCCATAGTTAACTCTTTCCTGGTGCCCTATTTTTAGCGTTAGCTAGCTCTTCTTCCTTTCAACGATTTCCCTAGCTTAGCTTATTTGTGTTTTACCCATTGTCTTTGGTTGGCTGTCTAGTCTTGTACCGGATATATAGCGCACAATCATCGCGCTATAACGCCCCACATTCTGTCTGCCGCAGCAGTCACGGGTAGTTTTTAGCTCAGATGATACTACTCTCCCCAGGTGCTTTTTCTGTGGCAATCTTGTGTAGGTGGC
The DNA here is from genome assembly GCA_944474145.2 of Dicrocoelium dendriticum. Lineage (NCBI taxonomy): Eukaryota > Metazoa > Platyhelminthes > Trematoda > Plagiorchiida > Dicrocoeliidae > Dicrocoelium > Dicrocoelium dendriticum. Next base: position 95,753,253 of record OX104069.1, on the reverse strand, counting down.
CGCCAACGTGATAGATGCTCAATGATACAGCAGCCGGTGGCCGAGTGGTTGGCACGTTTGCTTTCCAACCATAAGTTCGCCGGTTCGAATCCGCGTAGGGGTGGGCGTCCTCGCGGTATAGCCTGCGCGCGACTGGTGGTGGTCGCGCGGCAGCGAAGCGCCGTTACGGCGTATAAGCTGACACATTTCATTTCATTCCGTACAAAGGACAGCGCTTATCCTTCTTGACCGGTAGACACCACTTGATAGACCTGGAATCCGTCGGCGTCTTCGAGTCTGGACACTTCCTACTGTAGCTTAGATGGTCTGCATAGATCAGACGGTCCGTTTGTAGCACACGTGGTAGGTTATTATTATAGATCTTGAACAATTCCGGTCCGAGCATTGAGCCTTGTGCCACTCCCATAGAGATAGATTTTGGAAATGTAAGGGTATCGTTTACTTTGACTTGCATGTTCCGGCCTTGCAAGAATTCACTGGTCCCTGTTATGCCAATTCCGCAGAGCTTAGAGTGTAGTTCCTGATGAGGGACTCTGTCAAAACCTTTGCTTATGTCCATTAAGATCACATTTTCCAGCGTCTTGTGACAGCCTAAAGCGCGAAGCGGGATCGGTACGCTTTAAAACCAATACGCGAAAATAAGGCCAACCTCCGGTGAGTGGAGAACACCAAAAGTAACGCTAGGAAAAATTTATTAAGTGGGCGAAAGGCTATCTAGTGCTAAAAATAAGGCACCGAAAGATAGCTAGCTAGGGAAAGGTGTGGTCGCGTGCGCGGAGAGCAAAGATGGCAGCGGAGCCGAGGAGCGTCGCGCCGTTCGAAGGCGGATGCTATGTTGACTCAAACAAACGCGAGCAACGTTCAAACAGGCGAGCGGCTATTTTGCTATGTACATCGAGAAAATATAATTTTGTGATTTTGTAATATTTTACGCAGCATGCGGCAGCCAAACAGGGGAATCTCCAGGTCACTACAAGCCAACTTCTCTCTTGCGACCTGCAGGTTAGTGTTACAGGAATGCTGAGTAGACGAAGTGATGTTCAGATCTTCGTAGTGTCGGTAGATGACATATGTAATGAGCTTTTCCATGATCTTGCAAGCGACTGACGTCAAGCAAATTGGCAGATAGTTCGCAGGGCTCTGGCGACTTCCACCCTTGTATTTCGGCGTAACTACACCCGTCTTACAGTCAACAGGCCGTCGACCATCCTTAAGAGAGCTGAAAATTTTAACCATGTAATGTTGGTGTAGGTCGCCCCGGATTATCTGTCGCTCACGCTCTGGTGTGTGCGAGCTTTTGCATTTTCCATTCTCCGACGTGTTAGGAATCTATTTGTCGCTTGTTGTGGTGTTTCGTAGCTTCTGTTTATCAGGAAGTGTAAATCGCCTGTCATCACTTCAATTTGATTATAAACCTGAGTCAGCCCTCACCCGCTGCAGGACCTGTCATAAGGCAGCGTTGGGAGGTGGAGGTAAAACACAAAGCTCCAGCTCCCTTGGCGAAGAAACGCGCCGTGTCATCTACCAAACCGGTCGAAACTGGTGTCAAGTCGAAGACTCGTGGAGTGAATACGCCTCGACGAGATGATTCTTTTACTGATAATAACGTTGCCTTTCGTAACGTTGCTGAATTCGCAGCAGCTGTTCCCATGGGACTCATGCTGGATGACCTTCAGTGGTTCAAGCTCTGCGTCAACAAGATGCTTCCACCTGGTTTCCCCGGTGTCACTATCAGGAACCTACCAGTTTGGGGAACGTCCCTGTCGATGTCAAATCCGCGACCGCGACTACTTCCTGTAGTCCTCCCTTCTTTCTTTTCCACATTTTTCTCTTACTCCCATCCCAGCCCCCATTACTAACCTTCCTTCTATAATTCCCAGCTTAATTGACAGCAACCGAAGTGCTACTGGAGTAGTGCCATCTTCAGCCACCATCCCACAGCACCTATCGGCAAAAGTCTTTTATAAGGCCACGCTGTCCCGTCTCCATGGCGACATTCAACATCCGCACTCTAAGACAAACAGGTCAGCAGGCTGCACTCGCACGCACCTTGGACACACTGGGTATTGATGTGTGTTGTGTGTCCGAAACTAGGATTAATGACCCCAACGGGGTTATTCAATTGACTGCACCCGGCTTATACTCTCGTTATTGGTTGCACGCATCCGGAGACGCCGATACAGCACTCACGGGTCAAGCTGGTGTAGGTAACATTCTCAGCTCCAAGGCTGAGTCATTGTTGGTTGATTGGATTCCGGTGAACAGCCGTATATGTGCAGCCCGTTTGACGACATCAGGTAAGGTGAACTCGCGAAGTAGTACAAAACACTGTTTGTTTGTGATTTCCGTTTATGCTCCCACCGACTGCAGTTCTAATGCAGTCAAGGACACTTTCTATTACGAACTGAACAGGCTACTACGCAGTGCTACTAGTTCAGATATTATAGTACTTGCAGGGGATACAAACGCACAAGTAGGGCGTCTGAGCTCTTCAGAAGCTCAGCTGGGTGGTAATTGTATCATTGTATCATTGTATGGTAGAGAGCAGAAGGAGAGTCCTTTATCAGCTCCGTCGCTTCCCAGTCATTGCGAACATTGCTGGGGTCATAGTGAAAATAGGGTTCCACAATGAACCATTAAAGCTAGGTTGTGAAGCAATATCCGGGCACAGTTATCAAGTGGGAATCCAATAATTTCTTGATTTTTTTTTTTGACTGCGCATCAACGACGAGCTCCGGCAAGCGATTCCAGCCATTAACCACGCGCGTGGATAGAGCTAGATTCGACCGCACATGGAGTCTCCTCGGTTTGAACAATTTCCATCCGTGACCACGTGTGGAACTTTCAGTGTTCAGATGAAAGAACTGCTGCAATTCGCTTCCAAGTTCTCCTCTTAGGATACGTCGAGTGTAGATCAAGTCGCCGCGACGACGACGGTAATCCAGAGAGAAAAGACGTAATCGCTGGAGGCGGAGAGGATAAGATAGGCACCGCAGTTCTGGCACATATTTAGATCCACGGCGCTGGACCTTCTCAATCATATCGCATTCCGTCTTCGTGAGAGGCTGGGCAGCTGGCAAGCCGTACTCGAGAATCGGGCGCACATGTGAGGCAAACAGGAGTCTGAAGAGTTCTGGAGTAAGGCGGGAGAATGCTCTTCGTAAGGCATGAAACATCCTGTAAGCAGCCGCGACTCTTTTCCGCGTGTCCTCAGTTGTTTTGAGGTAAGGAGACACAATTACTCCGAGGTCCCTTTCTTGGGCAACATTTCTCAGCAGGAAACCTCCAATATGATACACCCCGAATGGTTCACGACCACCAATCGGGAGTACGGAACATTTATCCCGGTTGATTGGTAACTGCCATTTTACCGACCAGTCGTGGAGCCTGTCTGCATCCTCCAGACTGGATACTTCAATCCAAAGTTTCAGGTCATCGGCATAAATCAAACATTCCGTCTGCAGCTCGAACGGGAGGTCGTTAATAAAGACATTGAAGAGGACAGGGCCAAGGACAGAGCCCTGTGGGACACCACTGGTCATAGGAAAAGGATCAGAAAGTGTATCATTCACCCTTACCTGCGCAGAGCGACCGTACAGGAAATCGGAGATCCAGGAGAGAAAATTTCCAGCAACGCCGATTCCGCGGAGTTTGGACAGAAGCCGCTCATGCGGAACCTTGTCAAATGCCTTGCTAAAATCTACAAACACAACATCCAATCGTTTGCCGGCATCTAGTGATCTCACCCATTTCTCCCTTGCCACAAGCAAGTTTGTGATGCATGAGCGAGCGCTTCGAAAACCATGCTGGGCAGAAGAGATGAAATCTAACCTTTCGAGATGAAGACATAGCGCGCGTTTTATTGTCCGCTCCATAATTTTGCAGACTACAGATGTCAAACAAACAGGACGATAATTCGCTGGATCTTGTCGGTTTCCTCCTTTATAAATGGGCTTGATGATACCCGATTTCCAGGCTGCCGGAAGACGTCCAGTATCAAAAGACAGACGGAATATCTGACAGATAGGTGCGGTGATGTGTTCAGCTACAGTTTTAAAGAACAATGGATGTAGGCCATCAAGTCCAGGCGAAGAATACGGGTTTAAATTAAGAAATAGTTTCAGTACAAAATCAGCGTTAATATCCAAGTTCTCTAGCAAAGAAGGAAGAAATGACAAGAAGCTGTCAGGAGGAGACGTTTCAGTTGAATACACAGAGGAATATTGTTTAACTAAAAGATTGGCTTTTTGTGTGTCTTCGTGAACTAAAGCAGGATGCTCGCGGGAACACAAGGCAGGGATGCCACTGCCGGCTCTAGTACTACGCTTGATGTACGAGAAAAGCGCTTTGGGCGTGGTCCGGGAGAGAGTAGCTAAAGACAGTTCGTAGAGTTGACGTTTCTCCCGTTTCTGAAAAGTACAAGCATTCCTGATTGTTTTATAGCGAGAGTAATCGAGGTCTGATCGTGTTAGTTTAAAACGGTTCCACAGTTTACGCCTTTTGTTCATAAGGGATTTTAATTGGCGATCTATCCAAGGCGGGCCTTTAGAAAACGGTCTTCTCTTGGAGGCAGGGACGATCTGTTCGATGAGCGACATCAACTTGGAGTACAAAAGATTCCAGGCATCATCGAGACTGAGATGCCCAGGGATACTCCAATCCACAACGCTTGCCGCCGTTTTCAAACGAAGTGCATCTACACGCCAGAAATTCCGCCGGTCGGCGCACTGGATGTGGACCGCGAAGCGACGAGTCCACTGAAAGGAAACAGCACAGTGATCACTTCTGCCAATGGGCTCGATAACGGCTACGTTTGTGCTGTCTGATTGCGCTGAGGAAAGCACAAGGTCTAGGATGCGCGGTGTCTGATCTGGGAAAATACGAGTTGGCGTCATGACATGTTGAAAAAGGTTGCAATCCAGGACGGTTTCAAGTAAGGCGGCATCGAAATGGTCGGATGGGCGATTACAAAGAAGGAAATTCCAATCGATATCTGGTGCATTGAAATCACCTACGATAAGACAGTCCTTTCCTCCGCCGTGCCTCCTGATGGAGTCCAACAAACTAGCCCCGGAGCCGGATGGTGCCCTGTAGACGACACCAATCAAGGAAGATCTACATCCATCATGCACACGGCACCAGAGGGCTTCAAAATTGTTATCATGGTCACTGATAGCTTCAACCACATGCGCTTTGAGCTCCGCCTTCCAATAAAGCATTACGCCCCCACCAGACCTCCCGCCATGGCGATCGGACCTGGTGAGGTGATATCCCGGAATACACACTTCTGAGTCTGTGATTTCTGAGAATAACCATGTTTCAGTGAAGGCCATCAGGTCTGGATGAGTCTCTGAGGCAAGTAAATGGCTCTCATCTAGCTTATTCCTTAGACTTCGCACATTAGCGGATAACACGCGCAGTCCGTTCTTATAATTTACTGTCCAGGGGTGAGTAGGATGGGCCTCCAACGGGTTTTCGGAGTCCTCCGAACTACTCGAAAATCCACAATATGGAGGTCTGTTTCACCACTCCCCCGTCTAGTACGGAGTTCTTCTGCAGCCTTTTTCATTTTGACTCGATCCTCCGGAGAGAGGTCACGAAGTACGTAGTATGGCTCACCTTTGAGACGCGAGGTCCTTCGCAGGATGCGTCGGCATTCCTCCGCATCCCGGCAAACGATTTTAAGTGGGCGAGTTTTCGAGGTATCTTCTTGTTTCTTACCAAGACGAAAGGTAGATACAATATTGATCCCCTGTTCGCCTTCATCAAATAGCAACGAGATCATCCGCTCGAGCAGTGTTTGGTCATCGAGTATTCTTTCCGCAGAGGTTGCTTTTCCCGATTCCGCTGCGTTCATGATGATGAGACAACGGTCGCGAGATGGCTGGGTGTGCTCAGGAACTTGCGGCTTGCTAAGGGACCGATTTTCCTTGACTACTTTCTCAAGCTCGGATAATCTGTCCAGAACTAGCTTCATTTGAGACTGAGATGATAGCTTAGGTTTTGGTTTCTCGACGGGCTTAGGCTTAGTCTTGGCACCACTTGTAGTTGGGCTTTTGAAAGTAGGAACTGGGACCACGCTTTCCTTCACAACAGCGGCATAAGACCTTGTTGAGGGCTCAATGGACAGGACCTTTGTAGATGAATCCGACTGAGTAGTGGACGTCGTTCGGCTTCGCTTACCCATGGGGGTGATCCAACCGGAGTTAAATGGTGATGGTGAGCACGGTGGAGCAGGGGTATCGCGAATAGCATCAGGCTTCGTCGGAGAAGAAGAATCAAGGCTCAACGCAGATAATCCGGCGAGGAGACGCCTGCAGTTCAATGAAGCACGGCAGTTGTCACAAAAGAAGTTAATTGCTGGCGAGGTGAAACGCTGCAAGAGCACATATTGATCAGGACAGATGCCGCAGCAGGCAATGTGCATCCACCAATCACATTCAGAGCACTGCACTGCCTTGGAACGAGTGGTAAGTATGGACTTAATTCTGAACGGACTGACAACGGTGAGCGTCTGATGCAACTGTGTGCGGAGCACCAGTTGTTTCTTACTAGCACTGCTTTTAGGCACAGTGGGCGCCGAAGTGCCACTTGGCGTCCACCTGTAGCTGGCCAGCGATGGACCCAAATTGACCACATAGCCATAGGTTACAGGTGGCGCGGTTCCATTCTGGATTGCCGCTCGTACTGGAGTACCTGTGTCGACTCTGATCATGCCTTGGTGCGCTGTCGTTTCTCCATGAACTTTACCGGAAGGCGCACAAATCTTCTCCCCCGCTTGGCAACGGAGAAATTGTCCCAGCCCTCGGTCAGGCAAGCATATCAAGAAGCACTGCATAGCGAACTCTTGCTGTCTTGTCCTAATGACACTGAACTTCAGTGGAATAGGATCTCGGCCGCTATGGACGATGCAGGAGCATCTGTTTGTGGCACTATCAGTCGTCCATGCACCAGTCACTGGATATCCGAGAGGTCCGTGAGCCTGTTGGAAGCTAGAAGACACCTCCCGGCTGGCTCTGAGGACAATGTGACCTGACGGGCTATTAGGCGGGAACTAAAGCAGAGCCTACGTGCTGACAAGGAAGCCTGGTGGACCAGTCGGGCTTAAGAAACGGAGGAGGCAGGAGCAGTAGGCAATTACCGGAAGCTCTTCCAGCTAATCCGCACCACTGGTCCCAGAAAACCAGGCGTCAGTGAGACAGTAAGAGACAGCGCGGGTGCGCTGATACACAATAAGGAGCGCCGTATGGCTCGTTGGGCTGAACACTTTGAACATCAGTTCAGCTGGCCCCTTGCTCCCGGACCTCTTCCTACTCAGGTGATGCAGGACGTGCCATGGACGGTTAGTTTAGAGCCTCCTTCGGAGACCGAGGTCCGAAGCGCGATCACAGCCCTCAATCGTTTTCGTGCCGCTGGCCCGGATTCCCTCCCACCTGCATTATTTAAGGATGGAGGTGAGGTCCTCTGCAGGGCACTGACCTCCCTATTCGAATGTATCTGGAACGAAGAGAGTGTGCCGGCTAATTGGAGCGAATCGATTATAGTGGCAATATACAAAAAGGGCAGTCGCACAGACTGTGCGAACCACAGGGGTATTAGCCTAACGCCAGTTGTGACAAAACTACTGGCCTCGATTATCGTTCGTCGCCTCACTGCAGAACGGGAATCTCGGATTAGGGAAGAGCAGGCCGGTTTTCGCACAGGACGTGGCTGTATAGACCATATATTTACTTTGCGGTAGGTGCTAGAGCAGCGCCACGCATACCGCAGACCGACAATAGCTGTGTTCCTCGATTTCAAGAGTGCGTTCGATTCAGTCGATCGATCGATTCTGTTCGAATTACTTGCGCGAAAGGTGTTCCCACGAAATATGTGAACATCCTTCGTGCTCTATACTCGAACACTACAGGCCGCGTCAGGGTCTACGGTGTCCTATCGGATAGCTTATCGACTACAAGTGGCGTTGGTCAGGGTTGTCCGATTTCCCCATTTTTGTTCAATCTCGTTGTGGATTCTATCATGGAGTGTTCCCTTGCGGAATCTCACGATGTAAGCGTTGAAGTGCTGCCTGGTGAAAGGTTAGCTGACCTAGATTATGTGGACGATATCGTCTTGCTTTTCTACGATGTTGCGGTGGCACCATCAACTCTGAATAGCCTGTCTACAGTAGTCCCATTATTTAGTATGCACTTCGCACCTTCAAAGTGCAAAGTGTTGCTGCAGGACCACCAGCCATTTGATGACCCCTTGACGCTTGCTAACGAGGAACTCGAGGTGGTTGATCAATTCACTTATCTTGGCAGCTGCATCAGCAACAATGGGCGAATAGAAACTGACGTCAGCTCAAGCATTGCAAAGGCCAGAGCTGCCTTCTTGAACCTGCGTCATCTTTGGCGACAGAAGGGAGTTTCCCTCCGTCTGAAAGGCCGTGTATACAAGGCCACAGTGTGCGCCGTTCTGCTCTGTGGTAGTGAAACTTGGCCCCTTCGGTCTGAAGATCTGAGGCGCCTTCAAGTCTTTGATCATCGTTGTCTGCGAACCATTGCTAGTGTCGGATGGCACCAGCATGTCCGCAACGATGATGTGCGTAGGCGAGTACTAGGTGGTGATTGATAATCATGCTAGCTCTCTAGAACAACAAATAGCACTGAATAAGTTGCGTTGGCTCGGGCACGTGCTACGTATGCCTGGTCACCGCTTACCTAAGAGGGCCTTGTTCAGTCTACCAGGTGTAGGATGGCGCAAGGCTCGAGGTGGACAGAAGTTGACTTGGCAGCGGGAAATGAAGTCACGGACAATCAAACTCGGTGCCGTTGGTCCGTCTCGCCTTCCGGGTTGGAGTCCACGGGACTCACCTTGTGCTTGGCTCGAGACTTTACAGGATATGGCTCGCAACCGACACCAGTGGCGCGTCTGCTGCCGTCTCCTAATTGGATTGTCTGTTTAAAGTGTGTTTGGTGCTGAGTTATCTGCGGGGTAATGGCTGATTATGTCGCGGGGCAGGGAAAGCCGCAAAGAAGCTGTCTCGCCGATGCCGCCTTATCTTTGCACGATAGCCAGCTGTTTGTGACCGTATATTGTTAACACAAGGTGTAGGCGCCTTGACCCTGAATGTTTGCTTAGGGCATTAAGGTTTTCAGGTAAGTCCCCCTTCTCTCCCCCTTCTTATTCTTTATTTCATAGGTCCTAATGGTTGTATGGCAGCGAAGCATCAGTCCAAATGGCTGATGTACTGCTGTTGATGATGATGATGAGTCCTCTCAACTTCGGAGAAACGCAGAGCGTTAATGCGCTTTGTATCGAACTCAAGCGTAGTAATCTCAGCGCTCAACCTGACCTCCCACTTTCAGTTCGAATGAAGTTAAAGGAAGCCATCGAAAGCCTCAAGAGCACGCGGGCGGTTGGTGAGCAAGACCTTCGTCTTGTGGGTTTTCAGATGGTCATCCGGAAGATAACTTCTGCCCTACCAGAACCCCTCCTGGTAGCGTATGACCCAGGGCTGGTCGAGCCGAGTTCTTTCGGGTAGTGTTTAGTAATGTGCCTAGCCTAAGGAATAAGGTAC
>OX104069.1:95402157-95743193 GCA_944474145.2 Dicrocoelium dendriticum | reverse complement strand
CCCAATTTTCGCGAGCCACAACAGATTCGTCAGACACGAAAATCCTTCCGGAATCCGTGTTGTACATTGCTAAGTAGATTATAATCTACTCAGATGACTCTCCAAATGATCTCTCACCAGTTTCTCGAGGAGTTTGACTACTACACTGTCTCGACTAACTGGCCTGTAATTGCAGGCAGACCCCTGTCCCCCATGTTTAAAGATGGGACAGATGACAGCTTCCTTCCATTCGGAAGGCAATGCACAACTGTCAAGCGATTTCTGAAACACAATAGCGAGCGGTCCACTTAGTTCCGCAGCCAACTATGCAACAGTTTCGGGTGAATTAATTCAGCACAGAGGCCTTAGAAGGGTTCAGCCCTTGTAACAGCCTACGAACTGCAGTCTCCGCTACAATAAATTCAGATAGTTCTGAACCCTCTGGGGTCCTGCAAACCAGCTCAACGCCTGTCAAAGAGGTTTCCCTTACAAACGCTGCCGCATATTGCCCACTGAGTACGCAGGCCTTGTCATAATCCGTATGCGCATGAGTACCGTCATCACGCATCAATACTGGAATTGACATGTTTGAACCGCAGCGCCTTTTGACATAAGCTAAGAGAATCTTTTTGGATTCTCTGAAGCTTCGTCCGCTAACCCTTTTTCAAAATTGAGCCGAGCATCCCTTAGGTGTTGCTTACACCTATTTCTAGCCTTTACGGTACCTGTCATAAGTATCGGTGACGGAGCGTCTCGGTAAGTCCGCCAACATCTAGACCTCTTTGTGAGCAGATGCCTGCCAGTGGGATCTATCCAGGGCGGCTGTGCTCGGGCCTCCTTTCTCCTTCTGACTGGTATGAAGGGGAGCAGAGACCTCTGTGAGGTAGGACTTAATTTATCCCAGGCAACCTGGACAGTATCGTCGTCTGAGATCTCACAATGGAAACCAGAAGCCTTGGCTCTCATTGATTGATAGTCTGCTTGCCATATGTTCGGGCGAGACTCAACAGTACTCTGGTAGCGTCTAGACAGAGTACAATTGAAGAGCAAACAAACATGATCACTGGAACCCAGTGGAGGTCCGTAAGTAATGTCATCAACAAAATCGAGTGACTTAGCGAATACAAGGTCTAAGATAGACGGTACTTGGGCGTCCATGTACCTAGTGGGGAGGCCAATGAACTGGTGCAAAGATACTTGGAGCGTAAGTTCAAGCAGATCAGCGCTGAATGTGCCTGACGCTGAGTCGCAAGAAAGATCTGCCCAAGCAAATCTCTGGGAGGTTGAAGTCGCCCATCACCAAACACTTATTTGCGGACCTGGGAGCGAATGGAAGTTCAAGTACCTCTTTGGATACGCTCCCAGGGCTTCTATACACAATTACAACTGTAACCTGAGCCGAGGATGTGCTAATAACAGCCGATAGAGCTTCAACAGTTTTGTCTGCTGACTGAAATAAGCAAGTCTTCAAAACGTCAAGTTTACAGCTCACATAAAGAGCGACGCCCCCTCCCTGTCGGCCAGCAGAGCGATCGCATCTAAATAGTGCGTAGCCAGATAGATGTACTTCACCATCCGTGATGTCCTGAGACAGCCACGTTTCAGTGAATGCGAGTATATCGGGATGAGACCCATCTACAAGCAGACCTAACTCGTACACCTTATTCCTTAGGCTGCGCACATTACTTAGCACTATCTGAAGTTTTTCGTTAGATCCAGACCTGGGTCGTGCGCTACCAGTAATGGCACTGGTAGGGCGGGAAAAGGACCGCCGGCTGACCACCCGAAAACCCACTAACCGGAGACCTTGTTCACCGGCCGCTCGCCTGCTTTTGAGGTCCTTGATGGCCTCCCTTAGCTTCAGCCTATCGGCTAGCGGAAGGTCCGGCTGAACGCTAATGTTTGTACCTTTCAGCTTAAACGCAAACCGCATGAGAGCATTGCGTTCCTCCGGGGTAGAGAGTACCACACGAAGTAGCCGCGGTCGCGGGTTTGGTACGTTAACTGGGACGTTCCCAGTCTAATCAGCTTCCTGACAGTAACGCCTGGAAAACCAGGCGGAAGAAGCTTCGTTACGCACATTTTAAACCATTGAAGGTCGTCCAACATGCGATCAGCGGGAAGGACAGCAGTAGATTCAGCCGCGTTACGGAATATAACGCTACTATCCGTGAAAGAATCGCCACGACGGGGTGTATTAACCCCACGGGTCTTTGATTCGGCACTCGGAGCAGGTGGCTTCACTACTGGTGATGGGAACTGTCTTAGCCCCTCCGATGATGTAGCAACGGCAGCGTATGTTTTTCGCTCCATTGTCGATGTCTTACTTTTGTTAGGGTCATCGATTTCACCGGAAGGCTTTATAGCAGATTTTGTCTGCTTTTTCTTCTTGATAACAGGAGCAGGGTCCCGTGAGGCTTTTTCGCTTTGAGCAGAATCAAGCAAACCTTCAGAATATGTCTTCTCGGTGAGAACCAAGATTTCCGGCAACTTCAGTTAAGTAGTGCGTGTTGGGATCTTCGCCTTCGCACAATCGTCAGACGGTTTGCCAAGTAACGACACGGCTTGTTCCCGGTGCCGAAGCAACAAACTTCTTGTTTAGCAGAGAGCTTACGAGGTTTCCTGGCTCTTCTTCGCTTAACTCGAAGTGACCCCTTGAGCCAGCAATTCGGCGTCGATCAGCGGAGGTTTAGATACGACGTCCGAAGCTGCTTCATTTTGGTGGTCGGTAGCCCATCTGGACCGGTGACATAATGATAGGTGCTACAAGTTAAGCATCAGTGTAAGCGATCAAATCTGCTTTGTTGGAGACCGGAAGCGTCCGTCCATAAGCAGATCAATCTTAGAAGCGAAGATCAGAGAGCATCGAGAACGAACGCTCTACATTTCGCAGCGGTATTCAAGAGATTCATCTCTCGTACGAAAGGCTGTGCGGCCTTGCCGGCGGCCTGCAGCAATTGGCACAACTGAACAGCAACTTTTTCGCTAGAGGCCATGCGCTGCGTACTGCTCGGTATTTAGCTCCGTACAAAGCTGATGGTACCATCGGTTGCAGACATCGCATTGCATACCCGGCTGAATCGTCAGTTACTGGTACATTGCAGCTCGGTCCGCCACATAGTGCGATAACCTCAGAATTCCGAGCCCATCAGGAACCAACAGCCTCGGTGCATTGCTGAGGACCGAACATACTGGAAAACAGAGTGATTATAACAAGTAGCTGAATAGTGAACGACCCAATAAAAAGTCAAAAAACCTCAGGGGTGGCAAAACGGGGGTAGAAACTGGACAAACTTGGAACAGAATTACCTAGTAAGCGCCAAAGACGCTCTGACCAGAACCAGCTTTAATCGATCCAAGATATCTTTGGATCAGAGGGAAAAATTTGACAATAGTCAAATTTCGTTTCAAGTGTTTCATTCAAACAACTGTTTTCCACGTCAATTCAACTAAAAATCTCGATCAGGATGGTTGAAGGTCAACGGGGGAAGTCGTATGAAGATCGCCTAAAGAGCCTGGGGTTGTGTTCCCTTGAACGGCGTAGACTGAGAGGCGATCTGATAGAAACAGTTAAGATCATGAAGGGCTTCAGTGCCATCGTGCCCTCTGATTTATTTGAGCTGGCTGATTCTGAACGCTTGCGTGGACATCGCTTGAAGCTCAAACAACAGAGAGCTAGACTGAACGTCAGGGCTAAGTTCTTCTCAAATCGTGTAGTGCACAACTGGAATAAGTTGCCTTCGGAACTAATGGATTGTGAGACTGTGGTTGCCTTCAAAGCAGGCCTAGACAGGTGCTGGCCGCGTATTTTTCCGGAATTAATATAATCCTATCCAATTTATTCGCATTGTTATCCAATGTTGATACTTGTAAAAGCAAAGATTGCTCTCGCTTTTGCTTCATTTCTTTTTGCAGATGCAAGGAGAGGCGATCAAAAGTCGAAGTGCCGGGGGCTCTGGTTCGCTTACCGGTACAAGAAGCTGGACGCTCGTTAGGCGGAAGCCTGTATCGTCCACGGATTTTGACCTGACCTGACCTGTTACAGTGCCAAGTAAACGTAACGTAAAAATCTTCAACACAGCACTGAAGTAAAATGGTGTTCTAAACAAGAACATCTGGACTAGCGTTACAATCATTCTTAAAATGCAAATTTGTTTATCTAGACAAATGTTAATGAATTTCACATCAAAGGCGCGCGCGGGCTACCGGTTCTCTGAAGCCATGGCTGGAGTGAAGTGTTACTTTGATATTTCCGCCGATGGCGTTTCCCTTGGCCGGGTCACTTTTCAGGTAAATTGATAGATAACATAAACTTGCTTTTTTAGCTCTACCCTGATCTTCCAAAGACTACTGAGAATTTCCGCGCGTTGTGCACCGGCGAAAAGGGTTTCGGGTACAAAGGGTCCAGTTTCCACCGCATTATTCCTGGCTTCATGTGCCAAGGCGGTGACTTCACAGCGGGGAATGGCACTGGAGGCAAGAGCATCTACGGTGCAAAATTTGCCGATGAGGGATTTCAACACAAACACACTAAACCTGGATTACTCTCGATGGCAAATGCTGGACCTAACACCAACGGCTCCCAGTTCTTCATCACGACCAGCATCTGCGGCTGGTTAGATAACAAGCATGTTGTCTTTGGAGAGGTAGTGGACGGAATGGATATCGTAAAGAAAATGGAATCGATGGGAAGTTCGAGCGGGCAAACCTCGAAGAAAGTAACGATTGCTGACTGCGGACAATTGTGAGCGCGTTTGCGCTGTACCTTTATGTCATCAGTAAATTGTTGTACCCTGATTTGTTTGTTAACCTGTCACTATCTGGGATGTCTGGTTTAATCGGAGAGCTCAATGAAAAACCTAATAAGTATTCTTACTAAGTTATTCATCTAGCTCCGTCCGCGTTTTCTATGTTCATTGAGTGGTAGAAGGAGGTACCGTGTCAGCTCATTCGCTTCGCAATCTTCCATGGATTACAAACGTAGTAGCTTTGGCATAGCTCAGGATGTAGTATCAGTCCCGCAGGATCTTGGCGTACACAGTAAGATGTCTAGCAAACGTTTGAAACTCGCTTCTTCCTGTGCATTGACAATCGGGTCCAGCAGTCGGTTCCAGTCATTAATTACTCGAATAGGAAGAGCAACATTTGTGACCTCGAGTACAACTGCCAACTCAGATGAAAAAGCTGCCTCAGCTCGTTCACCAATTCTCCTCGTAGGATACGCCTATTATAGATGAGGTCTCCGCGACGTCAGTGATAGTCTAATGGTAAAAGGTTCTTACTCTGTAGTCATACGGGATAGGGTAGTTCGCGTAGCCCAAGGACAAATTTCAAAGCTCGTCGCTGAATTTGTTTCGATCTTATCACTTTCATGCTTCGATAGAGGTGCTATGGTCGGAAGTCCGCATTCAAGCATTGGACGGATGTGGGATGTGAAGTCTAAATATCTGCGGTCATTTAAGTGTAGTGACCTGGAGATTCTCCCCTATGACTAAACCATTCAAACATATATTAAAATTATGGCTTATGTATTGGGGAATTGTGCTGTTGGAACCTTGTTCTCGTTTGTTTGAAACACAAACACGATATCCGCCTTCTGGCGCACGCGACTGGACTGCGAACGACACCGTCCATGCACTCAGCGCCCTACTACATCCATAGTTAACTCTTTCCTGGTGCCCTATTTTTAGCGTTAGCTAGCTCTTCTTCCTTTCAACGATTTCCCTAGCTTAGCTTATTTGTGTTTTACCCATTGTCTTTGGTTGGCTGTCTAGTCTTGTACCGGATATATAACGCACAATCATCGCGCTATAACGCCCCACATTCTGTTTGCCGCAGCAGTCACGGGTAGTTTTTAGCTCAGATGATACTACTCTCCCCAGGTGCTTTTTCTGTGGCAATCTTGTGTAGGTGGCCGCCAACGTGATAGATGCTCAATGATACAGCAGCCGGTGGCCGAGTGGTTGGCTTTCCAACCATAAGTTCGCCGGTTCGAATCCGCGTAGGAGTGGGCGTCCTCGCGGTATACTCAGCCTGCGCGCGACTGGTGGTGGTCGCGCGGCAGCGAAGCGCCGTTACGGCGTATAAGCTGACACATTTCATTTCATTTCATACAAAGGACAGCGCTTATCCTTCTTGACCGGTAGACACCACTTGATAGACCTGGAATCCGTCGGCGTCTTCGAGTCTGGACACTTCCTACTATAGCTTAGATGGTCTGCATAGATCAGACGGTCCGTTTGTAGCACACGTGGTAGGTTATTATTATAGATCTTGAACAATTCCGGTCCGAGCATTGAGCCTTGTGCCACTCCCATGGACATAGATTTTGGAAATGTAAGGGTATCGTTTACTTTGACTTGCATGTTCCGGCCTTGCAAGAATTCTCTGGTCCCTGTTATGCCAATTCCGCAGAGCTTAGAGTGTAGTTCCTGATGAGGGACTCGGTCAAAACCTTTGCTTATGTCCATTAAGACCACATTTTCCAGCGTCTTGTGACAGCCAACTTCTCTCTTGCGACCTGCAGGTTAGTGTTACAGGAACGCTGAGTAGACGAAGTGATGTTCAGATCTTCGTAGTGTCGGTAGATGACATATGTAATGAGCTTTTCCATGATCTTGCAAGCGACTGACGTCAAGCAAATTGGCAGATAGTTCGCAGGGCTCTGGCGACTTCCACCCTTGTATTTCGGCGTAACTACACCCGTCTTACAGTCAACAGGCCGTCGACCATCCTTAAGAGAGCTGAAAATTTTAACAATGTAATGTTGGTGTAGGTCGCCCCGGATTATCTGTCGCTCACGCTCTGGTGTGTGCGAGCTTTTGCATTTTCCATTCTCCGACGTGTTATGAATCTATTTGTCGCTTGTTGTGGTGTTTCGTAGCTTCTGTTTATCAGGAAGTGTAAATCGCCTGTCATCACTTCAGTTTGATTATAAACCTGAGTCAGCCCTCACCCGCTGCAGGACCTGTCATAAGGCAGCGTTGGGAGGTGGAGGTAAAACACAAAGCTCCAGCTCCCTTGGCGAAGAAACGCGCCGTGTCATCTACCAAACCGGTCGAAACTGGGGTCAAGTCGAAGACTCGTGGAGTGAATACGCCTCGACGAGATGATTCTTTTACTGATAATAACGTTGCCTTTCGTAACGTTGCTGAATTCGCAGCAGCTGTTCCCAAGGGACTCATGCTGGATGACCTTCAGTGGTTCAAGCTCTGCGTCAACAAGATGCTTCCACCTGGTTTCCCCGGTGTCACTATCAAGAACCTACCAGTTTGGGGAACGTCCCTGTCGATGTCAAATCCGCGACCGCGACTACTTCCTGTAGTCCTCCCTTCTTTCTTTTCCACATTTTTCTCTTACTCCCATCCCAGCCCCCATTACTAACCTTCCTTCTATAATTCCCAGCTTAATTGACAGCAACCGAAGTGCTACTGGAGTAGTGCCATCTGCAGCCACCATCCCACAGCACCTATCGGCAAAAGTCCCTTATAAGGCCACGCTGTCCCGTCTCCATGGGGACATTCAACATCCGCACTCTAAGACAAACAGGTCAGCAGGCTACACTCGCACGCACCTTCGACACACTGGGTATTGATGTGTGTTGTGTGTCCGAAACTAGGATTAGTGACCCCAACGGGGTTATTCAATTGACTGCACCCGGCTTATACTCTCGTTATTGGTTGCACGCATCCGGAGACGTCGATACAGCACTCACGGGTCAAGCTGGTGTAGGTAACATTCTCAGCTCCAAGGCTGAGTCATCGTTGGTTGATTGGATTCCGGTGAACAGCCGTATATGGGCAGCCCGTTTGACGACATCAGGTAAGGTGAACTCGCGAAGTAGTACAAAACGCTGTTTGTTTGTGATTTCCGTTTATGCTCCCACCGACTGCAGTTTTAATGCAGTCAAGGACACTTTCTATCACGAACTGAACAGGCTACTACGCAGTGCTACTAGTTCAGATATTATAGTACTTGCAGGGGATACAAACGCACAAGTAGGGCGCCTGAGCTCTTCAGAAGCTCAGCTGGGTGGTAAGTATGGACTTAATTCTGAACGGACTGACAACGGTGAGCGTCTGATGCAACTGTGTGCGGAGCACCAGTTGTTTCTTACTAGCACTGCTTTTAGGCACAGTGGGCGCCGAAGTGCCACTTGGCGTCCACCGGTAGCTGGCCAGCGATGGACCCAAATTGACCACATAGCCATAGGTTACAGGTGGCGCGGTTCCATTCTGGATTGCCGCTCGTACTGGAGTACCTGTGTCGACTCTGATCATGCCTTGGTGCGCTGTCGTTTCTCCATGAACTTTACCGGAAGGCGCACAAATCTTCTCCCCCGCTTGGCAACGGAGAAATTGTCTCAGCCCTCGGTCAGGCAAGCATATCAAGAAGCACTGCATAGCGAACTCTCGCTGTCTTGTCCTAATGACACTGAACTTCAGTGGAATAGGATCTCGGCCGCTATGGACGATGCAGGAGCATCTGTTTGTGGCACTATCAGTCGTCCATGCACCAGTCACTGGATATCCGAGAGGTCCGTGAACCTGTTAGAAGCTAGAAGATACCTCCCGGCTGGCTCTGAGGACAATGTGACCAGACGGGCTATTAGGCGTGAACTAAAGCAGAGCCTACGTGCTGACAAGGAAGCCTGGTGGACCAGTCGGGCTTCAGAAATGGAGGAGGCAGGAGCAGTAGGCAATTACCGGAAGCTCTTCCAGCTAATCCGCACCACTGGTCCGAGAAAACCAGGCGTCAGTGAGACAATCAGAGACAACGCGGGTGCGCTGATACACAATAAGGAGCGCCGTATGGCTCGTTGGGCTGAGCACTTTGAACATCAGTTCAGCTGACCCCCTGCTCCCGGACCTCTTCCTACTCAGGTGATGCAGGACGTGCCATGGTTGGTTAGTTTAGAGCCTCCGTCGGAGGCCGAGGTCCGAAACGCGATCACAGCCCTTAATCGTTTTCGTGCCGCTGGCCCGGATTCCCTCCCACCTGCACTATTCAAGGATGGAGGTGAGGTCCTCTGCAGAGCACTGACCTCCCTATTCGAACGTATCTGGAACGGTGTGCCAGGTAATTGGAGCGAATCGATTATAGTGGCAATATACAAGAAGGGCAGTCGCACAGACTGTGCGAACCACAGGGGTATTAGCCTAACGCCAGTTGTGACAAAATTACTGGCCTCGATTATCGTTCGTCGCCTCACTGCGGAACGGGAATCTCGGATTAGGGAAGAGCAGGCCGGTTTTCGCCCAGGACGTGGCTGTATATACCATATATTTACTTTGCGGCAGGTGCTAGAGCAGCGCCACGCATACCGCAGACCGACAATAGCTGTGTTCCTCGATTTCAAAAGTGCGTTCGATTCAGTCGATCGGTCCATTTTGTTCGAAATACTTGGGCAGAAAGGTGTTCCCACGAAATATGTGAACATCCTTCGTGCTCTATACTCGAACACTAGAGGCCGCGTCAGGGTCTATGGTGCCCTATCGGATAGCTTTTCGACTACAAGTGGCGTTCGACAGGGTTGCCCGATTTCCCCGTTTTTGTTCATTTTCGTCGTGGATTCTATCATGGAGTGTTCCCTTGCGGAATCTCACGATGTAGGTGTTGAAGGGCTGCCTGGTGAACGGTTAGTAGATCCAGATTATGCGGACGATATCGTCTTGCTTTTCGACCACGTTGCGGGGGCACATTCAACACTGAATAGCCTGTCCAGAGTGGTCCCATTATTTGGTATGCACTTCGCACCTTCAAAGTGCGAAATGTTGCTGCAGGACCACCAGCCACTTGATGACCCCTTGACGTTTGCTAACGAGGAACTCGAGGTGGTTGATCAATTCACTTATCTTGGCAGCTGCATCAGCAACGATGGGCGCATAGAAACTGACGTGAGCTCACGCATTGCAAAGGCCAAAGCTGCCTTCTTGAACCTGCGTCATCTTTGGCGACAAAAGGGAGTTTCCCTCCGTCTGAAAGGCCGTGTATACAAGGCCACAGTGAGGGCCGTTCTGCTCTATGGTAATGAGACCTGGCCCCTTCGGTCTGAATATGTGAGGCGCCTTCAAGTCTTTGATCATCGTTGTTTGCGAAGCATTGCTGGTGTCGGATGGCACCAGCGTGTCCGCAACGATGATGTGCGTAGGCGAGTATTAGGTGGTGATGATCATGCTAGCTCCCTAGCACAACAGATAGCACTGAATAAGTTGGGTTGGCTCGGGCACGTGCTACGCATGCCTGGTCACCGCTTACCCAGGAGGGCCTTGTTCAGTCTACCAGGTGTAGGATGGCGCAAGGCTCGAGGTGGACAGAAGTTGACTTGGCAGCGGGAAATGAAGTCACTGACGACCAAACTGGGTGCCGTTGGTCCGTCTCGCCTTCCGGGTTGGAGTCCACGTGACTCACCTTGTGCTTGGCTCGAGACTTTACAGGACGTGGCTCGCAGTCGACACCATTGGCGCGTCTGCTGCCGTCTCCTAATCGGATTGTCTGTTTAAAGTGTGTTTGGTGCTGAGTTATCTGCGGGGTATTGGCTGATTATGACGCGTGACAGTGAAAGCCGCAAGGAAGCTGTCTCACCAATGCCACCTTAGTTTTGCACGATAGCCAACTGGTTGTGACGGTAGGTTGTCTACACAAGGTGTAGGCGCCTTGACCCCGAATGTTTGCTTTGTGTATTAAGGTTTTCAGGTAAGTCCCCCTTCTCTCCCTCTTCTTATTCTTTATTTCATAGGTCCTCATGGTTGTATGGCAGCGAAGCATCAGTTCAAATGGCTGATGTACTGCTGTTAATGATGATGATGTTGGTTTCCCCGGTGTCACTATCAGGAAGCTAACCAGATTGGTGAACGTTTCTGCCGATACGCCAAATCCGCGACCCCGACGACTTCGTGTATTCCTCTCAACCCCGGAGAAACTCAAAGCGTCAATGTGCTTTGCATTCACACTCAAGTCAGTGTTCAGTGTTCAGTGTCAGTGTTCAGCCGGACCTACTACTGGCAGATAGACTGCAATTAAAGGAAGCCATTAAAAGCCCCAAGAGTAAGCAGGCGGCTGGTGAGCAAGACCTTCGTCTTGTGGGTTTGCAGGTGGTCAGCCGGAAGTCAAATTCTTCCCTACCAGAACCCCTCCTGGTAGCGTACGACCCAGGGCTGGTCGTGCCAAGTTCCTTCGGGTAGTCACGTGCGTAGCCTAAGGAACAAGGTACACGAAGTGAGTCTACTTGTAGAAAAATCTCGTCCCGATATACTTGCTTTCACTGAAACGTGGTTGTCCCCAGATATCACAGACGGTGGGGTATGTTTACCTGGCTACGCACTGCTTAGATGTGATCGCTCCGTTGGCCGCCAAGGTGGGCGCGTCGCTCTTTATGTGAGTTGTAAATTTGAGGTGTTGAGGACCTGTGTTTTCCAGTCGCCGGATCAAACTGTTGAAGCCCTGTCGTCTCTTGTGTGCACTTTTTCTGCTCAGTGCAGTTGTAAGAGTGTATCGAAGTCCTGGAAGTCTCTCCAGGGAGGTTATTGAATTTATTCGTACTCAGACTGCCATTAGATGTCTAATACTGGGTGACTTCAACCTCCCTGAAGTCTACTGGGCTGATCTGTCTCGCATTTCTGCTGTGAGCACTTTCGGTTTGGATCTCCTCGAGCTAATGTTGCAATTTCCTTTGCATCAGTTCGTGGACCTCCCGACTAGATATATGAGTAAACAACTTCCGTCTACCTTGTACCTCATTTTTGCGATGTCACACGGCTTCGTAAATGAGGTTACATACAGTTGTCCTCTTGGAGCCAGTGACCATGTCTGCATATCCTTTCGATTTGCTCTAAGTGTCATCAAGCTACCGCTGAGGCATGTCCACATATTTGGTGGGCGGACTTTAACGCAATGCTAGACAAAGCTTCAGTCTGCGTCGTGCGATCACCGTGGCTGACACCGTTGAGACAACCCGGGAGAAATTTAAGGCATACCTCACCGAGATCTCTGCCCCCACATCCCATACCTTAGGTGACGGGTGACACGGGCGCAGCCTCCTTGGATAGATCACACAGGTACATACCTGCTCAGTAAGCGCTCTAAGTGTCGGCAAACTTACCAAGCGGCTTCATCAACCAGCACCTACGAAAGCTATCGAACGGTTAGAAACAAATTTAAGCAACCTCTTAGGACTCTTCGTCTTCAGTACGGGGAGGATTTGGCTGCTGCATCCGTAACAAATCCAAAGTTCTTCGCTTACGTAACGAGTCGCAGTTTTACGAACTTGTCTATACCGGCTTTAGTACGAGCGGACGGGACCCTTGGGCATACCGACTATGATAAGACTTTTATACTTAGCGAACAGTATACTGGTGTCTTTTCTCGTAAGGCCTCTCTACCTCAGGTTGAACTTGTCACAAAAGTCCCGGAGGATTCTTGCCTAACTGAAATTCGCATGACGGAGACACAAGTCTTCGGGATATTGCAAGGGCTAAATCCTTCCAAAGCTTCTGGCCATCTGAAGCTGATGCATGTATTGGCCGCTGAGCTAACTGGCCTTGACATGCTTGCTTACAATGTCACTCGACAGCTGCGCCTTACCTTCGGAATAAAAGGAGGCAATCATCTGTCCGATTTTTAACTCCGGTGACAGCGAACTGCCGTCCTGTCAGCTTGACAAGTGTAGTAGTTAAGTTGTTTGCAAATTGGTCAGGGATTCGGTGGAGAATCACCTGATTACCTTTCAAGTTCAAGTTCAGTTGGGACCGGAACGATAGGATAATCCCGTGAATGTTCCTTCTTTTGCGTATCGTTGGATCGGGAATTGACAGGTCTGCTTGAGATGTTGAAAAGCCTAAAACAAAGACCGCATCACACCCTGTCCAACCAATTACTGCCCACATTTTCCTGCCCAGCAGTCCCTGCCGAGCCGGTTTATGTGAAGTAAAAGAGTGAAGGGTAAGCTAAGAAAAGAAGAGGATGAATGTCAGCTAAATACTGATAATACCAAGGTGAGAAGAAAATTAAAAAACCGAAGGGAAAGTTGAAGATACAAGTCGGTTAGGAGAAGGGGAAGGTTTGGTACTGCCACACAAGAGCATCTAACTGACGCTCGAAACCCTCTACCGTAGATTCCCTAACCACGTGCGCCGGAAGCGAGTTCCAACGTTCAATGACTCGACGCGACAAGCGAGTTTCCGTCCTTACCCGGTCAGAACACTGTTTGTGCAGCTTCAACGGGTGACCTCGGAGACTAGGCAGCTTGGCGGGACTAAATAGCCAGGACAAGTCTGGACCGATCTTACCCGTTAAGATACGGTAAGTGAGAATCAAGTCTCCTCTAATTCTGCGGTAGTGCATTGAGTACATACCCAAGCTAACCAAACGTTCGGGATACGTTTGCCCCCGTAATCCTTGCACTAACCTTGTACCCACTCGCAAAACCCTCTCCAGTTCCATTTTGTCCCTTACAAGACAAGGTGGACAAGCCTGGATACAGTACTCTAAGTGAGGTCGCACGAAAGCTGAGAACAGCTTCACAAAGATATTGGCCGTTAGGACACCGAAGAAGCTGCGAATAAACCACATCATACGGAACCCTCTACAAGCAGCCTTCCTCCAATTGTCCCCAGAGTGAAGCAAGGAGGTATGGGTGATACCTAGATCAACCTGCTGAATGACAACAGGGAGTTCACTTCCACCAACTACATAGCGCGTGGGGGGACTAGCACCTCCAATGCGGAGGACAGCACATTTCGCCTGATTTATGGGCAACAACCATAAGGTTGACCAATCCCAGAGCCTATCCAAAGCACTCTGAAGTGCCTCAGAGCCACCAGGGATATCCACAATATTCCAGAGCTTGAGGTCATCAGCAAACAATAGCGACGGTACTCCAAACTCCTGGGGTAGGTCAATGATAAATTGCGAAAAGCAACGGCCCTAGAACCGAGCCCTGCGGAACGCCACTAAGAACAGTTTGTCTAAGCGAAAGGCTACGCCCCACGCGTACACACTGTTCTCTGCCCTCTAGGAAAGCAGAAACCCATTTAAGGGCGGCTCCAGATATCCCATACGATCTCAACTTCAATGAGAGTCGTTGATGTGGGACAGTATCAAAGGCTTTCGATAAGTCAACGAAAAGCACGTCGATGGCGTGACCGTTGTCTACTGCCTCAGCCCAGCTTTCACGAGCTACAAGCAAATTTGTCAGACATGAAAATCTCTTACGGAATCCGTGCTGGGCCGCACTGAGAAGGTTAAACTTAATCAGGTGATTCTCCACCGAATCCCTGACCAATTTTTCAAACAACTACTACGCTTGTTAAGCTGACAGGCCGGTAGTTCGCGGGCAGAACTCTGTCCCCGCCTTTAAAAATCGGACAGATGATTGCCTTCTTCCATTCAGAAGGTAAGGCACAGCTGTCGAGTGATATTGTAAACATGCATGTCAGAGGGCCACTTAGCTCAGCGGCCAATTCATGCATCGGCTTCGGATGAATTGTATCAGGGCCAGAAGCTTTGGAAGGATTTATCCCTTGCAATAGTCCGAAGACTTGTGTCTCCGTTATGCTTATTTCAGTTAGGCAAGAATCCTCCGGAACTTTAGTGACCAGCTCAACTTGAGGTAGAGAGGCCTCATGAGAAAAGACACCAGTATACTGTTCGCTAAGTATACAGGCATTATCATAGTCGGTATGCCCATGGGTCCCGTCCGCTCGTAGTAAAGCCAGTATAGACGAGTTTGTACCGCTACGTTTCTTTACGTAAGCAAAGAAGTGCTTTGGATTTGTTACGGCTGCGTTAGCCTAATCCTCCTCGTACTGAAGACGAAGAGTTCTAAGATGATGCTTACATTTATTTCTAACCGCTCGATAGCTTTCGTAGGTGCTGGTTGATGAAGCCGCTTGGTAAGTTCGCCAAAAGTTAGAGCACTTTCTGAGCAGGTATTTACCTGTATGATCTATCCATGGAGGCTGTGCCCGTGTCACCCTTCTCTTAGTGAATGGGATGTGGGGAGCAGAGATCTCGGTGAGGTATGCTTTAAATTTCTCCCAGGCTGTCTCAACGGTGTCAGCCACGGTGATAGCACAACGCAAAACTGAAGCTTTGGCTCGCATTGCGTTAAAGTCTGCCCGCCAAATATTTGGACATGGCTCAGCGGTAGCTTGATGACACTTAGTTAGAGCACATCGAAAGGATATGCAGACATGGTCACTGGCTCCTAGAGGACAGTCGTAGGTAATATCACTTACGAAATCGTGTGACTTCGCAAAAATGAGACCCAAGGTAGACGGAAGTTGGTTGCTCATATATCTAGTCGGGAGGTCCACGAACTGATGCAAAGGCAGTTGCAATGTTAGCTCAAGGAGATCCGAACCGAAAGTGCCCACCGCCGAACTGCAAGATAGATCAGCCCAGCAGACCTTTAACCTTCTCAGTGTGGTACAGCACTTGTTCCATAATAGATTTTCGTGTTTGACAAATTTACTTGTGGCCCGTGAAAGCTGGGCTGAGGCAGTAGACAACGGTTATGCTATCGACATGCTTTTCGTTGACTCATCATTACACGTTAACTGGAGGTGGAAAGCACCTCAGCTATTGTGCCGCAATACAAAGGACAAGAAACGCAAACCAAACGGTGGCACGCCCGCTGAGTCCCCAGTAACGGATTGACATCGTTCCGGAGAGCTAACAGCTGGCTGCCGTAAAAGAAAGTCATATTATGCCTAACAAGTGAGATCGTGATTGGAAGGGAGGATAAGCAGGAGGGGATGGACAAAGGAACTCACAACACAAACGCTATTGGGGCCGGCTCCAAGCCATATCAGCGAGTGTGTCCAACCAAACGTGTTCACCGTCCTTAGGACCCCAGCCAGACAGTCGGGATGCACCAACCGACGCCAACTTCGAAGTGAGGGTTTTCATCTCCCTCGACTAAGTCATCACTTGGCCTCCCCTCCTCCTCTTCCAGCCGCACCCATAACGCGCAAACAATGCACGCCGCGAGAGTCGCTGTGCTGGCATGCGCAACACGTGGCTCAGCCATCGGAGCCTGGTGCGTCATATAATGGTGCTGAGCGGTTCACTCGCTCTTCGTGCACCAAATACGCGACGTCGAACACGCTTATTGCTCATGCGGCGCTCCCACCAGACATGAGCTAAACTGCGAAGGCAGCGATGATCGAATGTGACGAGCCTCTTTATGTCTGTCGACCTGATGGGCCAGGTTTCACAGCCATATAGGAGAGTTGAACGGACGGCTGCGTTGTGAACTCTGCCCTTGAGGGCGAGAGTAATGTCGCGTCTGCGCCACAGGTGGCGGAGATTGGCAAAAGCACCTCGAGTTTTTGCTATACGGTTCGTAACCTCATCTTCAATCCCACGGGTGCTAATATAGCTGCCCAGGTACTTGAATTTCTGAACGATTTCTAGCAGATCACCACCAAGCGTTAGCGCAGGGTTGGGTCCTTGCCAATCTTGGAGAAGTACTTTGCATTTCGATGGAACAAAGCATAGCCCAAAACGATTGACAGCCAATGCTAATCGGTCCATTGCTGTTTGGCATGTTGGGGAGTTGTCACAGATTAGGGCAATATCGTCCGCATACTCCAAGTCAAGAAGTCGCTCACCAGGAATTAGCTCCACACCTTCTAGGTCGTGTCCGGCGAACGCTGTTTCTATGACTTCATCAATAGCGAAGTTCAAGAGGAAAGGTGACAACGGGCATCATTGTCTCACACCGCTGGTGATACTGAAGAGTGGCAACAGTTTGCCATAAACCCTCACCCTGCCCTAGCTATGCGCGTACAGCACTTTGATAATGTTTACATATTTCTCAGGTACACCTTTCCTCAGCAGACAGTCCCAAATGGCACATCGATCGACTGAGTCGAAGGCACCTTTTATGTCAAGAAACACGACAACGGTGGGTCACCAATAAACATGGCGGTGCTCCAACACTTGACGTAAGGTGAAGATGTGGTCAATGCAGCCCCGACCTCGACGAAATCCGGCTTGCTCTTCACGAATCTGGACTGCCAGTCAGTCTGTGGAGAATGACAGGCAAGCAATTTAGTGGCAGTCGAAATCAGACTGATCCCTCTATGATTGCCACATTCCAAACGGGAGTTTCCCTTGAAAATTGGGACAATGACGGAGCGGTTCCACTCTGTCGGGACTGTCTCCTGCTCCCAAAGTTTTACTAGCAACTCGTGTAGATCATCTATTAGAGCAGGTCCCCCGAATTTGAAGATGGCTGGGGGAATTCTATCTGCCCCTGTGGCCTTATGCAATTTCAACAGCCTGATCTCACGTTCGACTTCTGCGCGTGAGGGCGGATCCAAGGAGACGTCCCAGGGAGAAGGGCGCTCAATGCCTGAAGAAGAAAGCGATAACTCAGGTTGGTTAAATTGCCTTGCAAACTGTTCAGCCCAACGCTCCGAGCGTTTTGACAGGCTGTGGATCAGCTGCCCACTCTCGTCGCGTATGGTCTCGCTAACACCAGGTCTGCTGCTGCCTGGTTCCCGTAGCAGACGGAATAACTTACGATGATCACCAATGGCAGCGGCGGTTTCCATCTCAGAGGCACAATGAGACCACCACGTTTTGCGGTCCTTCTTCAGGCTAGCGCGTACTTTTACCCTGAGATTTTTGCAAGCCTCATTGTATTCGCTTCCAGTCGGAATAAGTCGGCGAGCATCCATAAGTTCCAGAGACTGTAGAGACCCAATGTCCAGTTTGGCAGTTTGATTTGCCACATGAAGACATGCCTGCTAACTGCAACACTTGGCGAATATGCGACCAGTGATCTTCAAGGGTGTTTAGTGGGCGCTTACTCAGTCCAGTTGTCAGCGTACTTTGGTACACATTCAGAACATCTGGCTTCCTCAGCTGGATGGTGTAAATACGTTCACATCGACGTTGCGGACATCCACCGAAACGCACCAGGAGGTCGGCACAGACAAGTGCGTGGTCAGAGTCCACCCTCGTGTTCCAAATCGAACGACAGTTTTGGACATAGCCTCTCCAGCTGTAACTGATCGCGATATGATCGATTTACGTCCATGGCTGGCCCGAGGCTGGTGGCCGCTAAGTCACGCTTCTGCGGGTGCTGTGTCGAAAGTTAGTGCTCGCGAGAAAGAGGCGAGCATCATCACACAGCTGTAGCAATCGCTTACCATTATCATTACGCGAGCCTACACCATGTTGGCCGCCCAGATGAAGCTCATCAGAGGATAATTTTCCGACTTGGGCGTTTAGATCGCCAGCCAACACCACAGTATCCGTGCTACTTCTGTAACTAAGGAGCTGTTGAAGTTGCTGATAGAAATCATCTTTTACCGAATCAGTGCTACAGTTTGTAGGGGCATAGGCCGCAATGACACACAGGCACCGTTTGTCCCCGCACGACTTCGTAGCACGGAACGAACCAGTTAATCTAACGGCGCACATCCTACTGTTTACTGGGATCCAATCAATCAGGGCAGCTTCAGCCCGAGGACTTAAAACAATTCCGACGCCAGCTTGACCTGCATTTGAAGCTGCATCATCACCAGACAGGCGCAATGAGAATGTGCCGCCAGTGTCGCATGTGGGGAATCTCAGGGTAAGCACGGAGCTCGAACCTTGCAGGCGGGTTTCTGATAAACGGCAAATGTCGATCGATAGGGTTTCTAGTGTGCGGGCAGGTGCTGCCTGTTGGCCAATCTGCAGCAAAGTGCGCACGTTGAGGCATGCCAGTCTTAGCGAGACACGAGGACTCCAAAGGGAAACGGATGAACTGACGTTGTCCGCTTGGTTGAACATGGACTTATCGACTGGATTGGAGCGTGGCCCTGCGATTGTGTGTGATTTGAAATTAGAAGACAAGCGACTATTGAAGAAAGCTGGGGTAGAGCCAAGAATTGGGGATTGAAAATGGGGGGATATAAGTAAAGTTGGAGCAGGACGATAAGGATGAAGAAGCGTAAGCGAGGGTATAAGAAGACAGGAAGGCCAGAGCAGTAGCTTCTGTACCCCTATCTACCCTGCTCGATGCAGCAGATAGGGAGCCGTTTATTATCCTCTGCGACGGCCAGAGCATCAAGAAATTGTTGTAGGAAAGGTTCATCATTGACTTCTCGAAAGCCTTTGATACTGTCCCACATCAACGACTCTCATTAAAGTTGAGATTGTATGGGGTACCTGGAGCCGCCCTTAAATAAGTATCTACTTTCCTAGAGGGGAGAGAACAGTGTGTACGAGTGAGACGTAGCTTTCCGCTTAGACAAGCTGTTCTTAGTGGTATTCCGCAGGGCTCGGTTCTAGGGCCGTTGCTTTTCGCAATTTATGTTAACGACCTACCCCAGGAGCTTGAAGTACCGTCGCTATTGTTTACTGATGACCTCAAGCTCTGGAATATTGTTGATATCCTAGTGGGCTCTGAGGCAATTCAGAGTGCCTTGGGTAGACTCTGAGATTGGTCGACCTTATGGTTGATGCCCATAAATCAGACGAAATGTTCTCTGTTCCGCGTTGGAGGTGCTAGTCCCCCCACGCGCTATGTACTTGGTGGAAGTGAACTCCCTGTTATCACTCAGCAGGTTGATCTAGGTGTCGTCCACACCACAGTGCTTCACTCTGGTGACAATTGGAGGAAGGCTGCTTGTAGATGGTTTTCAGATTCAGATGGACTGGAACGATAGGAAAATCCCTTGAGTGTTTCTTCTTGAGCAAATCGTTGAGCCAGGAAATGATAAGGTGCTAGTTCTTGATAGATCTAAAACGAAACACACCCTGATCAACCAATTACTACCCACGTTCCCTTCACTAGCAGTCCGCGCTGTGTAGGTTACATGAAGTAAGCAAGAAGTAGAAAGTAAATAGAAGATAAGGGGGAATGAACGTCATTAAAATGAGGGATAACATCAAAGAGTGAAGAGAATGACCGAATAAGAACTGAAAGTTTGAATATGGATATGGTCAGGCGAAGGGAAAGGTTTCGTGTTGCCACCCAAGAGCGTCTAACTGACGCTCGAAACCCTTAACCGTAGGTTCACTGACTACACTTTCTGGAAGCGATTTCCAGCGCTCGATAACTCTACGCGATAACTGAGTTTCCGCCCTGATCCGGTCAGAACACGGCTTGTGTAGCTTCATGGGATGACCGCGAAGACAAGGCAACCTAGGCGGGCTAAATAGCCAGCTCAAATCCGGTCCAACCTCCCCTGTTAGGATGCGGTAAGTAAGGATTAGGTCCCCTCGAAGCCGTCGGTAGTGTATTGAATACATGCCCAAGCTAAGTAGATGCTCAGGGTACGATTGCCCCCGTAACCCCTCGACCAATTTGGTACCTACTCTCAAAACCCTCTCAAGCTCATTTTGTCCCGAACAAGGCAGGGCGGGCAAGCCTGGACGCAGTATTCCATATGGGGCCGGACGACAGCTGAGAACAGCTTCACACATATGTCGGCAGTTAAGACCCCGAAAGAGCGGCGTATTAACCACAACATTCTGAAACCCCTACTAGCGGCCTTCTTCCAGTTGTCACCAGAATGCAAAGACGAGGAATGAACGACACCTAGGTCTACCTGGTTGGAGACAAGGGGGAGTTCGACCCCACCGAGTACTTAGCTCGAAGGCGGGAAAGTTGCTCCTATACGAAGGACGGAACACTTAGCCTGATTTCTGGGCAGTAGCCACAAAGTAGACCAGTCCCAGAGTCTGTCCAGTGCATGCTGTATGGCCTCAGAACCCCCAGGAACATTTACAACATTCCATAGGTTAAGGTCATCAGCAAACAATAGGGATGATACCCCAAGCTCTCCAGGGAGATCGTTTACGCAGATGGAGAACAGCATCGGTCAAAGGACGGATGATGTAGTTTATTCGCCACTACTTCGGTGTCCTAACGGCCGATATCTTTATGAAACTGTTTTCAGCTTTTGTGCGACCTCACTTAGAGTACCGTATCCATGCTTGTCCAGCTTGTCTTGTAAGGGACAAAATGGAACTGGAGAGGGTTTTGCGAGTGGTTACAAAGTTAGTGCAGGGATTACGCCGGCAAACGTATCCAGAACGTTCGCTTAGCTTGAGGATCTACTCAATGCACTACCGCAGAATTAGTGGAGACTTGATCCTTACTTGCCGTATCCTAACGGGTAAGATCGGTCCAGACTTGTCCTGGCTATTTAGTCCCGCCAAGCTGCCTAGTCTCCGAGGTCACCCGTTGAAGTTGCACAAACTGCGTTCTGACCGTTTGAGGACGGAAACTCGCTTGTCGCGTCGAGTCATTGAACGTTGAAACTCGCTTCCGCAGCACGTGGTTAGGGAGTCTACGGTAGAGAATTTCGAGCGTCAGTTAGCTGCTCTTGTGTGGCAGTATCAAACCTCCTTCTAACCGACCTGTATCTTCAACTTTCCTTTCTTTTCTAATTACTTCTCACACCTTGGGATTATCATTATTTAGTTGACATTCCTCCTCTTATTAGCCTACCCAACAGGGACTGCTGGCCAGGAGAATTTGGGCAATAATTGGTTGTACAGCGTGTGATGCGATCTGTGTTTTAGGCTTTTCAACATCTCAAGCAGACCTATCAATTCTCGATACGACGATACTCGAAATAAGGAACATTCACGGGATTATCCTATCGTTCTGATCCCAACTGAACTTGAACTTGTAGGAGGACGCAGCTTGTGTTTCACTTACCATTCAACTACTGACTGATGAGCAGCCAACTGTTTGACTGATCGTTTCGTATCGAGACGAGTGGGGTACTTCAGGTGAAGCGGTGTCTTTCACGTTGTCAAGCTAGAACGTGCAGAGCTGCCGTCCTTATCATTGCGCGATGTCGTGCTTCCTAAGCGCATTGGACTATTTCGCGCGATTGTGTAGCACCTAAGTTCGGCTGCAGATTCTCGCTCAAACACCTTTCTTCCCTTCGCAGTTTGCTGATTTTTGTCTTTGTGTTCCCTAGTTTCGTCGATGTTAACACCCGCTGCAGCACTGTTCATTGAGTTGTAGAAAGTTTAGCGGGTAGCCTGTAGCGGGAGCCAGGAGAGCGATTCGAAAGGAAGATCGGGTTGCAGGGAAACTTTTATTGGTACAGCAAAAGATTCCTTGTAACCTATCTATAAAAGTGGATACCGTTGGCGCTTTAGCTAAGGGAACTGAGGATGCACAGCACACAGAGCGGTCGCGCGTTGCAACCGTAACGAGCGCCAAGCAAAAATGCTAATGAGTAAGCCAAGCATTCGAACTCAGCAATCAGTACAACAAACCACACCGGTCGCCTAGGTGTACAATTAAATAATTTTAGTTAGAATTTTACACAGGCGAACCGGGGAATCTCCAGACTGCTACAAGAGCACGAGGGAAAACCCTTGTCGATTCCGAATGATTCTGGGTTTGGTACTTGTCGTTGCTTTTCCACGTTCTTCGAGGGTTCATCGTAATTGCATTGACAGCCGCAGAATTCCAACATTCTCAGAGAATGGTTGTCTAGCAGCCGCTTGAAACTTTTCTCGGATGGTGTGTCCGCAACTTTTTCGGGTAGACTGTTCCAATCATTTACCACTCTAATGGATAGGGTGACGTCCATGTGAATTCTGTCTTCCTTGCTTAAATAGCTTCCATGTGTATCCTTATGTAGAACAGTCAGTGTTGCGCCGGAAAAATTGTTGTAACCCACTTCCGCGTTCCCCTCGGAGGTTGCGCTTAGGGTAGCGGAGATCACCCACCAGACGTCGGAACTCCAAAAAGATCAGATTTGACTGCTAGAGTCGAATGGGGTACGAAAAATCACGAAGCCCCAGAACAGGTTTTCCAGCAGAGCGCATTCAAACTGTGAAAGTGGTTGAATAGCTGGCTCATCATCAACAGCAGTACATCAGCAATTAGAACTAATGCTTCGCTGCGACACAACCATGAGGAACTATGAAATAAAGAATAAGAGGGAGAGAACGGGGACTTACCTGAAAACCTTAATGCCCTAAGCAGACATAGAGGGTCAAGGCGCCTACACCTTGTGTAGATAACATACCGTCACAAACAGCTGGCTATCGTGCAAAGATAAGGTGGCATCGGCGAGACAGCTTCCTTGCGGCTTCCACTGCCCCGCGTCATAATCAGCCATTACCCCGCAGATAACTCAGCACCAAAGACACTTTAAACAGGCAATCCGATTAGAAGACGGCAGCAGACGCGCCACTGGTGTCGGTTGCGAGCCATATCCTGTAAAGTCTCGAGCCAAGCATAAGGCGAGTCACGTGGACTCCAGCCCGGAAGGCGAGACAGACCAACGGCACACGGTTTGATTGTCCGTGACTTCATTTCCCGCTGCCAAGTCAACTTCTGTCCATCTCGAGCTTTGCGCCGTCCTACACCTGGTAGACTAAACAAGGCCCTCTTAGGTAAGCGGTGACCAGGCATACGTAGCACGTGCCCGAGCCAACGCAACTTATTCAGTGCTACCTGTTGTTCTAGGCAGCTAACGTGATTATCACTACCTAATACTCGACTACGCACATCATCATTGCGGACATGTTGGTGTCATCCGACAGTAGCAATGGTTCGCAGACAACGATGATCGAAGACTTGAAGACGCCTCAGATCTTCAGACCGAAGGGGCCAGGTCTCACTACCATAGAGCAGGACGGCCCTCACTGTGGCCTTGTACACATGGCCTTTCAAACGAATGGAAATCCTTCTGTCCCCAAAGATGCCGCAGGTTCAAGAAGGCAGCTCTGGCCTTTGCAGTGCTTGAGCTGACGTCAGTTTCTATTCGCCCATTGTTGCTGATGCAGCTGCCAAGATAAGTGAATTGATCAACCACCTCGAGTTCCTCGTTAGCAAGCGTCAAGGGGTCATCAAGTGGCTGGTGGTCCTGCAGCAACACTTTGCACTTTGAAGGTGCGAAATGCATACCAAATAATGAGACCACTCTAGACAGGCTATTCAGAGTTGATGGTGCCACCGCAACATCGTAGAAAAGCAAGACGATATCGTCCGCATAATCTAGATCACCTAACCTTTCACCAGGCAGTACTTCAACGCCTACATCGTGAGATTCCGCAAGGGAACACTCCACGATAGAATCCACGACGAAATTGAACAAAAATGGGAAACCGGACAACCCTGACGAACGTCACTTGTGGTCGAAAAGCTATCCGGTAGGACACCGTAGACCCTGACGCGGCCTGTAGTGTTCGATTATAGAGCACGAAGGATGTTCACATATTTCGTGGGAACACCTTTCTGTGCAAGTAATTCGAACAGAATCGATTGATCGACTGAATGGAACTCACTCTTGAAATCGAGGAACACAGCTATTGTCGGTCTGCGGTATGCTTGGTGCTGCTCTAGTATCTGCTTCAGAGTGAATTTATGGTCTATACAGTCACGTCCTGGACGGAAACCGGCCTGCTCTTCCCTAATCCGCGATTCCCGTTCTGCAGTGAGGCGCCGAACGATAATCGAGGCTAGTAATTTTGTCACAACTAGCGTTAGGTTAGTACATCTGTGGTCAGAACAGTTTGTGCGACTGCCCTTTTTGTATATTGCCACTATAATCGATTCGCTTCAATTAGCCGGGACACTTTCTTTCAGAGATGTTCGAAAGGAAGGTCAGTGTTTTGCAGGGGAACTCACCTCCATCCTTAAATAGTACAGATGGGTAGGAATCGGGCCTGCGGCACGAAAACGATTGAGGGCTGTGATCGCGTTTCGAATCTCGGCCTCCGATGGTGGCTTTAAACTAACCGTCCATGGATCGTCCTGCATCACCTGAGTAGGAAGAGGTCCGGGGGCAAGGGGCCAGCTGAACTGAACTTGAAAGTGTTCAGCCCAACGAGTCATACGGCGCTCCTTATTGTGTATCAACGTACCCGTGCTGTCTCTGATTGTCTCGTTGATGCCTGGTTTTCTGGGACCGGTGGTGCGGATTAGCTGGAATAGCTGGCGGTAATTGCCTACTGCTGCTGCCTCCTCCATTTCTTGTGCCTGCCTGGTCCATCAGGTTTCCTTGTCTGCACGTAGGCTCTGCTTTAGTTCACGCCTAATAGCCCGTCAGGTCACATTGTCCTCAGAGCCAGCCGGGAGGTGTCTTCTAGATCCCAATAGGTTCACCGACCTCTCGGATATCCAGTGACTGGTGCGGTGACGATGGATAGTGCCACAAGCAGATGCTCCTGCGTCGTGCATGGCGACCGATATCCTATTCCACTGAAGCTCAGTGTCATTAGGACAAGACAGCAAGAGTTCGCTATGCAGTGCATCTTGTTAGGCTTGCCTGACCGAGGGCTGAGACAATTTCTCAGTTGCCAATCGGAGGAGACGCTTGGTGCGCCTCCCGGTAAAGTTCATGGAGAAACGACAGCGTACCAAGACATGATCAGAGTCAACACAGGTACTCCAGCACGAGCGGCAATCCACGCCACCTACAACTTATGGCAGTGTGATCAATTTGGGTCCATCGCTGGTCAGCTACAGGAGGACGCCAAGGGGCACTTCGGCGCCCATTGTATTTAAAAGCGATGCTACTAAGAAACAACTGGTGCTCCGCACACAGTGGCAGCAGATGCTCGCCGTTGTCAGTCAGTTCAGAGTTAGACCCATAGTTACCACCCAGCTGAGCTTCAGAAGAACGCAGACATCCTACTTGTGCGTTCATATCCCCTGCAAGTACTATAATATCTGAACTATTAGCACTGCGTAGTAGCGCGTTCAGTTCGTGATAGTATGTGTCCTTGGCAGCATTTGAACTGCATAAGCAAAAATCACAAACAAATAGCGTTCTGTACTACTTCATGAATCCACCTTAGCTGATGTCGTCAAACGGGCTGCACATAAACGGCTGTTCACCGGAATCTAATCAATCAGTGATGGTTCAGCCTTGGAGTTAAGAATGACGCCTACACCAGCAAGGCCCGTGAGTGCTGTATCGGCGTCTTCGGATGCATGAAACCAAAAACGAGAAAACAAGTCGGGTGCAGTTAATTCCATAACCCCTTTAGGGTCATTGATCCTAGTTTCGGACACACATCAATACCATGTGTGTCCAAGATGCGTGCGGGTGCAACCTGTTGACCTATTTGTCTTAGAGCGCGCACGTTGAACACCGTCATGGAAACGGGATAGCGTGGCCTTATAAGGGGCAGTTGCCGATAGGCGTCCGATAAGTGCTGTGGGTCGGTGGCTGCAGTTCGTTCTACTCTAGTGGCATTTCGGTTGCTGTCAATTTAGCTGGGAATTATATTAGGAAGATTAGTAATGGGGGTCGGGATGGGAGTAATAGAAAAAAGTGGAACAGAAAGGAGGGAGGCGCCAGCAGCAACATGTTTTCGCTTATCCGCCCTGCTGTATGCAGCAGATAAGGCGACCCTTGATAATCTGCGCGACGGCCAAAGCAGGATGAGGTTTATGTTTGAAGAAAATGTCATGGTTGTATGTGAGCTGAGATAATGCCAGGGCGCCCAGACCTAGATAGGAGGACGATTAGAGTCCTCATCCAAAGCCTTTTGTTCCAAAACCTGCCCCTCAAGGCAGCGTGGAGGTGGCAATGATTTAGTTTTACAGAAATCGACACCATCCCATTTCAAGCCCCCAACCTGGAGGACCAGGAGACTGACTTTGTCTTATAGCGCGTCGATCGTGCGCTATATATCCGGTACGCGACTAGACGGCCAACCAAAATCAGTGGGTAGAGGACACAAGAGTAAGCCAGGGAAGAAGTATATTGGACGGGAGGAGCGTTAGCTAATGCTAAAAATAGGGCACCCGGAGAGAGCTAGCTAGGGAGAATGTCGTTGGCGTCGAGAGCGTAGACGGGGCGTCGTTCGCAGTCGAGCCGTGCGCCAAAGGCGGAGATCGTGTTCGTGTTTCCAACAAACGGGAACAACGTTCCAACAGACAAACCGAATAGTTCCCTAATACATAAGAAAGCTATAATTTGAATATTTCAGAAGAGTTTACACAGTCATACAGGGGAATCTCCAGGTCGCTACACAACCCACCTCCTAGAAGGGAAACCGTGGGTGACCCTTCGATCTACATGAGGACTGTCCGTCGTGGGCCAGCCTTCTGCGAGACCAGGTAGTGAAACCTGATGCAGCTGCTGGCGGAGTACCAGGCGATCGGACCCTAGCGGGCTCCCACCTGTGTCCTCCCTAACGGTGCCAGAAACACAAAATGGGGGAAGTTCGTAAGCGTTAAATGTTCGCGAGTTCATGAAGGTCAATTGTTCACTTCGGGCTCGTCATCTCCGGTTCATACATAGAAGATAAACGGAAACAAGAGCAGTGACGGTGGAGGCGAGGGCAAAAGCAAGAGTGACACTTACCGGATGAGGTAGGCGTCAGGCAAAACGCAGCTCTTTTTGTGTTTTCAAAACGTTTCGTTCATTTTTGGGTTTTCAAAACATTTTGCGTTCTTTTTGGGTTTTCAAAAAAAACTTGTCGGTTTTTTTGGCGTTTTCAAAAGCTTTTGGGAGGTTTCGTACGTTGTTGACCAAAAGGGAAAAGAAAAGCAATAGGAAAAGTGAAAGGAACGCTAATCCCTTAATCGAGCTGGCCAATGAACGCGTCTACCCGACCTAGTCGACTTGTTCGAATCAGAGGAAGCCGTCGTCTTAGACGTCCTATCGGATCGCGAAATTGGAGGAACTGCTGTAGACGTGACAGTTGGTTCGATGGGAAACGGCGGAGCTGAAGTAGAAGGCTTGGATGGAGCGTGATACTTGGGGTCAGGGATGTTGGAAGCAGTCGAGTCTTCCATCATAGGCTGCGTTGCTTCGTCAGAAGACAAGTAAGGGTCTTCGTCTAGCTCAGATTCCACGTGGGCAACCTTGAGACGGTCAATCGTAACAGCTTCACGTTTACCGTGACGGTCGATTATAAAGACGCGGTCCTTACGCTGCAGAACCTTGAAGGGACCTTCGTAAGGTCGCTCCAATTGTCTGCGGAGACCATCGAGGCGGAGAAAAACGAACGGACACTGCTGCAGGTCTTGTGGAATAAAAGATTTACGTTGTTGTTCTCTAACGTCGGGAAGCTTGTACGGATGCATGCTCGTGGCAAGCTGACGTGCATAATTTGCGTCATAACGGGTAATTCTGGGACTAACGGAGAAGAAATCGCCAGGTAGACGCAGTGGTTGTCCATATACTAACTCGGTGCTAGACGTACGTAGATCGGCCTTTAGGGCTGATCGGATCCCAAGCAGGATCATAGGCAGCACCTCAGTCCAACTCAGCGGATTGGCGGCGCTAAGTGAGGCTTTCAACTGTCGGTGGAAACGTTCCACCATGCCGTTCGCTTGCGGATGATAGGCGGTCGTGCGAATGCGTTGGCATCCAATGAGTTTAAGGAGATCGTTAAAGGTCTAAGATTCGAA
Organism: Dicrocoelium dendriticum; assembly: GCA_944474145.2. NCBI lineage: Eukaryota > Metazoa > Platyhelminthes > Trematoda > Plagiorchiida > Dicrocoeliidae > Dicrocoelium > Dicrocoelium dendriticum. The sequence goes on along the minus strand of OX104069.1, from coordinate 95,714,863 downwards.
TTGCGGACCGCGGTCTGTAGTCACTGTGGCTGGACAACCGTGTGAAGCGACCCAGCGCTCGACAAAAGCGCGTGTTACGGTTTCCGCAGCTACGTCAGGGATGGGAACGGCTTCGGGCCAACGGGCGCAACGATCAATCATGGTCAAAATATAGACCATTCCTGTGGACGGGGCCAGAGGTTTCACGATGTCGAGATGGACATGGGCAAATCGCGCTGAAACGGACGGAAAACGACCAAGCGGTGCGGACACGTGCTGCTGCATCTTGGCTTGCTGGCAGGTGAAACAGCTGCGTGCCCAGCGCGTAAGATCGCGTTGCATCCCCGGCCAAACGTATCTCTCTGAGACAAGCTTAGCAGTAGCTTTAATGCCTGGGTGAGCGATATTGTGGAGGGTGTCGAAAAGGATACGGCGAAACGTTTCTGGAACGATGAGTCGAGGTCGTCCGGTAGATGTGTCGCATAAAATGGTACCATCAGATGACAGCAAAGGTTGCGGGGATATCTGCAAAGAAGAATCGCGCAGTTTCGAAAAATTTTGGTCGTTTAATTGCGCGGCGGCCATAGCAGACAAATCGATTGCCTGCCCGGCAGGGCCAACCACAGATACTCTTGCAAGAACATCAGCGACGACGTTTTGTTGACCAGAAATGTTTCAGATATCAGTCGAGAATTGGGCAATGAAATCCAGCTGACGAATCTCACGTGGTGAGTGTCGAGTTGATTGATTTCGGAATGCGTAGATAAGCGGCTTGTGATCGGTGAAGATAATGAAGGTGTTACCTTCAAGGAAGTGTCGGAAATGTCGAACGGTAGAGTAAACGGCCAGCAGTTCGCGACTGAACGTGCTGTACTTAACTTCGGCAGGTTGTAGGCGTCTAGAGTAGAAAGCAAGAGGTTTCCAGCCTCCATTTGTATGTTGCTGTAGGACGGCGCCAATGGCGGTGTCCGATGCGTCAACGGCAACACTGAGCGGAGCGTTCGGATCGAAGTGATGAAGCATAACGGCTTTAGCTAAGGCTTCTTTGCTGGCCTTGAACGCTTCGGCAGCAGCAGCAGTCAATTCCACCTGGCCGTTTTTACGTCCACGAAGTAGGTCGGTTAGTGGACTTAGCAAATTGGCACAGTGTGGAAGAAAACGTCGATAATAGTTGAGCATGCCGTTAAAACGGCGAATAGCGGCTAACTTAGTCGGAACCGGAAACTCTGATGGCGCGGACTCTATCGTCTAGAGGCCGTATACCATACTGATCAATATGGTGGCCAAGGAATTCGACGGAAGGTTGCTGAAATATGCATTTGTCAGGGTTGACAGTGATGCTATTAGCGGCCAGCCTATCGAAAAGTATTTTGAGATGTTCTGCGTGCTGTTCTTTAGACGCGCTGGCAACTAGGATATCATCGATGTATGCATAGACGAAATTTAGACCTCTGGTGACTGAATCGATGAGTCGTTGAAAAGTCTGGGCTGCGTTGCGAATACCGAACGGCATACGCAAAAATTCGAACAGCCCGAACGGTGTGATTACAGCGGTCTTCGGGATGTCTTCCTCAGCGACTGGAATCTGGTGATACGCGCGAACCAGATCGATTTTCCAGAACACACGGGTGCCGCGCAGGCTTGCCGTGATGTCCTGAATGTGAGGAATCGGATATCGGTCGGGAACAGTAACGTTATTGAGCGCGCGGTAATCACCACATGGACGCCAGTCTCCTGACTTTTTGGGCACCATGTGGAGCGGCGACGCCCAGGGACTTTGAGACGGGCGAACGATGCCTAGTTCAAGCATGTGCTCGAATTCCGCGCGAGCAATTTTCAACTTGTCAGGGATCATTCGCCTGGCTTTGGCAAAAACAGGCGGACCTTTCGTAACGATGTGGTGTTTCGCAGCATCAGTGGCGGATGAAAACGGTGCCATTGCACGAATGACTTGGCGGAACTTGGTATTAAGCATCTGACCGATAGGCGAGCTTGACAGGTTGGCGTATACAGGACTGATTGACTCTATGTCGGTCAAGGTATCTATAACTGCCAGATTTGTTTAACGATCGATCAGATGGCGTTGCTTCGCGTCAACAAGCAAATCGAAGTGCTGCAGGAAGTCAAGGCCAAGAATTGACATCTGGACATCTGCGACGAGAAAGATCCATTTAAATGAATGTCATAGGTTTAAATTAAGCGTGCGCGAGCGTTGACCATACACGCGAATGGTGGTGCCGTTTGCTGCGCGCAGTGAACCGGTCGCCTCTTCGGTATCATTAGAATCACGTGGGATAACGCTGACTTCTGCGCCGGTGTCAACGAGATAGCGTACTCCCGTACTGCGATCGGTGACAAAGGAAAGGCGACTGGGGCAGCCAGCAACGTCCGTCGCCCCTACGTGCTGGCCGACCCGTTTCCCTGCGTGTTGCGCTTGAATGAGCAAAGCGGGCGACACGATCTGGCCTGATGACCAAATCGCTCGTGGTACCAGCAATAGCTTGACCTAGGGGGAGATTTCGAACGTGATCTAGGAGGACTGCGACTACTGGAACGATTTCGGCGGTTGGATCCGGGTTGTGTTAGCTTCTCAAGTCGGTTGGTCAATGCGGCTACTTGCGCTCTTAGTTCTGCTACTTCTGTACTGGAGGTAGACTGAAACTGAGATATTTGGGCGTTGGATTCCCAAATACGGTCGGCAATATCGGCGAGCTGAGGAAGAGACGCATCGTTTGCATACAAGGGATTGCGCATGTCACGTGGCAGGCGACGAAGCCACATCTCTTTAAGGAAAGAGTCACCAACAACGAGAGGCTTAGCTAGAGCCTGCATCTTGTGCAGCAACTGCAAAGGCTTTCGATCACCTAGCTCGGTTTTGTTAAGAAGCTGCGTAACGCGAGCATGGTCTGATATGCCAAATCGCTTTAAGACGACGGCCTTAAGCTCATCGTAACTTTTCTGATATTCCGGAAGTTCCAAGATGTCGTCGAGGTCATCGACGACTTGCGGGGGAAGCGCTGCGACAACGCAGTGAAATTTGACGCTGTCAGAGTGAACGCTATGTAACGAAAAAATGGACTCTACTTGGTTAAACCAGGCCTTAGGGTTAGTATCACGGAAAGGCGGGATAGGAAAACGGAACGCACTAACCTGCCAGTCAGAAGGTGGGTGAACAAACTTCATGGTGAAAAATTACGGAGCGTGTGAAAGTGAATGCAAGTAGTAAAAAGTAAAAGTAGAAGGGTAGACAGAATAAGGTACCGGATCTGAAAAGAAATATTAGCACCGAACTCACCAAAAATAGTTTTTTTTGCTTCGGGGTCACCAATTATAGCGCGTCGATCGTGCGCTATATATCCGGTACGCGACTAGACGGCCAACCAAAATCAGTGGGTAGAGGACACAAGAGTAAGCCAGGGAAGAAGTATATTGGACGGGAGGAGCGTTAGCTAATGCTAAAAATAGGGCACCCGGAGAGAGCTAGCTAGGGAGAATGTCGTTGGCGTCGAGAGCGTAGACGGGGCGTCGTTCGCAGTCGAGCCGTGCGCCAAAGGCGGAGATCGTGTTCGTGTTCCCAACAAACGGGAACAACGTTCCAACAGACAAACCGAATAGTTCCCTAATACATAAGAAAGCTATAATTTGAATATTTCAGAAGAGTTTATACAATCATACAGGGGAATCTGCAGGTCGCTACAGTCTGACCTGTCACCATTTACGGACCTGGTAGGAGTAGCTCTCAAGGTGCTTGGATGCATCATCTAGTATAGCTCAATGTGTCAATGAGGTGCGCAGTCCGTCGCACAAGGTCCAGTGTCGTTGCGACGGAATAGCTGGCTGGCCATATTCTAAAACTGCACGGCCGTACGAAGTGAACAAGGTTGAGAACTCTCAGGAGTCATTGGAACGAATTATCTTCTTAAGGCACCCGCCAGTCTCCTTCCATTATCCATCTTTAAGGTGTGCTGTGATGTTCTGAAGTCAGAAGACACGATAACCCTGCAATCGCTCCCCGAGGAGAAACTCATCATTGCTGCCCATTAAGAGAACAGCGCATTTATCTCGCTTTACTGGCATTTGCCACTTAATGGATCATTTGTGTAGCTGGTCTAGGCCCCTTGTAATCTGTCTGGATGCTGTTTACCATAGCTTGAAGTCAGCTTAGATCGAGTAGTCGGCAGATCGTTGATGTACAGTTTAAAGAACTCTGGTCCAAGCACGAATCCTTGGGGAATGGCACTAGTCATGGGTACAGGAGCTGAGAGGGTGTGATTCACTTTACGCGCATTGTCCTGTCTCTTAAGAAATCGGCAATCCAGGAGTTTTCTGTAATGCCAATTCCCCTAGTTTGTGTGCACCAATTTGGAGCTTTTCCCGCTCTCTGAGTTTTTTTCTGTGATATTCTAACTATTTCATCGCTCACCTAGGTGTTCGATGCGAAATGCCGAACGGCATGTTGAGTTCGTTTCTTTGAATCGAACAACTCCCCGGCTGGTCAGCATAGTATGCTACAGTTCTCCGTCCCCCTAGTTAGCAACGCCCGTCATTACCGTTTTTATAGCTAAAACAGGACTCTTTTGTTGTACACCATAGAAACTGCATCCAACTGTTTTTTAGGACCGCATTTTGGGATTTTGCTAACACGGCACTCTTTCTGATTACGGACTGTGGGTTTGAATCGGCGGGGATTGGACGAGTGTCCGCTGTCCTGTGGAAGTATCGGGTCACTCCCTGCTTTTGTCTACCACTGTCATGCCAGCTAATTCGATCTGCTTTCCAAGGCATTTGTGCACATGTTTCTTAAAGTTTTAAGCCCTCTGCCATTACACAATCTTCTTGTATGCAATAGTGCTTGACCCCTTGTTTTGCGCGCTGCTGTTCTCCTACCAGTCTGCTAGCTCAAGCAATGTAGCTACTGAGATAATGTTCCTACCGCGGCTGGCTAGTCGCTCGATGTCTAAAAGCAAAAGGATGCTAAACAGGGTGCTCGATAATTCCAGTCGCAGCCGGATTCGTTCTGTTTGTTCCTACTCTGAATATTAAATGAGAAGACAACTCTACATGGAAGCAACTGGTCTCGAAGCCTACATGTTTGAGACATTTTCTGGCTTGTGCTACTTTCACTCTGAGCGTGATACCTTCAAACGTTGTTGGAAACATGTCGTATTAGACCCGGCTACCGTACCAGCAATTTTAGTGCTGACCGCAGCAGGCCATTTCTCCAGTGTAATTTTGGTGTTATATTTAGGTTGGTCGACCATTGGTTAAGTTACTTCATCGAGAAGCGGTGGATTGAGGCCTTTTAACTTTTTGACAGTCGCTTGTGGTATTTATTAAGGCCCGGTCGCTACTTTGAACAACTTTGAAATCACTATTGGTCTTCACAAACGCGGACGATTGAGTAATGGTACGCACAGCTAGTCCGAGGCCTTCGATTGTTTTGCACCATTGGTCTTTTTCTCCTAGCGCACGCTTGTGGCTAGTACCTATCGGGATTCACGTTGTGGAGTAGATTTTTGGGGTCCTCCAAGAAGTCATCCGGGAGCCGCGGGAACTTTCCTTAAGCCACTATTGCGCCAGAAGTTTACAACTCAAGTTTCTGGATACATCAGTTACGAAGAATTGCTGTTGACACGACGTTCAACTAAACGCATTGAACGCGCTTTTTCATTGAGTTGTGGGGACAGGACGGAGGTCGCACGTTATTCCCGTCACCTCCAGTGAGTTGTCACGGCCTGGCAGTCCTTGGGGTGCTGGAGCAGTCGCAGTAGAGGAGTAAAACCTTGGTGATTAACTTAGGTGGGTGTTTAGCGAGTAGCCTGTGGCCGGAGAGCGATTCGAAAAGACCGATCGGTTTGCATGGAAACTTTTATTTGTACAGTAAAAGGTTCCCTGTTACCTAGCTATAAAACAACGACATCGTTGACGCTCTAGCTTAGGGAACGCAGAAAGTACAGCACACAAGGCGGTCGCGCGCTGTAACCGAAACGAGCGCCAAGAAAAATGGTGATGCTCAACTCAAACAATCGCACTCAGCGACCAGCTCAACATTACACACCGGTCGCCTAAGTGTACAATGAAATAGTGATTTTGTTTAGAACTTTACATAAGCAAACCGGGCAATCACCAGACTGCTACATAGTCCTCCCCCAGAAGAGACTGTGTAAGCAATCCTTTGATCTCGTAGTGTTGTAAAAATCAGATCCTTCACCTCCCGTTCACTGGCTGGATGATGCATGTCTTTGCTAACCTTTGTTCACCAATTGATCAACACTGCTGCAACAAAAACAGTGGAATCCAGGCGCTTTTAGCATGTAGTTATCCAACAGCTGCTTGAAGCATTTTACCCGACTGGGCACTGACAACATATTGCGGGAGGTTGTTCCATTGATTCACGACCCGGTTGCATAACTGACCTCGGAGCGGATGTGGAGCCTCAACGGTTTAAAGAGTTTCCAAGTGTGACCCCTTGTCGAGTTATTTACATCGAGTGGGAAGAACGCTTGCATCTCCGTCCCCAAGTCGTCTTTTAGGATGCGTCTTGTGTATCTCAGACCCCAACGGTGACGACGATAGTCCAAAGAGAACATACGCCGAAAGAAGGGAGGCGCCAGCAGTAGCATGTTTTCGCTTATCCGCCCTGTTGTATGCAGCAGATAAGGCTGCCCTTGGTAATCTGCGCGGTGGTCGATGCACGATGAAGTTTATCACTGAAGAAAAAGTCATGCTTGTGTGTGGGCCAGGGCGCCCTACAGGGAGGTTGGCAAAGATTTAGTTTTACAGAAATGGACGCCATCCAATTACAAACCCTCAACCTGGAGGACCGGGAGACTGAGTTTGTCTGACCTCTCACCATTGACCGACCTGGTAGGAGTAGCTCTCAAGGTGCTTGGAGGCATCACCCAGTATAGCTCAATGGGTCAAGGAGATAGGCAAACCGTCGCACCATTTTTAGGCCTAGTCTCATTGCGACAGCCTCCAGGAAAGAATATTACCAGCGATGCCAATCTTCCGGGGTTTGATAAGGAGTCTTTTAAGTGGAACCCTATGAAATGCTTTGCTAAAATCAACAAAAACAACATCTAGACGATTGCCGGAATCCAATGACTGCCCACTTTTCGCGGGCAACTATTAGGTTGGTATTACAAGTGTGACCTCCGGGAATCGTGCTGAGCACGAGTAATGATGTCCCGTGCCTCGAGATGGAGCTGAAGGGCTCTTTTAAAAACCCTTTCCATTGTCTTGCAAATAATCGACGTCAGGCAGATCGGTCTGTAATTCCCGAAATCCTCTCGGTTTCATCCTTTGTGGATTGGTTTCACAATACCTACTTTCCAATCAAGCGGAAGGCGACCAGCCTCCAGGGATTGCCGAAACAACTCGCAGATTAGCTCTGCAACATACTCAGCCACTGTCTTCAGGAACAGGGGATGTAATTCATCACGTCCTGGTGAAGGATTCGGGTCCAACTCAAGAAGAATTCTCAGTGCCATGTTCGTGGTCATTTCTATGTGCTCCAAGGGAGTGGGATGCGTGGGCACATAGTTATCGAATGCCGTGGTCTCAACCGATAACACTGATGAATATTGCGAAGCAAGAAGACAGGCTTTCGTTTCATCCTCAGGAAGTTTAGCTTTATCCTCTCACGGTACAAGGCACGTATGCCATAACTCGCGTTAATACTTTTATCAGGTACGAGAAGTTTTTTCGGCTCACTACAGGATTGCTCAGCCAAACAATGCTCATACTGTTCTCGCGTTTTTTCAATGTACACCAATTCCTGAGCACTTTCTAATCATAGTAGTCAGACCCCGACCGTGAGAACTGGAATCTATCCTACAGTTTTCGTCTTCTATGCAATAGGGTTCTCAGTTCTTTATCAATCCAAGGAGGACCTTTATGGAAAGGTCTGTCAGCAACAGTTGCTGCAACTTCGTCGATTTAGAGAGCAGTCTTAAGCGAATGAGTTTCCAAGCGGTATCGAGTTCCAACTTCTGGGGCGTACTCTAGTTCATAACACATGCAGCCATTTGTAGGCGAGGTTATAGCGCGTAGATCGTGCGCTATATATCCGGTACGGGACTAGACGACCAACCAAAAGTAGTGGGCAGAATACACAAAAGTAGACTAGGGAAGAAGTTTATTGAACGGGAAGAGCGTTAGCTAGTGCTAAAAATAGGGCACCCAGAGAGAGCTAGCTAGGGGGAATGTCGTTGGCGTCGAGAGCGTAGACGGAGCGTCGTTCGCAGTCGAGCCGCGCGCCAAAGGCGGAGATCGTGCTCGTGTTTCCAACAAACGGGAACAACGTTCCAACAGGCAAACCGAATACTTCCCTAATACATAAGAAATCTATAATTTGAATATTTTAGAATAGTTTACACAGTCATACGGGGGAATCTCCAGATCGCTACAAGGTGGATCTGCGCGCCAGTAGTACCGGCGAGGTATGCCCGGGTGGTGAAGGGTGAGTCGTCTTGTTCATAGAAAGGAAAGCACACAATGATTACTTGACCCAAGTGGCTGGAGAATCTCTAAATCAGATACGTCGGATGGTTGGGGCGTGACCACGAGGTCGATGATGTGTGGCGTTTGGCCCGGAATTATCCGAGTAGGTGACGAGATACGTTGCCTTAAACCCACCTTGAGGACAGTTTCCAGCCGAACAGCATCGAAGGATTCTGGGGCAAAATCACTGTGAAGCAGATCCCAGTTGACGTTGGGAGCATTGAAATCTCCCATTATTAAGCAATCTTTGCCTCTGCCGTGTATTTTTATCAAGTCTAGAAGTCAGGATCCGGAGGTGATTGGGGGTCTGTAGACAACACAAACCATGAGCGGATTGTGCCTGTCGTGGACACGACACCAAAGTATCTCCGAACCACCAACTGTATCAAAAGCAGCCTCTACCGCATGAACCCTCAGACTTCCAGTAGATTTTAACGCCACCTCCAGATCTCGTACCAAGACGATCAGCCTGAGAAAACTGATAAATCTAAAGGCGTATTTAGAATCTAAAGTATCCGGGGACAACCACGTCTCAGTAAAATTCATTAGGTCAGGATAACATTTTAAAGTGAGGGGACAAATCTCATCCAATTTATTTCGCATAATTCGCACACCGGCGGACATCAAACGCAATTTGATTCTAGACCCTGGCCTTTTACAAACTACCACCTCGTCATGGTAGAAATTTTCCCTTACTTAATAACCCATAGCATCGTCTGTGATCGCCCTTTGTCGGTCGTAAAAGAGCCTACAGAGGACCACTTGCCTTTTCTTTCTCTTCGCCTCAGTTGGGAGTCGGTCGGGTCGCGTGATTGCGTGTGAGTCGTTAGCTGGCCAGCCCTCGCGTCTAAGTCATTAGTGCGCGTCTATGATAACCCCCTCTCGTTTGCGTCCGTTCCGAGTCTCAGCGTCAATCCGAACACGTGCGGCTAGGATTGTTCACAAGCTCGCTCAATTTTCCGTCACACCGGCTAAGCTAGCGTCATCAGGACAGCGCAATTCCGTTCGAGTGGTCAGCGTATCAAGCCGTCATCGTAGGCGTGCTCCAACCGTGCCAGCGACACTCTTATCAGGCAATTACGCAATTATCTCAAGAGGCGGCGTTCCCTCAATTATAACAGTGGCGACAGAATTGACGAACCATGATTGACGAATACGCAGATTTAAAACTGATGCTGCAGCAATAGCTTAAATTGATGTCCGTGCTAACCGAAAAGCTTTCCAGTTCTTCCCTTCATGCAGGTCCAAGCGCCAATTCTCAGTCAATGGACCATGTGGTTAGCGGCATCAGCGAATTCCTGCACGACGCCAAGGCTGGGGTAACGTTCCAATCTTGGTACAAGCGGTACGAGGACCTGTTCACCGTTGACTTGGCTTGCCAGGACGACGCGTGGTAGGTCCGGCTGCTTCTGCGTAAACTTGGTACGCTCGAACGCCAGCATTACACCAACTTCATCTTGCCGAGGAACCCACGGGACGTTACCTTTGACGACACGGTCCGAACGTTGTCACAGATTTTTGTCGAGCAGTCCTCTCTATTCAATGCTCGTTATCAGTGTCTGCAGCTGGTCAAACGTGATGCCGACGACTTCATCACGTACGCGGGCGTGGTCAACCGGGAATGCCAACGTTTTCAACTTGGCTCGCTCACCGAGGACCAATTCAAATGCCTGCTCTTCGTCTCTGGCCTCCAGTCTCCACACGATGCCGATATCCGGACGCGCCTCCTGTCCAAGCTACAAATGGATAGCTCAGTCACACTCCAAAACCTGGCCGAGGAGTATCAAACGCTGCTCAAGTTGAAGCACGATTCTGCAATGATCCAGAACGCCGCCGCACCTGGTATGGTCCAGGCAGTCACAGCACCGAGGGCGCATTCGTCCGCGCGCCCCACCCAATCCGACCGAGCGAAGTCCCCACCCTACGCATGCCGATTCTGTGGTGCCTGGCATTTCCACCGCGATTGCAAGTTCCGCCAGCATCGTTGTCAACGTTGTGGCAGGGTGGGGCACCGAGATGGTTACTGCCATCCTCCATCTCCCAAGGAGGCCAAAACTGGGCTGGCCCCCACCCGCGATCCAAAGAAGAGGTCCCGAACCAGACGCACACCCAAACCTGGTCCGGTTGGCAGCTCCCTGAGCCTGCTGGCCACGTTCCAAATCAACGCTGCTGATCGGAGAAAGTTCGTCGACGTCTTGATCAATGGTCAGTCGGTCCGATTGCAGTTGGACACTGCGTCGGATATCACAATCATCTCCGAGGATCTCTGGCGATCCCTTGGCAAGCCACCTTTCGAACCGACCTCACAATCTGCCACCAGCGCCTGTGATGGTCGCGTGCAGCTATCTGGGCAGCTGCACTGCTCCGTCTCCTTCCGGGGCGCCACGTTCAATGCGACCTGCTACATCACAAAGGCGAAGCTCAACATCCTTGGTCTCGACTGGTTCGAAACCCTTGGCTTGGCCGATCTCCCTCTTCGGGCCATCTGCAACGTGGTACATTCTCCGACAGTACCAAACGACCGAACCGACGACAAAGTCAGTCAATCGGCCCCCGTGTTCCAGCATTCTCAACAAGCCTCAATGATGCCACCACACCAATTACCAGTTCCTTGGCATCCGGCAGCAAAACCGTGGTCCCGAGTGCACATCGATTATGCTGGTCCCATCGATGGCATTTCCTGTCTGGTCGTGGTCGACGCCTATTCCAAATGGCCAGAAGTGGTCGCCGTCAATCCACCAACCGCATCCGCCACTCTGGGTTTTCCCCAACGAATCTTCAGTCAACATGACTTTCCCGAGGTCTTGGTGTCCGACAACGGTACCCAGTTTACGTCTTCCGTCTTCGAAGACTTTTACCGCCGACACTGCATCGAACACCTCCGCTCACCGCCGTACCATCCCCAATCCAACGGTCAAGCGGAGCGATTTGTCGACACATTCAAGAGGGCGCTTTTGAAATCTCGCGGGGAGGAGACCGTGGATGAGTGTCTTCAAGCCTTCCTGCTCTCCTACCGGTCCACACCGAATCCAGCTACGCCAGGATGCCAATCACCAGCTGAAGCATTGATGGGCCGCAAGCTACGCACCACAAACGATGCGCTCATTCCGACTGAGAAGCCACCTACTCACTCTGGTGCCTACAGCAAGCACAAAGAATTCGTCGTTGGAGCTCCGGTCTACGCTCGCGATTACCGAGCAGGTCATCCACGCTGGATCAAAGCAACAGTGACGGCCAGGCATGGTGACATGCTTCATGATGTCTCCGTAGGTGATGACACCTGGGTTCGCCATCGCAATCAACTTCGTTCGCGCCACGGAGAAACCTCCACGCCAGCCAGCCATCCCATGCGCCTGCCGCTGCACATCCTGCTGGATACGTTTGGATTGGCCACGCAACGAAAGACCACGGTCGAAGCCCCTCAATGCCGCCGCGTCTCGAAAACCCACCTTGCCGACGAACAGAAAGAATCCGGAGGTCACCGAAATCCCTCCAGGTCAATCCTCGCCAGAAACGGTACGCTCTCTCTTCAAAGGGAGGTGTTGCTGGTCCGTCGAAAATCCCCGCAAAAACGCGCCAGAAACCCCGGCAGAATGGCTGTGGAAAGCGAGGTCCAATTCTTCCCGACAACGCAGCAGAGCTCAGCCACTCCGAGCCGCTTCCCAACTACGCCCCTTTTGACAATGGCCTTTTACAAACTACCACCTCGTCATGGTAGAAATTTTCCCTTACTTAATAACCCGTAGCATCGTCTGTGATCGCCCTTTGTTGGTCGTAAAAGAGCCTACTGAGGACCACTTGCCTTTTCTTTCTCTTCGTCGGCCGGTGGCCGAGTGGTCTGCACGTTTGCTTTGCAACCATAAAGTCACCGGTTCGAATCCGCGTAGGGGTGGGCGTCCTCGCGGTATACTCAGCCCGCGCGCGACTGGTGGTGGTCGCGCGGCAGCGAAGCGCCGTTATGGCGCATAGCTGACACATTACTCATTATTCATTATTACATTTTTCTCTCTCTTCGCCTCAGTTGGGAGTCGGTCGGGTCGCGTGATTGCGTGTGAGTCGTTAGCTGGCCAGCCCTCGCGTCTAAGTCATTAGCGCGCGTCTATGATAACCCCCTCTCGTTGCGTCCGTTCCGAGTCTCAGCGTCAATCCGAACACGTGCGGCTAGGATTGTTCACAAGCTCGCTCAATTATCCGCCTCACCGGCTAAGCTAGCGTCATCAGGACAGCGCAATTCCGTTCGAGTGGTCAGCGTATCAAGCCGTCATCGTAGGCGTGCTCCAACCGTGCCAGCGACATTCTTATCAGGCAATTACGCAATTATCTCAAGAGGCGGTGTTTTCCCAATTATAACACAAACATTGTTTTCTCCGGAGAGTTTTCACAGCTTGGAGCCATTATGTTGCAAGAAACCTGGCTGCATGAAGAAGTGGATGATGCAGTCGTATCCGTTGGAGAATTTATTTACCATCGAGTTGACCGCCCATGCATGTATAGAAATCGAGGTGGTGGAGTACTTATTTACACCATCCGTCTTGGTGTATTGCAACAAAACCTGTATTTTTGCTTCTCCTCACAGTTTATCAATTGTTTACTCCTTCAATGTAGGCCGAGATGTTTCAATGGCTACTGCTCAATATTCTTGGCTAATATTTACAAATCTCTCTCCTGTCCCAAAGCTGAAGCTGAACATGTCTATGATAAATTAACTGCAGCTGTCATAGAACACATCGATCGTTCCTTGTGCATCTTCGGCGGAGATTTCAATATATGTGACACTAAGTTTCTCACCGCTCTTGGGTTGCGAATCTTCGTCCGTCTGCCCCCCAGGTCAAACGCATCCTTGGACCTGGTGGATGTTAATAATGTGAAGTGGTTCTCTGCATGTACCCGGGCTATAATCGGCAATCCTGATCACTCAACAATCAAGAGTTTACCTTTCATCTATAGCAAGAACAACTACAAACAAATCACTCGTCGCAATGATCGAAGAGTCAGGTGGAGACAGTGCTCCCCACAAAATCTTAATAGACTTCGCGAAATGATCGCATTGACGGAATTTAGTTTGTTCTTTGACCCTGATGTATCCAGGTATTGTGATAATTTGACAAGCTATTTAAACTTCTGTTTTGATATCTGTTGCCATTTGGAAACTATTTACCTCCACGCTGACAGGATTCCCCCCTCCACTTGAAGCAGCTGCACCTAGTTAAGGCGAAAGTGTTTAAAGAAATACACGGTACCTCAGTAAGATCGCTCACAGGTAGTATCAATGAAGAGCTACAGCGTCTTAACAATGTGTATGTCCAGTGTGTTCTTGGGAACGGCCGTTGCCGTGAACTCTGGAGGATTCTTAGCGGAATTACTCGAGGTTCGCCCTATTTTGATATAGATGTAGATAAGTTGAATCAGGAGTTCTGCAAGTGTAATACTACTACAGCTCCAGAGTCGTCCTGTGCCCAAGTTCTGGGATCTGATGAACCACTGCCTTCCGTTGAGAGTGCAACTGCAAATAATCTACTAAAACATCTATATTCCGGGAACTCTGACGGGCAAGACATGCTATCTCCTATCTTACTCCAAGAATGTGCCGATGGGTTGGCAAACCTCTTGCGAGTACACATACACAATGTGTATGCAGTAACATAAAATAGTCTACTGCTGGAAAGTGTCAACATTACACCAGTGTCAAATATGGATCCAACAAATGTCGACCTATCGTTTGCACTTCCGAAGGTTCTGGAGAAAGTCATTCTGGAAATGATGCCGTCCAGAAAGCACCGTAAGGACCCCCCTCCAGTTTGCCTATTATAGTTCGAGGTCTGCCCTAGATACTGTGGCCTACCTCGTACATTCTGTACTGTCATCGCTTGACAATAGGAATAAGACAAATCGGAAGTGAGTATGTTTGTTTTTACTTTTCTCACGGAGTACAACTATAACTATCCCCAATTTGCCTCGTCGTTCGCAATGAATGCCGATTTACAGCACTATTATTCAGCAGCGTATCTACTAGATAAACTTGCAAACAGACAACACACCTATATTTTGCTAATTGCAGTTTTGCCCCCACCACCCTGCGGGACTTGTCAAGCAACTGCTTTTTTACCCAGCATAAATCATTGTCCATTGTTCTTGACTACAGCAATGCATTTGGTTACGTTAACCGCGAATTACTGATAGAAAACCTACTTACTCAAGGAGTACATCTTTCTATTGTCTATATACTGAGTGATTATTTTGCTGAACGCACTCTGCTATGACCTGAACTACTCCAAGTAGGTGGATAAAAGACTAGATGGTGGATATGACAAGGTAGTATTGTTACAACGAGATCAAAACTCAAGATTTAACATGTGTCCCGTAATGGCCGAGTTATATTATTCATTAATGGTTAACTCACTGACGATTGGCTGGGCAATGACACAATCGCATTGGATCGGGGGACAGCTGGGATCGCGTCATCGGCAGCAGTTGGGTTAGGCTTCCAGATATTACACACTCAGATCACCGGACTCAGTGGCAGATGTTCCTCCCCACTACTCATCAACGTACATGTCCTTCAGGGAGCAATTATGCCATCTTTTCTCTTTTCTACCTACGTCAGCTCTATGCCAGTTCTAGCTGAAGCGGACGATATCGTCCTGGGCATCAATCACCAAAGCGCCGATTGTTCATTTAGAGTACAAGCGCTTCTGAACGATCTTAATGGCTGGTTCAGCTCCCGTGATCCGTCTCTTAATGCTGCAAAGTGCCATGACATTCTTTTTCCTTACACATGGAGCCAGGTTCGTGGAGCTCCTTACACCGTGCAACAAGTTACATATTGATGGCGACGGATTATCGCCTTCCACATCAGTAAAATATCTGGGTGTGACGTTGAATTACGATTCATCATGGACGCCTCAAGTAAATGAAACTTTCACCAAAGTCAGAAGGTTGTCATTCTATGGCTCTAGGCTTAGAGGTTCCTGCGTTCCTCGTGAGTTGTACGTTTGCTTTGTCAATGCCTGTGCTCTTCCCCATTGGACGTACTGTTCCCCTGTAACCTTTCCCGGCCGTTTTGGTAAGAATTCTGTTAAGTATCAGATTATTAAAGCACTTAACCCGATGTAGCGGTGTTCCGATACCTATTTTTATCAACACTTATTTCTATACACACCGGTACTTGCAAAATGCTGACCTCTAAGATACTGACCGACACAAGTCATCCCCTACATACTGTCTTGTTTGAATGTTTATCAACTTCATCTACTAGGCAGAAGTACAAACCAATCTATGCCCACACACAAGCTTACCGTTCGTCAGTCATCCCTTACCTCTCGCGTCTTTTGAGGGACCCCAACTCTCTCATCATTGACTTAACCAGTCGACTTTCAACTTGATTGTTTTTTGTCCTTATCTACCCGTTCTTTGTCGTTTTGCTTTGCCACTGATTTGTTTTTTTGGTACATTGTCGAGATCGTGTGTGTTGTAGCTGAATATTCACCCATGCAGGGTGCGTAAAGCAATTTCTTGACGACTTAACTTGACTTGGACAACTTTGTTTTGGTGTGGCGAAAACCACGCTAAGTAAGGGATAAGTGACGAACGGTGCGCTCGTGTACAAGCATATGTGGATTTATGCTTCTGTCTGGTTGACGAGATTGACACACATTCAGACAATACACAATGGACGGTGTGACTTGTGTCGGCAACTACTATTGTTGCTAGTCTTTTGCAAGAACCAACAGGTGTGGATACAACTATATCAACAGACGTCAGCTTTGATATACCGTTGCATCGCGACAAGTGCTTTAACGATCTGCAAATTAATCTGAAGTCCTTGCCCAATAGACCAGGAAATATCACTGGTAAGCAGTACGTCCTGTGTGGAAGAACACCGACATTGACACAGCGAAGTATCAAATCCTGCGGGACAGAGAAAGGTCGCAGGCGTGAAGTGTAGAACGATACCCTCCGGACTTTTGTGAAGTTTCCTTTTATATGGTGTGAATAAGGTAAATCAATGAACAATGATTTATCACGGAGTAAAAGCAAGTGCTTGACACGTCCCGTAGGATGGTTGGGGTGAATATGATGAAATCAAAATATGTCTGGGTCATCTATCGAACGTCTGCCGAGATGAATACTTTGACAATTAAAATTAGTGTAAAATTAAAAAATTATCGAGCGTAAACGTTCAGAGAGACACTGGGGTGCAGTGATCGTTGATGTAAGGAGTGAGAAAAGTAAAATATGGTCGCTCACTTAAGTCCATTTGATACATAAATCCTGTTGAAAAGCATGCTTGGAGTAATCCACAATAGAGTAATTTGCGTAACAAAATGCTGGGAGCTGAGAGCAACATCTAGTCGTTTTTTGAAAATATCCAAGGTAGGAGAGGATACAACTGTGTCTGGGAGTGCGTCCCAGGGTTGGCAAACCCGAAGGGAAAAGTAATTCCGTCGACACGCTAAAAGGCTATGTTGTCCTCTCAATTTCAAGCAGTTACCTCTGAGCTGCGCGTTGTGGCTAAGTTTCAGCAAATGGCAGCATACGTGGCTGGGGTCACTCAATATCTGATACGCTAATATGAGATCGCCGCGCAGCCTTCGATAGCGTCCGCTGAAAATTCCCAGCAACTTCAGCCTTCGGTGGTAAGAGTGATGGCGCATGCCCTTTACATTCTTTGTTGCTCTTCGTTGTGGTGCCTCCATCGCTTCTAGGTCGCGCTTCAACCAAGGTTACCAAGCTTGGATAGCGTATTCAACATGCGGGCGCACGTACGAATTGTGCATCATTGTGAAGACGAATGGGTCAAATCTCCCGAATGCCCTTCGCAGCATGCCAACGTGCTGGTTGCCTCTTTTCGCAGCTACCTCAGCCTGTTTTGAACAGTTGAGGTCGCTCTGTACGATCACACCAAGGTC
Organism: Dicrocoelium dendriticum; assembly: GCA_944474145.2. NCBI lineage: Eukaryota > Metazoa > Platyhelminthes > Trematoda > Plagiorchiida > Dicrocoeliidae > Dicrocoelium > Dicrocoelium dendriticum. Next base: position 95,697,470 of record OX104069.1, on the reverse strand, counting down.
ACGTTCCTGGGAGCTATTCTGCAATCCGTTTGTCCCAAGTAAATAGGTGTGGTTATGTCTATGGCGTAATTGTACAACGCGACATTTGTCTACGTTGAACGGTAGGGCGTTTTGAACTGACCAGTTCGACACTGTGTTAAGACCGCACTGGAGCCGTTCGTGGTCGTCCGGTCCTCTGATCCTTCGCCATATCTTGATATCATCAGCGAAAAATAGGAAATCGGAAGTAATTGATCTCGCCAAATCGTTAATGAACACCAAGAATAAACGAGGTCCAAGAACCGAGCCTTGTGGTACTCCACACGCCACATCGATTGCATCAGAAAATGATTCTCGGACTCTCACCACTAGCCGTCGTTCTTGTAGAAAATTCTCAATCCAACTCAGGATTGGGTCGCCAATGCCGTAATTCCGAAGCTTCTGAAGAAGAATGCGATGGTCTAAGCGATCAAACGCTTTTGAAAAGTCCAGGTAGATGACATCGACCCCCTACTCCATCATCAACAGCTTCAGTCCAGCTATTACGTGCAATTAATAGGTTAGTATTACACGAATGCTTTTGACGAAAGCCATGTTGCTCTGGGGCTATTAAACTGTGGCTTTCCAGGTATTGCATCAGCGCGTCTGCGATGATTGATTCCATCACTTTGGATAGTACGGGAAGTAGTGTTATTGGACGGTAGTTGGCAGGATCAGTGCGGCTACCTCCTTTATGGATAGGAGTGATGACCCCTCGCTTCCATACTGGTGGAATACGGTTCGCTTCTAGACATTGCTGATAGAAAACTGCCAGTGGTTCTGCTAGATCACTAGCTACCGCCTGCAGAGCTTTTGGTCGGATGTTGTCAGCTCCGGGAGAACTGTGGATACGCAAGGATAGCAACTTCTTCAACACAGCTTCCGCAGTGAAGGTGATGTTTTCTAAACCAGATGGTGGAGTATTAGAAATGAGGAGAGTGTTTGTGCTCGTTACCTGCTGGAAAGTTTGGGAGTAATGAAACCGTAGGACATCAGCTGCTTCCTTTGCTGATCGCGTGCACCCATCAGCCGTGACTAGCGCTGGAACCCCTCGCTTTACCTTTCGAAGGCCGTTAACGTGCCTGTACAGGAGTTTGCGGTTAGTGCAGAATCGCTTCATTAACTTCTGCTGATGCATGACCTTGTCTTCGCGGATCAGTTTCACACAGAAATTACGATGCGTCACGTATGCAGTCCAGGTTTCGGCATTCGGGCAGTCCTGGTGATCTCGCCATGCCAAATCCCTCCGGGCCATACATTTACGTGTTCTACTCCTCAGAAATGACTTACGCTTGTTTTTGGGTTGGAAGGACTTCTGTTCTGATGCGTGCGCTACCAGTGTGCTAAACGTCCTTGTAAATGTTTCCCAGGCAACATCTGGGGGGCATTCGGTTAAGAAAGTCCAAGATGTATCCTTAACAAGCTTAGACAACACATTGTAGTGCGTGACAGTATGCACTCTATCAACCTCCTTTTCAGGGTACTCCGCATAGCATATATAGTCAAAGAGTAGAGTGACATGATCACTACGACCCAGTGGTGTGCTTGTAACTATCCCGTCAACCATGAGTTCTTCGTTAGTTAGCACAAGATCCAGTATCGACGGCTTGTTAGCAGTTCGAAATCTGGTGGGAGAGGTTACGTGATTGTTAAGAGGGTGGCTAGCAATAGGCTCTTGCAAGCAGGCTTTAAACTGCATACCGTCGGTTGCCGGTGTTTCTATGTCGTGCACCTTAAAGGCTCCCGCGATAAAAATGTGGGTGTAGGACTTGTTCAAATCCAACTGAAAGACGTGTTTCAGTTTGGAGTCCATTTCCGACGTTGAGTTTGGTGGGCGATGAGTCACGGCTAGTAGACATGTGTCCTTGTTTCGCAACCATAGGCGACACCAAAGCGAATCGGGAGCTTGGATTTCCGGGTGATCGATAACTTCACATCGGAGCTCAGCTTAACACCCACATACTTTGCCGATGTGGAAGGGTGCAATCTCTCGCTATCGATCTTGAGTTCCAGGCATTGCTTGAGTAGCAGTTGATATCGATCTCCTCTGCGCAGTGAAAAAACTACCTCCTCGCATGTTAGCACGTTAAGCTTCAGCTCACGGGCTTTTGACCAAAACGTAAGATCGTGAAAATTATCTTGCAATCCGACTGAAGAGGCAGTGGTCGATTGATGGATGCTCAAGACCATGTCTGCGCACATCAGCATGTTTGCATCTTCTCACATATATTGTAGGAATAGCAGATATTAGTCCGATACGGTGCAGGTAATCAAGTGCGGATATCAGAAGGCTATTGAAGTCGGACACAGCGGACTATATTTGATCGGCCACCAAAAGACCTGGACGGATGAAGCGACACAGGAGCAAAATGTCAGCGTGACAACTTAGAGAGCAGTCAAGTAACGAGCAGGTTGTAAGAAAGAGTAAAACAAGAAAGAATAATGTACAATTGGTCAGCAATTAAAATTGTACATAAAAGATGGTAGTTATCTTCTCGGGCGCTACAGAGCTTCCTCTAGAAGGCTGAACATAGGAAGCCTTCGATGTTAAAAATGGCGGATGGATCGAGATTCATATGGCAAAATGGGGCCAACTAAGAATGAGTGAGTGTTCGTGTCAAATGAGGGTTCGCCGGAAGTCAAAGTCCGCTTTTTTGTTTGTGATTTATTATTTATTGATTGCAGGGCATGGTGTATTTTAGCGAGCAATTGGAGCAGGCTTGTCGACTTCAAAAAAAAACTGACTGATCCAGGAGAAAGCCGACAGGAACTCAACCTCCGCTGCTGACAAATGGTGCGCTTGAAAATGGTATCTCCCCCCACCGCACCGCGCTGGGCGCTAAAACGATCCTTGTCCCAGGAAGAAACGACCGTCGTCCCACGAAGAAACGATCCTCGTCCTGCGGAGAAACGACTCGCGTTCGCGTCTGGACCTTCGTTGACTGTGATGATCCTCATAAGCGTCGTTCGTGAGGGTCAGTCGATCGAAGGGGAGGGTTGGGGCATGTAGAGACGAGAAAGCAGAAAAACACACGTGGAGCACGCTAAAAAGAACGACCGAATGATCTGCGTGCAAAATGTTTGGCTTTTTGTTGTTGGATAGTTTGTAAATGAGGATTTTCGGAAGTTATTGATTTTTTTATGTTTTCGAAGTGTTGATCGGCCAGAAACAGGGCAACTATTTATAATACTCACAAACTTAAAGTCTTTACCCTGTACATAATCGGAAAAGCAAACGAGCTTGTGAACCTCCCGACTACGGCGATTGATCTTGGGAGGCGACAGGCTCACAGTAGACGATGACGTCGGAACCGAAATCGGTACCCGCTAGAGGAATGCCACGTGTTTGTAACGTGGCGCGATTAGTCGTAGCGCCACATGAAGCGTTTGAAGTAACTATAGGCTCAGCGGTCTCGTCAATGAAAGATGTTTTTAGGCAATGGATGGTCACGACTTCGCGTCGGTCACCGCGGTCAGTATTGTACGTACGGCATAGCACTGTGAAGGGTCCTATGTACGGCGACCGAATAGGCTGCCTGACACCGTCGGTGCGGAGGAAGACGTGTGAACACCTAGATAGCTTCTCGAGCAAGTACACTGGTGTCTTCTGTGATCGAGGAGCGGGCGGACGTGGCTCAAGCATCTGATGAGCCAATCGGTCGGTGTAACTTCTGTAGTCAAAGGAGTAGTTAGATGTGGCTGGTGCCCCCAGTTGTCCAGGCAAACGCAGCGTGCAGCCGTAGATTAGCTGCGCTGGTGTTGCGTCGAAATCGGTTTTAACCTTGTTTCTTTATCCTAAGAGGACGAGAGAAAGTATTACAGACAATAAAGGATCTGTGTTTATACGCAGCACTGCCTTCAACCGGTGGTGAAAACATTCTACTACGCCGTTAGCGACCGGATGATGCGCCGTGGTCTGAAAGTAGTGACAGCCTAAATCGTTAATCAACCTGGCGAAAATCGACCAAAAATGGGACCCGCGATCAGTGCACACGATGGCGGTGGAGCCTTATTGTGCTACCCAGCGCACCAGAAACGATTTCACTACCGTTTACGAAGAGCACTTATGTGTGGGAATAGCTTGCGGCCACTAGTGAATGGATTGACACAAGTCAGTAGATATATAGAGCTTTTCGAAGGCTGCAGAGGACGTACGTGATCAACCTGCACGTGGTGAGCACGTGCGTCTGCCGTGTGAAACGTGCATAATGGGTGTTTCGTTTGCTTATGCACTTTTGCGCGTTGACACGGAAGGCAAGCAGCTGCTTAAGTACGAAAGTCCCGATTGACATTGCGCCAGACGAACCGCGTGGTTACGAGCTTAAACGAACATCTGAATGAGGCAAACCACGCAACATGTCGAACACGGTCTGCAGAAACTCTAGTTGGACGAATGGGCGCGACATGCCCAAAGATAAACCGCAATATATAGTTCCGCCTGATGATGTAAGTGAAACGGGTCGTAGGTCCAGTGAAGCAGATCTGCATAGTATATCAAATTCAGGGTCATTATGTTGAGCTGCGACCACGGCTGTCAAGTCTATAGCAGTGCCGGCGTCAGAGGAAATTTAATGAATTCGGGAAAGTGCCTCGGCGACAGCGTTGTGCACACCTGAGACATGTCGTATATCGGTCGTAAACTGAGCGATATAGTCTAGTTGGCGCGACACTCTAGGAGAGTATCGGTCGGCAGTCGAGCTGAGCACGTAAGTCAGTGGTTTGTGGTCCATGAAGACGGCAAAGGAGCAACTTTCTAAGACATGTCGGAAATGAAGTATAGATAAATGAATGGCTAATAGCTATCTCCCAAAAGTAGTATAACGAGATTCGGCATGTTGCAAACGTTTCGAGAAAAATGACAACGGCTGCCAAGCGTCGCCTACCTTTTGTTGTAAGACCGTCCCAACTGCCACGTCAGAAGCATCGGTACTGAGCGACAGTGGGGCTGCCGGGTCGTGATGCGCTATAGTAGCTATGTTGGCGATAGTTTCTTTCAAAGCCTGGAAAGCGGCGAGTGCTTCGGCAGAAAAAGCAAATTTCTTAAGCTTCCCCCCTAGTCGCGAAGCGCGAATAGGTATGAAACGGCGATAAAAGTTAAAGAGGCCCTCAAAGCTTCTTAGCTGCTTGTAAGAATGAGGCTCAGAATAGTCGATTGCCTTAATTTTATCCCGTAGTGGTACAGCACCTGCAGGGGAGATCTGCTGGCCGGGAAAGCTGACTGAATCGACACTAAACGAACACTTTTCTGCGTTGATCGTCACCCCGTGTTGAGATAAACGATCACAAAGTATTCTAAGGTGGCGCAAGTGCTCTTCTCGTGAGAGTTCGCGATTAAGACGCTGTCGATGTATGCATAGACGAAGTCTTGTCTGCGACAAATTTGGTCGATGAAGCGCTGAAAAATTTGCGCGGCGTTCTTTAGACCAAACGGCATGCGCCGAAACTCGAAAAAACCAAATGGAATCGTCACGGCAGTTCTAGCGATGTCCGCTTCGGGTACCAAAATTTGGTTGAAAGCGCGCACCAAGTCGATTTTGTTGAAAATGCTTTTACCTGTCAGACTGACGGTGAGATCCACGATATGTGGGATAGGATAATGATCAAGCGTGACCATGTTGTTTAGGGAACAATAATCGCCACAAGGATGCCAGTCCCCTATCCGTCGCAACGAGACTGGACCTTTCCGTCGCAACGAGACTGGACCTTAACGTGGTGCGACGGTTTGCGTACCTCATTGACCCATTGAGCTATACTGGGTGATGCCTCCGAGCATCTTGAGAGCTACTCCTACCAGGTTGGTCAATGGTGAGAGGTCAGACAAACTCAGTCTCCTGGTCCTCCAAGTTGGGGGGTTTGAAATGGGATGGCGTCCATTTCTGTAAAACTAAATCACTGCCACCCCGCTGCCTTGCGGACAGGCTTTTGAGCCAAAGGCTTTGGATGAGGACCCTAATCGTTCTCCTGTCTAGGTCTGGGCGCCCTGGCAGTATCCCAGCCCACACACAACCATGACATTTTCTTCAAACATAAACTTCATCCTGCATCGGCCGTCGCGCAGATTATCATGGGTCGCCTTATCTGCTGCATACAGCAGGGCGGATAAGCGAAAGCATGCTACTGCTGGCGCCTCCCTTCTTTCTTTTCCACCTTTCTCTCTTACTCCCATCCCGGCCCCCATTACTAACCTTCCTTCTATAATTCCCAGCTTAATTGACAGCAACCGAAGTGCTACTGGAGTAGAAAAATCTGCAGCCACCATCCCACAGCAACCATCGGACGCCTATCGGCAAAAGTCCCTTATAAGGCCACGCTATCCCGTTTCCATGGCGACATTCAACGTCCGCACTCTAAGACAAACAGGTCAGCAGGCTGCACTCGCACGCACCTTGGACACACTGGGTGTTGATGTGTGTTGTGTGTCTGAAACTAGGATTAATGACCCTAACGGTGTTATTGAATTGACTGCACCCGGCTTATCCTCTCGTTTTTGGTTGCACGCATCCGGAGACGCCGATGCGGCACTCACGGGTCAAGCTGGTGTAGGTATCATTCTCAGCTGCAAGGCTGAGTCATCGCTGGTTGATTGGATTCCGGTGAACAGCCGTTTATGTGCAGCCCGTTTGACAACATCAGCCAAGGTGAATTCGCGAAGTAAAACAACACGCTGTTTGTATGTGATTTCTGCTTATGATCCCACGGACTGCAGTTCTAATGCAGTCAAGGACACTTTCTATCACAAACTGAACACGCTGCTACGCAGTGCTACTTGTTCAGATAATGTAATACCTGCAGGGGATAGGAACGCACAAGCAGGGCGTCTGAGCTCTTCAGAAGCTCAGCTGGGTGGTAAGTATGGACTTAACTCCGAACGGACTGACAACGGCGAGCGTCTGCTGCAACTGTGTGCGGAGCACCAGTTGTTTCTTAGTAGCACTGCTTTTAGACACAGTGGACGCCGAAGTGCCACTTGGCGTCCACCTGTAACTGGCCAGCGATGGACCCAAATTGACCACATAGCCATAAGTTACAGGTGGCGCGGTTCCATTCTGGATTGCCGCTCGTACTGGAGTACCTGTGTCGACTCTGATCATGCATTAGTGCGCTGTCGTTTCTCCATGAACTTTACCGGAAGGCGCACAAATCTTCTCCCCCGCTTGGCAACGGAGAAATTGTCCCAGCCCTCGGTCAGGCAAGCATATCAAGAAGCACTGCATAGCGAACTCTCGCTGTCTTGTCCTAATGATACTGAACTTCAGTGGAATAGGATCTCGGCCACTATGCACGACGCAGGAGCATCTGCTTGTGGCACTATCAGTCGTCTCCGCACCAGTCACTGGATATCCGAGAGGTCCGTGAACCTTTTGGAAGCTAGAAGGCACATCCCGGCTGGTTCTGAACACAGTGTGACCAGACGGGCTATTAGGCGTGAACTAAAGCAGAGCCTACGTGCTGACAAGGAAGCCTGGTGGACCAGTCGGGCTCAAGAAATGGAGGAGGCAGGAGCGGTAGGCAATTACCGCAAGCTCTTCCAGCTAATCCGCACCACTGGTTTCAGAAAACCAGGCGTCAGTGAGACAATCAGGGACAGCGCGGGTGCGCTGATACACAATAAGGAGCGCCGTATGGCTCGTTGGGCTGAACACTTTGAAGACCAGTTCAGCTGGCCCCCTGCTTCAGGACCTCTTCCTACTCAGGTAATGCAGGGCGAGTCATGGACGGTTAGTTTAGAGCCTCCGTCGGAGGCCGAGGTCCGAAACGCGATCACAGCCCTCAATCGTTTTCGTGCCGCTGGCCCGGATTCCCTCCCACCTGCACTATTTAAGGATGGAGGTGAGTTCCTCTGCAGGGCACTGACCTCCCTATTCGAACATATCTGGAACGAAGAGAGTGTGCCAGCTAATTGGAGCGAATTGATTATAGTGGCAATATACAAGAAGTGTAGTCGCACAGACTGTGCGAACCACAGGGGTATTAGCCTAACGCCAGTTGTGACAAAACTACTGGCCTCGATTATCGTTCGTCGCCTCACTGCAGAGCGGGAATCGCGGACTAGGGAAGAGCAGGCCGGTTTTCGCCCAGGACGTGGCTGTATAGACCATATATTTACTTTGTGGCAGGTGCTGGAGCAGGGCCACGCATACCGCGGACCGACAATAGCTGTGTTCGTCGATTTCAAGAGTGCGTTCGATTCAGTCGATCGATCGATTCTGTTCGAATTACTTGCGCGAAAAGGTGTTCCCACGAAATATGTGAACATCCTTCGTGCTCTATACTCGAACACTACAGGCCGCGTCAGGGTCTATGGTGCCCTATCGGATAGCTTTTCGACTACAAGTGGCGTTCGACAGGGTTGCCCAATTTCCCCATTTTTGTTCAATTTCGTCGTCGATTCTATCATGGAGTGTTCCCTTGCGGAATCTCACGATGTAGGCGTTGAAGTGCTGCCTGGTGAACGGTTAGTTGATCTAGATTATGCGGACGATATCGTCTTGCTTTTCGACAATGTTGAGGCGGCACAATCAACCCTGGATAGCCTATTCAGAGTGGTCCCATTATTTGTTATGCACTTCGCACCTCCAAAGTGCAAAGTGTTGCTGCAGGACCACCAGCCACTCGATGACCCCTTGAGGCTTGCTAACGAGGAACTCGAGGTGGTTGATCAATTCACTTATCTTGGCAGCTGCATCAGCAATGATGGGCGCATAGAAACTGACGTGAGCTCACGCACTGCAAAGGCCAGAGCTGCCTTCTTGAACCTGCGTCACCTTTGGCGACAGAAGGGAGTTTCCCTCCGTCTGAAAGGCCGTGTATACAAGGCCACGGTGTGGGCCGTTCTGCTCTATTTTAGTGAAACTTAGCCCCTTCGGTCTCATTATCTGAGGCGCCTTCAAGTCTTTGATCATCGCTGTTTGCGAAGCATTGATGGTGTCGGATGGCACCAGCGTGTCCGCAATGATGATGTGCGTAGTCGAGTATTAGGTAGTGATAATCATGTTAGCTCCCTAGAACAACAGACAGCACTGAATAAGTTGTGTTGGCTGGGACACGTGCTACGTATGCCTGCTCACCGCTTACCTAAGAGGACCTTGTTCAGTCTACCAAGTGTCGGATGGCGCAAGGCTCGAGGTGGACAGAAGTTGACTTGGCATCAGGAAATGAAGTCACTGACGACCAAACTGGGTGCCGTTGGTCCGTCTCGCCTTCCGGGTTGGAGTCCACGTGACTCAGCTTGTGCTTGGCTCGAGACTTTACAGGACATGGCTCGCAACCGACACCAGTGGCGCGTCTGCTGCCGTCTCCTAATCGGATTGTCTGTTTAAAGTGTGTTTGGTGCTGAGTTATCTGCGGGGTAATGGCTGATAATGACGCGTGGCAGTGAAAGCCGCAAGGAAGCTGTCTCGCCGATGCCGCCTTATCTTTGCACGATAGCCAGCTGTTTGTGACGGTATGTTGTCTACGCAAGGTGTAGGCGACTTGACCCTGAATGTTTGCTTAGGGCATTAAGGTATTCAGGTAAGTCCCCCTTCTCTCCCTCTTCATATTCTTTATTTCATAGGTCCTCATGGTTGTATGGCAGCGAAGCATCAGTTCAAATGGCTGATGTACTGCTGTTGATGATGATGATGATGAGTCCCCTATGGTCTTCTTCAGAACCATGTGAAGAGGTGATGCCCATGGGCTGTTGGATGGTCTGTTGATACCGAGCTGAAGCATGTGATCGAATTCAGCTCTTGCGGCACGTAAATTGTCGGAGGCGTGTCGTCTTGGTCGGGCACTCATTGGCGGACCGCGCATGAAAATGTGATGAGCGACCTTTGTCGTGACTGGCGGAAGCTCTTCAACTGGTCGTACCCGTCGCGGGGATTCAACTTTGGTTCGCATAATCTGAACGTACCTCGGCGATTCGAAAAACGAGACTGATAATCGGGGCGTTCGTAAGAACAACTTCAACCCCTAGTTTAGTCTTGTTGTCTAAACCTCTGTGGCCACCAACATAAACAAGCGACCCAAATGTCGAGGGTAGTATTGGGTGGTGCTTGGGATACTAGTCGGTAATCGATGACACGTAAGAGACGTGTCAAATACGAGACAGTATAGAAGTTGGAGGCGATTGAACCCAACGTATATTGTGCAGGCTGCAAAAATAGGAAGCGAATGAACCAGAGCGAGAAACGGTGCAGCAAGGCACTCACCAAAACGCTTTGTGTCCACGGATGTGCAGTCAGTAAAACAAGTGGACGTTTTGAAGGGTAAACAACAGTAAAATTCAATGTTACAAAATACTGAAGGGACATGTTTTCCGGTACACTACAATGGCCTCACCCTAAAAGGCTGAAGAATGGAAGCCTTCGATGGAGCTGTTAGTGGGGGCGGGGTGAAACGGAATGTGAGGATAGGTACGAATTGTTGCGTGGGCTGGAACCCGGACTTCCAAGATGAGGTGTGTAGCAGAGTTCGCTGTGTCCTGGCTTTTGCTAGTTATTATTTATGGTGATCGTGTGGACCAGAGTGTACCATCGGTGGGCCCTCGGGGCGGGCTGGCCATAATGCAGAAAACTGGCTAGTCCAGAAAAATGGCCGATACGACCTTCCCTTTGCTGCATACCCAATGGTACGCTTGGGAGGTGTCATTTTTCCCACCGCACTTCAGTCCACGGTCTTCGTTCCACGGAGCAATCCAGGCGCCCTCGTCCCACGAAGAAATCCGGGCGTACTGGTCAGTAACGCCTAGCTATGCGTTTGAGGACCAACTGATTCGTGACTGTCCGCGGCCGAGGGCGACTGACTGTTCTTTGGGTCAGAAAGAGGGCCTTGGGTCTGCTGGCGAGTCACTCGGGGTTGCCTTGGCAGTTCCGACGGTTGAGTTTCTGGAAGATAGAACTCGAAGGGAGTCGGCAAGAGTCGGGGAAGTGGCTTGACGCCGGAGAGGAATATGGCATGAATGATAAAAGCAAATACGCTTTTAAGTATGCAAAAGGTTTTGAGCTTTTGTCGATTTTGTGGAACGTTTGTGGACGAGACGCATGATTAGCAGTAATGACGAAACAGGCGTGTTAATGGAAATAGTAACCGTTTACAAACTCTGAACAAAGGACCGGACGTTTGATCTGTCTACCGCGTCAGTCGTTTGCCTGGGGTTGAGGCGGGTTAGCTTGATGGTCAAGGGGAATGGAGGGTTTTGGGATATCCAGTGCTCGGGAAACCACCGTGTATACGGGTGGTTGTGTGCTAGAATCAGGATGGGTTACGAGTAGCTCGTCAAAGAAAGTCAACCTGTGACGGTCGATGACACCGTTGTTCGGTGACCATTCTGGTATAAAATGAAATATTTCTGCGTCCGTTGCAGGACTCCGAAAGACCAGTTAGGAGGCTGGAGAGGGTGTCACACTGCGTCGGGGCGGAGGAAGACGTGAGTAGAGGTACAGAGTTCGCTATGCACTTTTACATCTCTAGTCTGCTCACGGAGCGGAGCCGGGAGTAGTGAACGCATGCGATGAGCTAGGGAAGACGCAAAGTTAGGCGGAGGCATACCGACGATGCGGGAGGTGAAACGAATTCTCCTGGTAACTTAAGTGTTGCGCCGTAAGCCAGCTCTTCTGGTGCACATTGCAAGTCGGCTTTGATGCTGCTGCGAATGCCTAAGAGTACGAGCGAAACGATTTCGCTGTAGCTAGGGTCGGAGGAGGCGCAGAGCGTGGCTTTTAGCTGTCTGTGGAAGCGTTCAACTAACCCGTTGGCTGCTGGGTGATACGCTGTGGTATGAATGCGGCGGCAGCCTAAAAGTTGCAGAATGTATCGAATTGTGAACATTCGAAAGGCATTCCTCAGTCAGTTGTGATGGTGGATGGGCATCCGTATTGCGAGACCCACCGATCTAAAAAGGCTTGGATAACACTCTCAGCTGTGCATTCTGTTACGGGAATGGATTCTGGCCATCTGGTGAAGCGGTGGACACATGTAAGAATGTATATGATTCCGCGTGAATTAGACAATGGACTTACTAGGTCTAATTGTATAAATAAATAATAAATAATCATTTTATTCCTCAGCAGTGCGAGGCACAGACCAATTGGTTGATCTTATCAAGATGTACAACGTGATCGCATTAGATAGTTAATTATTCGTCTTTTGATCAATGGTTCCCAAATGGGTATATGAGTTGATTAGCAGTTTGGAAAAAGTAAAGAGAATAAGAAACTGGGAACAATAATAAATGTAGATTTCACGGAAGTTCAAGTAAAGTAATGCGGTCATCCGTGGAACCGTCCCCAGGGTACTTGCTTGCATGCAGGGTATTTCCACCATGGGTTTCACCAGCACTTCCATGCTCCAATTGGCTCTGTGCCTGTGTAGCAAGATAGTAAGCAGGCCATCAGAACTAGGTATCAAATGTCTTCTTTTTAGGGCTGTTTTATGCATACATTATAGGCGGTAAAGCCTCATCCCGTTCTGTCATGCGGATCAATCAAGTATGGCACTTTTTTGTTTTAAGCCAGCGAGTCAGCAGTAATATGATTCGCATGGGTGTACTTTTTATTTTGGAAGTTGTAATCTGTCACCACAAGAGATCAGCCCAGTCATGATAAACGGTGAAACAAAGAAGAAGGTAAAGCATGAGGAAGTATAAAACATAATGATGAATACAAATGCTTGCCGGCAGGCTACTCACAATTTGATGGAAAATCTTGGCGAGTGACGACGATGGTACAGAGACATCAGGTTGAAAGGTGTAGTGCATCTACGAACCAGTGCGTCAAAGGAGAAAACAGAATTGGTTAGACGAATTGATAGGAATGAGTTCATTCTCAAATATATACTTAAAAATGCAACTATATGTAGGTAATCTTACATTGTTGAAACGATTAGAGGATATGGTGACTTTCAAATGTATCCAGGACCTTTCCTATACAAATCATCTAGAGTCACTGTTTGGCTTAGTGTCGACCAGATATTTGCAACAGTCAGATGAATATTAATCATGCCTGAATTGTGGATAGGTAGTGCAGTTTCTAACACTCGATGGAAGTTTGTTCCATATTAACGCATATTTTACGGAGAAAAAATTTGAGCGGAGCTTTATGCGAGACTTTGGTATTTTCACCGAGCTCTCGCTGTTTCGTAGTTCATAGCGCATACGAGTTTGAAACTCGAGTTGTGGCTGAGCAGTGAAGGTTAACCCGAATAGTAAGCGGTATAGAAGGCACAGATTAAGTTTGAGTCTGCGTAGCCATAGCGGCTACAAATTTAGCGCCTCGCAACGCTCACGGTATGTCATAGTATTAGGCATGTTCAGAAATCCTTTTGTGAATGATCGTTGAATGTTTTCTAGTGCTACAATATCCACTTTTCTCAGATTACTATGCACTATCGTACAGTACTCAAGTTTCGGCCTAACACATATTTTAAATGCTTGAAGCCTGGAATCCCTCAAAATAAGAGTTCGACTTATATAAGCGATCACTTTTCTGACAGAAGCCTGCAAGAATATAACATGTTCTAAAAAATTAATTGAGGCAGAATGTCTTAGATCAAGGTCCCAGACTGCGCCACATACAGGAATAGGGGTATCGTTTAATGTAAGGATGTTCAGAGAAGGGCCACAGCCGCGGTACAATAGATTACTCTTGTCAGTGGTAAAGTGCAACTTCCAGGAGTTACTCCAGAGCTCCAATGCGGACAAGTCAGACTGAATATAGACTAAGTTAGGACCACATTGCCCATGGGCGGAACAATACACAATTTTAACATCATCAGCGAAAAGGAATGGCTTTCCATACGAGATTTCATCAAGGAAATCGTAGAAATAGATTAAGAATAAAAGCGGGCCTAGCACGCTACCTTGAATCACTCCACTAGAGATTGTAGTGGCTTCAGATGTATAGTTACCTATTTTAACTACTTGCTTTCCACGCTCGAGGTATGAAGACAACCAAACTAGAAGCGAATTTGTGATACCATAGGACATAAGCTGCCGCAACAATAAATTGTGTGGGACACGGCCAAAAGCCTTTTGGATGTCAAGAAATATTACAATGATGGCACTTCCGGCGTCTGTTGCTCTAGTCACTAATCAAGGTAAACTAACTGACAGATAGTGCACGACGTACCTTTCAAAAAACCGCGCTGAGGTTTACTGAGATGGCTCATAGAACTCAAATATTCTATTATGCGTTCTGTAACCATCCTCTCCATGATTCTGGAGATAATAAATGTGTGGTGAATTGGGCGGTAATTTTTTACATCTTGCAAAGATCCGCTTTTGTGTCTTGGTATTATAGTTGATTGTTCCCAGTGTATAGGATACTCCCCATTGAGCATGGAAAGTGTAAATACATTAAGCGGGGGGGATGTCTGAACCTCCGTGCTTTACCAGTAATGGAGGGATGTTGTCAGGGCATGGTGAGCATGATGGCCAAACTAATCTGAGTTGGCGGCATATGTCACTAAGTGTAAATTCAACAGTTTGGAGTGTATTTCTGCCTATGTGTATCAGCTTGAGCTGAGCATCTTCATTTGCATTAGTGCTATAAATAGACATGAAGTAGTCATTGAAGATGGAACATATGCTTGCACGGTCGGTGATGGCAGTTCCATCAGAGTTTATAATGGAGTTTATACAATTTGATTTTCTACATGATCGCTCCCACTTATGGGGCCGTGTACCGTCCGTCGGTAAATATACAATATATTTATATATTTATATATATATTTATTCTACCTACGGTCCAAAAGTTTTGAGATGCAGCCTACCACTTTGGCGCCCTTCAGTGCCATTACCTCCTCAAGGCATAGCATTTTGTGGTGACCTTGGTATAACTCTGAAAGCAATCTGGTGTGGAGCATCAGCAGAGTAAAATCGTTAGTTTTCCTAAATTTGTTCTTTATTTTATGAAGATTAGTGACTGCCTTTTTTGAGATGCCTGCAGGTGCAGCAGTCCTTTACAACTTCTTGGCACTTTCTGGAGCCACAGCTTCAACATAAAGCTGAATGCGGTGGTAGAATTTATTACAAGCAATTTGTACATTCTGTGCTATGAAGTATGGATCCCAGTATGAAGACCCTATAAGATCCGAGAAAATTGACCAATTCACAGAAGAGAATGGGCAGTAATTGATCACTGATTCAATCGGTTTAGAAAGAATTTGGAAACAACAACCAACGATGTTATGATCACTACCCGGTAACTTGTCACTGATGTATGTGAACACATGCGGACATCCCATAGTAAATATTAGATCAAGAGTGTTACCAAGCCGTGTAGGTTCTGTGACGTGCTGTACCCATCACAGTCGACCAAGAGTAGACATAAAAGTATTGTGTTTTTGTGGTTTATTGTTAATGGACCATGGGATTTCGGGCATATTAAAATCCCCAGCGATTATTTTATTAGTATATGAGAGGTCAGCAATAAAAGAAAATGTGTCCAACAAGTCATCGGTTACGGTGAGTGTAGAAGTTGGAAGTCTGTAAATACAACCTACTAAGAGATTTGTTGGATAAATAGAAACGGTAATCCACACCGAATCAGGAAGTTTCCGTAGGAGTGGTTCATTCAGAGGCAGAACCAAGTATTTGCTTTGACGTAGCTTACACAGCCACCACCTCTACCATAAAGGCGGTCATTACGAAAGATGTTATAACCCAGTATCCTGAACAATGTGTCAGACATCTTTGCTGAACACCATGTTACTGTAATTAGTACTATATCAGGAGAAGAAAGGTGAAGAATATTACGCAGGAAGTGCATTTTATTTAGCAATAAACGTGAATTAATTAAAAGTAAGTGCAGTGTCGTGTTATCCGTTGGGTTGTCTACAGGAATCCAGGTACAGGACACCAACGAGGTGGTATTTGGAAAGATTGGATTGGGGGTGGTGGACAAGGAGGATATATAGTTTGCGGAATAAGTGTCATTTGGGGATGTGGCGGGTAAAACGCCACTGGACCCCCAAAAAATATCGGAAGGGTGAAATACTGGGAAAATGGCGACCCACTGGTAGATTACAGTTTGTTGGCTGTTGCACACAACTTACGTGCCAGTTAAGATTATTTACATGTTGAGGTAGTTTGAGAGGATTTTGGTTGGGCCAATTTCTCTCAGCTACTTGAAGTTCACTAGCAAGTGGCTCACAAGTTATGGAGCGCACAGGTCGCATATTCAAATGCTGCATGATTGGAGATATGCCGACTGTCTGCTGGTTTTCACTGGTGACAGCTTTTGGTGGAACGTTTAAAATAGCTATGTGTTTATTGTGCTTAAGAGTACCCGTATAGATTCCACGTGAGGTTTTGTTACCAGTATTATTTGCAACAAGGCTGTTTCTCAGTTTCAGAGGTTCACAGCTTTTAGGAGAGGAAGTTTTCAGTTTCGTACCAAAGCGTCTATGCACCTGGTTGGTGAACGACAAAGAGTGAGTAGAAATAGTCGTTTGCGCAATAGAACTTTCTTGTATGCTCGGGGACGAGTTGCGCGGTTATGCTGGGTTAATGTGACACTGAATGGAGTCAGAAGCGATATTTTTATGACAGTTGCTATTTGCTTTCAACCTTAGAGCTGATTCATTTATGATCACAGTGTCATCTAGGTCAACCAGGTGGGGTAGTTGCTGTGTTTCCGTGGGTAGCTGAACACATTGGTCACAGACCGTTTGTCGGGAATAGGCTTATTTGCACTCCCTTTGTAGTACGGTTAAATCTGGTTTCAGGACCATGGATACGTAATCTTTCCTACGGGATAATGTGCTCCTACTACAAATGAATTTTTCAGCAAGTATGTCGTTTGAAAATTTAAAAAGTACTGAACAGACCTGCTTCGGAGATTTCTTTCGCAGCCTCACGCAAGAAAACTGCAGTCTTTCAATATGACAGTCGTTTGCCACTACAGAGGAGATGGACTCAAGAGATAACTTTTCTGGTAAATTAAATGCTACAACATTTTTGGAGCGTTTAGTGCGCTCACGCACCTCAAATGCAACGTGTTGTATAAAATTCCCAACGGATTGAAGGTGTTCCATTTTTGGTATATCTGGAGTATTAAAAAGA
This sequence comes from Dicrocoelium dendriticum, assembly GCA_944474145.2. NCBI lineage: Eukaryota > Metazoa > Platyhelminthes > Trematoda > Plagiorchiida > Dicrocoeliidae > Dicrocoelium > Dicrocoelium dendriticum. The sequence continues at coordinate 95,680,408 of OX104069.1, read as the reverse complement.
TACTTAAGCGAGTTAAATTGCTCTAGCACTTGGTACAGAGATTCAAACCTTTCCTTCAAGTCCTTCAGCTGTAGTTCAAGCGCAGCAATCGCTTCAATCGCTTTAGTGGGCGATTCTGCATTAACTGCGCTTTTCTCTATCTGAGAAACCTTATGAGAACCATCATTTGGTTGCTTTTTTACTCTTACGCGCGATTTCGACTTTATATTCATCTTAGATGATGAGTCTTTAATTTTTCCGTGCCGACGGAGTGGTTATAAGCAGGATGTTTTGCCAGCATTTCAATGGCTTCCTGTCTCTCCTTTGAGTTTCTTGTTTTAACTGAGGTAACGAGCATTTTTACGGATTGGTCACTCGGTTTTGGGGCTTGTGAAAACTATTTTATGTGGACAAGGATAGGAAAATACGGGACAAATTTCACCGTTTTTGTTACAGTGATCAAGAGGAATCAAACAGTTATCGACAAACCGCCGAGGAAACAGACTAGGATTTTAGGGCTTATATGAGGTACTTAAAGTGCACGAGAATCACACGGGTACAAACAGGCCACGGTTTCAGATGCAGTGATCGATACAAACCAACCGGTTGTAACAGTGCTCAGTTGTCCAAATTCCGCCGAGGGTAGATTATCCTTCAATAATCGACCGCTCCGTGCACAGGTAGCCCTGAGGTCAATTCCGTGGCGCGCCGCGTCACGTTATGCCGCGAGTTCCAACAGGCGCAACGCACAAATCCGGCCAAACAAAGAGATTTGCGTGCGTTCGATAGAGCGCGATTCACAATGCGGCGTGAGAGCTCTTGGCCAACCAAGGCAGTGTACGAAGATATAATTGCTTCTAGTTGCCTTATGCAGCTACCGACAGGGTTGGTTTAGGTCTCTTGAAGTAGACCTAGCAATAAGCTTTCCGATAACTCCAAAAACCTTGATGAAGGCAGAAAATTGGTGCACTCGTAGGCGAACGACTGGTCTGAAACACAGCCAAAACTGAAAACCGGCTTTTGATGTGTATCCGTTTATAGTACCCTCAAGGAAGTTTGCGCAATGGGTAGACCTGATCGAGCCCGATTGAATGAGTGTACCCAGGCCGATGTGGGAAGAAATTGTAATCCGGAAACTTGAAAAGTCAGGAGCAACGAAAAAATTCCGATCAGCACGGCGGTCTTTGCGAGAACCGAGAGTCCCGGGTGGGCAATGAGCCAAGAGGGCTACGGGTGTGACGATGTATTTTGGAGCGCTGGCATTGAAGGCAGGCGCGTGCCCAGGTACCAAAATCTTTCTTTTCGCTTGGCCAAACGAAACCTTCGGTGACCAGTTTTTATGATGTACGGATACCGGGATGTGATAGTGAGTGCAGTGCGTCAGACTGTGCATTTGAAGGAGACAGGCACGAGGGGTCTAGGACAATCTGAGGAAGTGTCACAGAAAATGGTTCCTTCCGTTGTTTGGAGAGGAACAGGTTACACATGCAGCGAAGTGGACTGCAGAGTGCGTTGTGTGTCTTCATGTTGAGCCTGAGCCCATGCCATGGTGGCAAGGTCGACGGTAGGCACATAATGGAGAGTGAGGTTGACGTGTGAGAGAGCGTCGGGGACAGGATTGTCCACACCTGAGACATGACGTATGTCAGCAGTGAACGGCGTGACAAATTCTAGGTGTCTTGTTTCCCGTGGTGAGCATTTGTCGCAAGCAGAGTTGAAGAGAAATTTGAGGGGCTTGTGGTCAGAGAAGACCGTGAAAGCGTGGCCTTCGGGAGTGTGCCGGAAGTGACAAATGGCTAGGTAAATGGCGAGCAGTTCTCTGCCAAACGTGCTGTAGCGGGATTTCGCTGGCTGCAGGCGCTTGGAGAAGAACCCAAGGGGTTGCCATTACCCACCAATGTGTATTTGGAGGACAGCTCATACCGCGACGTCTGAGGCGTCAGTCGTAATAGAAGGGGGCGCAGTCCATTCGGAATGAGCGAGGAGGGCTATGTGGGAGACAGCATTCTTGAGCGCGGTGAAGGCTGCCTGTGCTGTGTCGGGGAAAGCGAACTTACGTTCATTCCCTCTGAGTAGGTCGGGCATAGGCTGCATGAGCTGAGCGCAGCACGGAATGAAGCGCCTATAGTAGTTGAGCAACCCACAAAATCGACGGAGGTGCTGGAGTGAAGTTGGGGCTGGGAAGTCCTTGATTGCCTGGATCTTATCAGGAAGGACTTCGATACCAGATGATGAAACGAGGTGCCCTAAGAATTCTGCTGTTGATTTGCCGAGTTCGCAATTAGTCGGGTTGACTGTGACAATATGTTGGGTCAAGTGCTGGAAGAAAGTTCGAACCTGCTCTAGGTGCTGTTGTTCCGATGAACTGGCTACTTAAATATCATCGAGGTAGGAATAAGCGAAGTTCAGACCACGAGTGACATCGTGGATGAAGCATTGGAAGGTTTGTGCAGCGTTGCACAGTCTAAATGACATTCTTAATGAATTCAAATAAGTCGAAAGGAGTGATAACAGCTGTTTTAGGAATGTCATTTTCTTCCACAGCTATCTGGTGATAGGCGCGAAACAGATTGATCTTGCTGAAGATCGTATCACCATTGAGGGATGCGGTAAGGTCCTGCATGTGTGAGATGGGATACCTATTTGGGACGGTTAGCCCATTGAGTGCCCTGTAATCACTGCAATGGCCGCAAGTTACCAGATTTTTTGTGAACCTATCTACAGGGGCGATGACCAAGGGTTGTCGGAAGGCGGATTATTTCAAGTGCAAGCATGTGCTCAACCTCAGCCCTCGATATCTTTAGTTCCTCAGGCCATTGTGGGCTCTTAGAGCATGACACAGGTGGGTCATTCGTCCGGATATGGTGCGTTTCTTGTGAAGTCACAGTCGAAGCTGCCTTCATTAGCTGGATAAGCTTCGAATACTGAGAAAGGAGGTTGTCGTAGTCTGATGACGTCTGGGGAGATGCATAGACCGGTGTTATGGATGTGATATCGGCGGTGATGCTGCATACACCGAGTTTCGTTGCAGTGTCAACTATCATCTGGGGTTTCGCATCGACCAAGAGGTCGAAATGTCTGATAAAGTCAATGCGGATGATGGCAAAGGGGACTGCATCGGCGGTGAATACCCAGCGGAACGTGCGCCGAAGACCTAAGTCCAGCGTAAGCGACCGATGACCGTAGGTGACTATTGGCGTGCCATTGGCGGCACTGAGGCTTGTGGACAAAGAAGCGCGAGGTTCACCTGGAATATGAGAAATAGTGCTGACTTCCGCTCCGGTATCTACTAAGAACTGGGTCTCGGAATCACAATTCCTAATGTAAGTGAGACGACTTTGGGTTTTACTGACACTATTAGTGGCTTGGCAGACCATTTTGTGGCGCAGTAAGTGCATGGTTGTACGCACTTACGGGTTTTAGTACCGAAAGGCGAGTGTTAAAAGCAGTAACCTGTGGCATCAGGTTTTGTGTGACGGAGCGATGATCCAGATCGGCTGCGTTGCTTACGGTTTAAAGTGAGTACCTCGATCTGGAGCTGAAGCGACGCTATCTGTGATGATAATGCATGTATTGCCGACGGCTGGGTAGTCGCAGGTGTCGGTGTGGTTGCGCCATCACAAAGGTGCTTAAGTGCTTTGGTTTCAGTCTCTGGCTGATGCCGTTCGATGACGCGGTCTACTAGAGCTACATTTGCTGTGAGTGACAGGTCACTTGCTACTGCATGGATAGCTTGAGTGATTTCAGGAAGCCGTTGCATCCACAGCTCGCGGAGAATTCCTACGTCGAGGTTGGACGTGCCGATGAGTTGTTGCATTCCGCGTAACGAGGCTGAGGGCATCCTATCTCCTAGTTGCAGATCACTAAATAGTTGCTGAAGACAGACATTGTCAGAAGGCGTGATTCGCTGAATAGTAGCCTGCTTGAAATTCTCATACTTCGCAGCCAGCGGGGCAAGCTATGATGTCTCTCACCTGGGAGGATACACTTTGCGGAAGCCGGGACATAAGTTGATGATATTTAGCATTATCAGAAGAAATTTGACAATTGTAAAAAGTGGATTCTAAATGCACAAACCATAACAACGGGTCATTCACCCAAAAAGGTAGGGAAATTAGCTCAACTGCACTAGCCACGTACGTAGATGATTTATCATCGAGACTATTCGTCGTGAGAAATGTAGTAGCATATGCGGCAAGTGCGAAAACAAATGATAGCGAGTCATGAATCAAAGTCACTGGAACAAGCTCACCAAAATGAAAATTGAAAACGGCGGAAGACGTGTTCTTGACCGGGGTCAACAATTTTTGGCTGGAGCCTGGGATACTAGTCGGTAACGGATGACACGTAAGAGACGTGTCAAATACGTGACAGCATAGAAGTTGGAGGCGACATAACCCTACGTATATTTTGCAGGCTGCAAAAATAGGAAGCGAATGAACTAGAGCGAGAAACGGTGCAACAAGGCACTCACCACAACGCTTTGTGTCCACGGATGTGCAGTCAGTAAAACAAGTTGACGTTTTGAAGGTTAAAACAAACGTAAACTCCACTGTTGCAAAATACTGAAAGGAAGCGTTTCCGGTACACTACAGAATTCGATACCGATACTGGCGTAGGGTACTGAGGCTACCATGGAAACCCACTGAAAATATCGACGAAGGTTGAGGTCCATGTTCATCAGGCGCTTACCGAATGAAGCTATTTGAGAACCGTTGACCGAACGCAGGTTGTACGTGGCCTTTGAGTGCTTGTCTTTCGCGTTCTCAATGATGACGCTGACTTCCGCTCCCTTGTAGATGCGGAAGAGGATGGAAGAACGTCGATCCTTAACGTAAAACAGGTGATTTATTTGGTAGCTTTAACGCCACAGAGCGGTCGCAAAAATATGTTCTCCTGCGTTATTCGTCTTTAAATCTTCGAATTTATTCTCACAGAGACCTACGCAGTATCATTCGTGTTGACTCCGCGAGCTCCTCCTACCACTCTTCATCTTTTGGATTATTCGCCGATCCCCAGCAAACTGTGCTTTTGCAAGTTCGAAGTCAACCGTGCAGGAATCTTATCGGAGAATTTATTTTTCCTTCCGTCGCACGAGAATTCTTATGGTTTTCTTTTACAGATCTTTTTGAGAGTCACCCGATGTTCTTACGACCATTCCTTCTAGTCGCTGTACCAAGTTATAGTTATCACTTTGGTTCGCCAGTGGAACAACCACTGTCGTCATTCGACAGTATTTTCCAAGCCATCTTTCTTTGCCTCAATCCTACGCTACATTGCTTCATATCCACTTACCGGCTGGATCGATAGTACACACGTTGCCTATCCACCCTAAGGAACTTGTGACTCACCTGGACGCGACACGTCTAACCCCTCTGAAGCGCAGGACGCAAACACCTGACCTCAAACCAGCGCGGATACTCACGCAAGGAAATGTGAAGCGAAGTCACACGGTGCTTCAGTATCTCTGTCCTCTTGCTACCCCTCTTGAAGGGTACACATTCAGTTGTTCCATTCCATCTTCTTATGGTGGAATCTTTATAGCATATCGCCAGTATCTGCTACCATTCCTAGTTCGCTGCCCCATTACTGACCGTGACCACATATATCAGTAGAATTATTCCATTCTAAGCTAGTGGTAAGTGATACATCTACAACATGGATTCTGAACTCTCCTGATGGAATTGGTGCAAGTCACAATGACAAAGAGCACGCCACAAATGAATTTGACCCATTCGAAAGTCAATTGTGACCTATGTGTAAAAACCGTTAACTCTGGTCCAGTTTGCTTTAACTGTCAAAAAGCGTACCATTCGAAGTGTTTGGGGGTGAGTACACTCGAAACTAGACACTACAGCAGCAAAACCAAAGCATTTTGCTTCTGCCAGTCGTGCAAATCCATCCCTGTAATTGGGTGTGTAATCTCCTTAATGAAAAAGTGTGCAACATTGGCGGAAACAGTTGAGCAACTGGTGAACGCTAGCAATGCATCTGTGAAAGTAAACAACGCTACACGTGCATCTGAACGAACACCTACAAACTCCCCGTTTGCTCCGAAGAAGAGGGTCAGGCGTCCCAACTTCACCACAGCGTCTCAGTCTCCAACGGCCCCTAGCCACATGACTTCACTAAGTGAACAATTCGTTTAAAACCCACCCTCTTCTACGTTCTTCAAGGGTGTAATAACTAGTAGTTCAGTTGACATACTCGAAAAACAAAACTCCAGCAAGCCAACGGTAGAGAATAACTGGATATCCTACGCAGCGGCTGCTTCGAAGAAAACGCCGTCAAAGACACCTGTGACTCCACTTACAGTAGAAGACAAAACCGTGCCTCAACATGGATCGTTATCACCAGTGGGGTCTACAAATCCACAAAAACAAATTAAGCTAGTGCTCTTAAGCAGTGAACCACGAGGCGAAATCATAGTGCCTTAAGTCTTGTTTACACTAAGGTTCTTGAATCCAAATCCAACACTGTAAGGGGTAAACTGATAGGCGATCATAGTCAGTGGGATTCCATCTGTAGTGCCATCAGCATACACGGTGAACCCATTAGGCTGAGACGCATCTCACGACACCCAAAATCCTTACACTATGGTTAGCCTCGACTACTTCGAGTAAGACTACATTGCACGGACGAAACGGAATCCATTCTGCTCGCTGTGAATCGACACCACAGAGCATCAAAGGGAAATTCCGTTGAAAAACCCTTCAAAGGATATGAACAATCAAGAGGAAGTAGAAAACACCGTCACTATTCATGTCGTCCCAGAGTCTCAAGCTGCATCTCCTGGGGAAGTTCAGGCACATCACCTGGAGTAATGGCGATAAATTCGTGAGGCGCTGTCTTTAGAAAATGTCGTTGCTACCTCCCTGACAAAGATGCCCGTGTCACCAAATTACAAAGGGTGTGGTCTTAGGTAGTTGAAGTTGGTCTTATTATCTGAGCTAACTTTACAGAAAGTTCTAAAGAACTGCCTACATGCTGCCAACAGAAATTCGACTAAAGGTAGCAGACTTATAACTAGAGGCTACTTTTTACTCAATGGAAATAACCAACTCAGTGAGAACAACGGTTGTTGCAGAGTCCGCCACAGAGACTGATCTGACAGCCGTCATAGCATCCGGCGCGACACCGCAGGAGATGAGTGACCAACAGGATCATCATGAACCCGATTGCATGGTGCAGAGAGTTGTTCCAAATCATTCTCGCCAGCCGAAGACTAATCAAAAAACGAGGAACAGCCGAACTCACGAGGGTCGGCCAAGTCTCAAACCTGTCGTCTAGATCCACGACCAACTTTCTAACATATGAATCACTTGTTTTTATACCAATACATAAGGTTTTTTAAGCAAACTGACGGAGCTTCGCCTGCGTCAGGCCTCGGTGTCAAGGGACGTCATTATGATAAACCGAGAGCTGGCTGAGTGAAGCGATCACTGATGCAGAGATCACACTACTAAGATGTCTATTCTGCGCAACGATCGACTAAGTAGAGGAGGTGGAGTACTACTTTATAATCGCGGCGAACTACACCTTGATGTCATCGATGACCAAGATGTTCAGACTGTCGTTGTGCTTTGGTGCCGTCTTCACCTAAGCCGTGGGGACGTATGTTTGCTGGGTCTCGTGTATCGCCCTCCGTCGGCTACTTTGGAAATGGACAACCGCCTAGTCTGCACCATGAAGACAATTCTCTCACAGTCGCACAGCCACCTTCACCTGGTTGGTGACTTCAATATTCATGCCATGGAAACCCAGCCTATATCAAGGAACACTTCAAGATGTAAGTACAGGAGATACTTAGTGGACTAACACTGTACAAGCACATCACATCTCCCACAAGATTCAGGACGGGAAACAAATCGGGTGTCCTGGATCTCGTATTCAACAACCAAGAGCTTACGATCGAAACGGTCTCGATAGAGCAGTGGTTCCCAACCTTTTAGACGCCGTTACCCACAAAGGGGGTTGCCCACCAGACTTTTACCCCCCAAACTTTCTAAAGACTACTACATAATAACTATTGCACATTGCGCTCTAAAGTTCAAAAACAAATGTCATATGTAGTTTCACGTGCTCATGCAACTGAAGGAAACACCCCTTCTCACTACATAATTATCAGACTTAAGTGCGAGAAGTGATCGGTATCCGGAATCTCCCTCGACAAATAAACGAAAAAAAAAACAGTACTTTTAATTCAAAATTCTATGCAAACAAGAGGCGATATACATCAATGAGACGGTTGGTATTGTTTGGTGGTAAAAATTTCTGGTACATTTGGTGCAGTTTCGGCCAATGCACATCGCAAGTCGTGCTCCAAGTTCATTCGATTCCTTGCTTTTGTTTTCATTACCATCATTGTCGAAAATGCACTTTCACATTTATAAGATGTTGCAAATGGGATCAATATTCTCAATGCGCTTTCCGACAGTAATGGATACTCTTCACCTATCTTTGCCCAAAATGTTACTAGTTGCGTGCTTTGGAAATCTACCTTCAATCCGCTGTCCTCGCGCATTCCTAGGAATTGTACCTTGCTTTCAAATTCAGTATCTGGAAATATTCCTTCAGCTACTGTAAACGGTCTTAGCACCCAGGCACTTAATTGGCGAGTTTCCAAATCAGGAAAATAGTTGCTGATGGAACTCATCACTGATGACAAGTGGCAAGATATTTCATTCGTGAATGCGCATTCTTCATTTCTTTCAACGAGCACCGTCGTTAGTTCTGGAAATATCGCCACGTCGTTAACATCAACCGAGCGCTGGGAAAGCTGCAGTTCGCGAAGGAAACCGGCTACTCTGTCCTGAGCGACTAAAATGTTCATCATATTCCCTTGCAGGCTGAAGTTAAGCGCATTGATTTCTCCAAAGAAATCAGCAAGATAAGCAAGTTTCGAAATAAACACGCTGTCCGATATAATAACGTGTAACTGGTTTCCCTTACCCTTATGCATCTCTTTTGTTCGATGAAAGATTGCAATTTCCTCTCGAAGCTGAAGCACTCGATGCAACACCCTGCCTCGTGACAACCAACGCACTTCTGTGTGCAATAGTAGCACGTCGAATTTGCCTCCAAATTCATTGCACAACTCTTTGAAGATTCTTGTGTGGGTCGCACTACCGCGGATGACATTTACTATCTTTACTGCGTTGGTTAACACGTCAAGTAAAGCAGGTGGAAGAGTGCTCACTGCTAAGCATAACGTTGTAGCATGCAGTGACTAAAGGTAGCGTGCGGAGCAACATTTTTGACCAATGTTTGGAATCCGGAACAGACGCCCAACATGGCTGGTGCTCCGTCTGTACAGACACTCACTAACTTCGACCACAGTAGCATGTTTTTCTCGAGGAACTTCTTTACTATTCGGAAGACATCTTCGCCACGCGTAGTCGTGCTCAAGGATTCTGAGAACAAGTACTCTTCTTTGAAGCTATCACTTTTTAGGTACCGAACATACACAAGTAGTTGGGAACAGGACGCTACGTCGGTCGACTCATCTAACTGGATTGCAAAGAATGGACTTAATCTTATTTCGTTGAGCACCGTGTTCAAAATTTGTTTGCTCATGTCCCCGATACGACTTTTGATGGTGTTGTTCGAAAGTGATATCATATTAATTTCCTCCGCATGATGTTCTCCAAGAACGAGCTTAACCGCATCCATTATGCAAGGTTTGATGAGGTCCTCTCCTATGGTATGCGCTTCTTGCTTTTGGCGATTCGAAGCGCAATGCGATATGAAACTTCAAGGCCAGCCTCATTTGCCTGAGAAAAGGAGCTCGATGTATCCAGGCGCGAAAGTTTTAGCGCAGCTTCTTTCCTTCTAAAGAATGTAATATCTTTTCCTATCAAATGGGCATGGCTTCGTTCGAAGTGCTCTTTCAATTTACTACGTTTCATACTCTCCGCCTTGAGCATTTTGCTGCACAAAACGCATTGCGGTTTCTCAACCATTTTATCAGCAAAGTTAGTGAAGCCCCACTGCAGAAATGCTTCTTTGTAGGACCGCTTTTTTCTGGAAGGCGTATTCCCTGCAAACAATTAAGTAGGCAGATGTTATAGATATATATCATTTATAGAAATTAATCTCGTTATTCCATGCAGGTGACATTATCACAAACGTTCGCAGACGAATATATTTTTGTCGGCACCGAAGCCACTGAATGAAAATGCTCACCTGCCATGACTTCTCGTCAAAAACAACTGCTCATGAAAGTGATCAACATAACACCTAATGGTCACTGGCGTCCAATCTGCTGATTCTATGTTGGTTGTGACCCCAATTGTATCGTTTCTCTACCCTTTCAAACGCCTACCGTTATCCCGATTTAGGCCGTCTCTTGACCCCATCGTGTCTGATTCCTAATCAAACATGAACATGTGTTTCATTCCTCCGTTCCACCTTATTCCTCGACATTTTCCCGACACCATTCTGTATCCATAACTTGTGAACACTAATCACCCTTTCTCGCCGTTCCTACTGTCAAACATTCACCTGTGAACATAACTGGTACTTTGACCAGTACTGAAACGATAGTTTGCTATCCACCCCGTTATTCGGCCCGGTGAACGACTGGCTTATTCGAAAACACGACAGCAGTTGTGGCAGTCGACAAAGGCGCCATGCCGTAGTAGCTGCATTGACTGATGGCTAACTAAAAATGCTGAGCTAGTTGCGATGTGTGATTTCGTTATTAAGCTTATTTCGCGACTGATTTGCGACCAAATCCAATTATCGGTATTTACCCCACAGAAAATGCCATTTTACCCCCTTGGGGGTAATTACCCCCAGGATGAGAAACCCTGCGATAGAGTGTCCTTTGGGCCATAGCGACCATGCAACACACATGTACAGTTACATCTGTTATACAGAGTATTCCTCAGAAGACACCGAGGAGTGTCAGTTCATAACGGATTACGACGCTCTAATCAAACTTATAAATGCTACACTGGGTATTTCTAGCAGAACGATCCCCTTATGTTGCCTGGTCTAATTTTGCGCACCAATACAACACGTTGGTAACTGGTGATTCTAGTAAAGTGCCTTCGCGAGTCAAGACAGTAAAATCATTCGTGCGCAGCAGGACACGGAAGTGTATCGTCACGAGGAGTTTACTCTGGCGAAGATACAAGGAGTCATCGAGACCCGAAACATGGGAAGCCTACATTATTCAAGGGAATCACGGTGTACACCTGGTATGCGAACATTAAAAAATATAGAATCAACAGAATCTAGCTGGGAAATTTCTTTCAAACCCCAAGCCTTTCTAGAGACACGTTAACAAGCTCCGCCAAGTGCAACGAGGAACTCCTGTCTTACATACGTCATGTGGACTCGCACAAACCGCAACCGAGACGGCCAATGCCCTATGTTAACAATTCGCCTCGAACTTCCAGAGCACGACATTGCTGCATACACTGTTCCCGCACGTTGTACTATCACAAGGGCTCAGCCACATCACGTTTACGACTACAGATGTTATGACAAGGCTACTTGCTCTGCGCGGACATACCTCTCCTGTCGTTGATAATAGTCGTCCAAATGCATTGAAATTGGCTGAACTTGGCGAAGCCACTCTCCAAGTTCTTCCAACAATGCCTCGATGAGATGTGCGTGTCAACAATGTGGAAGCAGGGAACCGTCACTCCCATCCATAAGGGGGAAGTCGTACAGATCCCGCCAACTATCGCCCGATAACACTAATTCCGGTGCTCTCCAAAATCATGGAAGCGATTGTTGCCGAAGCGCTGATGAACTTCTTGGAAGAACGCAATACCATAGCACAAGAACAACGTGAATTTCGCAAGAACCGATCTTGCACTTCAAAATTGTTCCTTGCTAGATCCAGTTGGACTGAGACCGTTGACACCGGCGTAGGTATTGACGCAGTACATCTGGATTTCTCAAAGAATTTTGACCATCTGAACCACCGTATACTCCTTTACAAGCTGCAGTGCTGTGGAATTGGTGACCCAATCATCGGTTGGATAGGTAACTCCTTGCTTAAACGACATCTGAAGGTAAGAGTTCGCGGCGTCATTTCTGACCCAATCGATGTTAAGTGTGGAGTGCCCCAGGGCTCAGTACTTGGTCCATGACTATCACGGACTTACATAAACGGTCTAGCGACAGTAATCACCTCCAACTCCCTACTCTTCGCTGAGGATCTCAACATATGGCGAGCCATTAGAACAACCAGCGACAATGCAGCACTTCAGGATGATCTTGACAGGGTCTACGAATGGTCGACCCAGAACTTGCTTCAGTTCAACGCTACAGAGTGCAAGGTATTAAGCATACGCCATAAAGCCACTTGCGAATACAGACTGGGGATCAAATATTGCAGCGCACAACAACGGAATGCCATCTAGGCGCGATAGTGCAAGAAGATCTGGGCTGTTCCCGTCAGGCCGAGAAAGCTTCCAAAAAAGCTAACCGACAGCTTGGCCCTTTGCGGAGTGCATTCTGGTGCTTTGATCCTTCCATCTTTTCCCAGATGCTCAACGCCTTCATTCAGCCTCATTCTGAGTACGCCATCCACGCCTGGCAGCCATGGCAAAAGCAAGACCTTACCGCTCTTGAACTGCCACAACGAAGGGCGACCAAGAACGTAAAGGGCCTGTTTCATCTCACTTACCGATTGAGGCTGAAAACACTCGGGGTCTACAGTGGACAATATCGACGTCTGCATGGCGACATGATAAAGACTTATATGATTCTGAGGAATCCAAACCATTCTTGTCGTCAGCTACTAAAGCTGAATCCCAATACCACACTCATAGGACCACAGCTAAAGCTGGCCACACAATACAGCCGGGTTGGAATGCCGCCGGACTTTCTTTTCCCTTCGTGTGTGCCAACCGTGGAACGCTCTTCTAAAAATACGTTGTATCTTCCCCATGCTAACGGTATTCAAAAGACGTCTGGATGATTCGCTCGTCCACTTACATTACTCCATGTAATCAATAATATCTAAGTCAACCAAAAGTGACCAATCGGTGCTCATTCTCAGCTTTTGCGCTTTAATACTTATACGCTGTTGCTGTTTAATATCGTTCGGATATACTACAACTGCATACATCAATTACATCAGTACAAGAAAGCGTTTCACGAGTGAGCATTGTCGTTCTTTAGTTCTTACGATATACCTTCCGCATATTACTCTACAGTAACAATTCAATACACATCCTAAAACATGTTAATGAACCAGGGCATCTGAGTCGCTAGACGCTTAAATTGATGATTTACACTTATGTTTGCTTTCACTAAAACTATCCTACGGGGCTTGTAAAGCAATCGGTTTTTTAACTGTATTTATCATTGTTCATTGTTGGTCATGCTGGGATGCGGGGCTATTCGTTTTCCCTGAATCGGCGGAGTCGTGCCTAATGCAGGGAGTCCGGCGACGTCTAGTTTTCCCACCATATTGGCGGCAATACCAAGATAATTCTTCGGTGGGTTTTGTAATATCTGACTGAGAACGTGCAGAGCAAACGTTGCGCTTTAGGCTCGAACGGGACGCATTCGGTGTAGGTACGGATGAGCCGCAATGAACGGTAGACAGGTGGTCAGCGTTTGACCGTGGTATCCGCTGCTTCGAAGCTTTCACTCCTGCTATCCTGTTGCGGAGTAGCACGATTTTCTCGTCTTTAGGGTTATATCGGCCTGACTAATTGGAGAAACCTTGATACTTGTTTTTCATCGGTGAGAATACGTCCGAATCTATTGGTCGTTTGCTATGGAAGACGCTAGAAGGCAGCGACTGCTTTAGTAGCAAGTTCTTTCAAGGGGGTGTCTAAAAACATGGACAGAATTAGTAGCAACAGCTCTGGAAGATGTGCAAACCACGGTCTTTTTATCCCTTCTTCGCTTAAGAATAAGGGACCAGCGATGCGCTGAATTTCGCGGAGCAAGGTAGATGGCTTGCCATCTCCCAACTTGAGACCAATGAGCTGCTCAAATCGAGCCCGTGCGCTGGGCTGTAACTCCTTTAGAATCGCTTGCTTCATCGTTCTATACTTTGCCTCATTCAATGGGCAGAGTAGAATGTTCTGAACCAGCGGCACAACTGACGAAGAAAGGCGTGGGACGAGCTGATTGTACCTCTGAATGCCCTTATTTTGCAGTTCAATCTCGAATATTGCAAACCAAACCTCTGAGCTGTGTTCCATGAAACTTGGAACAGCCAAAGTAAGCATGCTTACGCTGTGAAACTACTCAGATGCCACTTTAGAGTTGTGAATCGAGGAGGTAAAGGATGAACAAAAAAGCGATGAAACTACTAAAATGAGACAACTAAGAAATGAATGCACGTATAAAATCAAGAAAATGGTACCAACTCACCAAAAATTACAAACGACGAAAAGTTATTTTTCGCGCGTGCGAATCGGGGTCACCAATTTGTAGGATTGGTAAATACTAGTCCGATACGGTGCGTGTAACCAAGCGCGGATATCAGAAGCCAACTGAAGCCGGACACAGCGGACTATATTCGATCAGCTACCAAAAGACCTGGACGGACGAATCGAGACAGGAGCAAAACGTCAGCGTGACAACTTAGAGAGCAGTCAAGTAACGAGTAGGTTGTAAAGAAGATTAAAACAAGAGAGAATAATGTACAGTTGGTCAGCAATTAAAATGGCACATAAAAGATGGTAGTCATTTTTTGGGTGCTACAATATACAATCTGGCTTGCTAGCCGAACAACCTCCTCGTGGTGCCAGCTGGGTGGTTCGGGTTTGACCCGTTCCAGCAAATAGTTCGGCGGCAGTGTTCCAGGACGTGGTGAGTTTTCGCCTGGCAAGCGTTCTCCCTATTAAAAGCCACAAATGTCTGCTTAACAACACTGTGACGTGGCGGTCGTGACTCGCCACAAAATAAAATCACTGCCCCGTGGGTATCCGAATAATCCTTTCCAACGCACGGACATCCATCTTCTACTCGAGCATTGCGGACGATATGAGAGTGAAAATTAGAGCAGCATAGTTACAAACAGCAACCTCACAGTTACACACACACACACACACAGCCACATAATTACATACCCCCTACATAAACATACACTGGTACGGCAAACATAACGGATTCTTGCACATTCTTGACCGCGCATTGTTGTCATAATGATCATGCCTGTAAAGGCGTGCCTCGCCTTGTCGAGAATAAAAACTTTATTTATTTATTTATTTATTTATTCACTGTTATGGCAAACAGATATTTTTGTGCATTTCCCGATCACTCCTTTTCCTCTTATCATGCTCATGACTGTAAAGGTGTGCCTTGCGTTATGGAATAAATCTTTTTTCATATTCATCTAATGGAATGCACTTTTAATGTCGAGGAACACAACTGCGTAGGCCGCCAATACGTATGACGGTGCTCCAACAATTGACGCAAAACGAAGATGTGAGCGATGTAGCCCCGATCTCGACGAAACCCGGCTTGCTCTTCAAGAAACTGATTATCACGAGTGCCAGTCAGTCTGTGAAACATAGAGGTAAGTAACTTGGAGGCGATGGCCATCCGACTGATTCCTCCATGGATGCAGCCCTCAGAACGTGGGCTTCCCTTGAAGATCGGGACAATAATGGAGCGGCTCCAATCGGTTGGTACAGTTTCCTGCTCCCACAGTTTCACTGATAACTTGTGTACATCATCCACGAGAGCAAATCCTCCGCATTTGAAAAGGGCTGGAGAAAGAGCTTGCGTCGCTGCCTTGTTCAACTTCAGCAGTTGGATCTCACATGCGACTTCTGAGCTAGAGGGTGGATCCAAAGGGACAGCTCAAGGAGCAGGACGATCATTGGCCGGAGAGAAATCCGACAATTTCAGTCGATTACATTGTCTTTCATAGAGCTCAGCCCAACGCTCCAGGCGTTTTGACATGTTGTGCATAGGCTGTCCACCCTTCTCGCAAAGAGCTTCGCTAACACTAGGTCTTCTACCATACGTTTCCCATATCAGACGAAATAACTTACATTGCTTACCATGGGCAACGGCCACTTTCATCTCCGACGCGCGATAAGTCCACCATGATTCGCGGTCTCTGCTCAAGCTAGCACAGAGTTTTGCTCCCAGGTCTTTGTGAGTCTCGTTGTGTTCGCTTTCACCTGGAAGGTGCCTACGAGCATCGATAAGTTCCAACTACTACGCAGTGACCCAATGTTCAGATTGGGTATTAGATTTACTACATGGGAATTTGACTGCTGCTAATAAGGTCTGGTGAACATGCGAACAGTAACCTTCAAGCGTATTCAGTGAGGGCTTACTTAACCAGAATGTCAGCGTTCTTCAACACGCATTCAAAACATCTGGCTTCGCTCGTTGGTCGGTGCCTATGCGCTCACAGTGCCGTCGCCGGCGTTCATTAAAATGCACTCGCAGATCAGCACATACACTTGCATGCTCAGTGTTCACACATGTCCAAATCGAGCGGCAGTTTTGGACGTAGTGTCTCCAATAGTAACTGATCGCGATGTGATCGGTCTGCACTGATGACTGATCTGAGGCTGGCGGGCACCATATCCCCTTCCAGTGGGTGCTGTTTCAGAAGTTAGTGCTCGCGTGCAAGCGACAAGCATCTTCACACTGGTGTAGCCACTGCCCACCGTTATCATTACAGGAGCCTACATTGTGTTGGCCGCCCAGATGTCCCTTCTCAGTGGACAATTTTCCAACTTGAACCTTCAGATCGACAACCGGCACTACAATTTTCGTGCTTCGTCTGTGACGAAGGTGATCGTTCATTTGGCAATAGAATTCATCTTTCACCGGATCAGCGCTACCGTTTGGAAGCGCGTAGACAGCAATGACAAACAGGGACATATTAGCCCCGCGTGACTTCGAAGCTTTGAACGAGCCAGCCAGTCGGACCGCACACACCCGGCTACCGACTGAGATTCAATCAACAGAGCAACTGCACCCTAAGAACTCAGGGCAATACCAACAGCGGTTCGGTCGACACTCGTAGCCGCATCACCTCGATAGAGGTAGTGAGAAGGTACTGCTGATGTCATCTGAAGGGGATTGCAGAGTAAGCACAGTGCTCGAGTCTTGTAGGCAAGTTTCCAAGAAGTAGCAGATATCGATCGAGGATCTCTAATGTTCGGACATGTGCTGCCTCTTGACCGATCTGTCACAATATGCATACTTTGAGAGCATGCCAGTCTGAGGGAGAATCGAGGGCTCCACATGGAAGCCGGTTGATTAGATATGGGTATGTCGACAGGGCAAGAGTGACACTCCGCGTTTGCATGTGTTTTGAAACTAGAAGCTAGATGCCTGTCAAAGCAAGGCGGGGGAAGACCAAGAATTTGGGGTTTAAAACGGGGGATAAAAGTGAAGTTGGAACGGAACTATAAGTGTGAAAATGCAGAAGCGGTGGAGTAGGAAGGCGAGGAGTTTAGGGCAGTAGCACACAATGTAAGCGACAAATCAGCTTGGGGCTTGATTGAAACGTAAAAACGCCCAGGTCCAACCAAGTAAGTAAGCCGAAACGTTAACTACGGTACTATTCAAATAGGAGTCAAAGTGCATTATGTACATACCTCGACGATATTGGCTCAGTTTCGAAACAATCGGCCTTCACAATGTCCGAGGGGAATGCAAACGGTACTCGCCACCGTATATAAAATCACAGAATACCGAGTCCACGATCGGTCTATGACCTTTCTTTTATTAGGTCCGTTAACCCTTGGCTTATTGGTTCTCTTTAAGGCGTATGAAAGGGAAAGCGATGAGCTAGGCTCTTGGGGTGGCTTGGCTCAGTCAAACAGTGGGGGGTGGGAGGAACATGAAGGTGTGTACCCCTGGGGCGGGAAGATGAGTCAAGTCTCAGGTGTGTGGGGAGTGGTCTGGAGGGGTTGCACAGTGTGAGCGAACGGTTTCTTCATTGAGAGGTGAAGTGAAACCATGACAACATCGATATGCGGTCACATTGGGGATAATAAATAAGCCGGCGTTCATCCGATGGGGCAGGTGTCTGCTTGCTACTTACATAATAGTTATGTCTGTTGGCATGTAACTTAACCACGAACCATAGGGTGGATAATCGCATATATGATAGGTGTAGCAGGTCCGAGCGTCCTCTTCTCTTTACATGTTTGCTTCGGTGTGGCCCCTTACTAGGTGATTGTGATCTGAGCATACAGCCACCTACGAGGTATTTGCTTTCCAGTGCAGCTCCACTGGTTTATTTGGACCTGTGTACATGCTGGACGCGGAAGCTCTTAGAATCCACAACCGGACGCATCCTACAGTAGAAGTCGAGTTATATCGCGTTATTCTCCTTGCGAATTACATAACAATTATGTCGGGAGTGCATGTAACCATGGGACATGGAGTGAATAAACAAAGATCTGGTGGGAATCCCGTTAGGTTGCGTCATCCATCTTGCGAATTGCGTGGTAAAATTACCGTTAAGTCTCAAACGCCTATACATTCCGCTCGAAGCAGCAGATGGGCGCTGCTGTGAATCAAAAAATTGTTTCGACACAGAGTAATCGTGTTGTTACGTGGGGTAGGATAATGTCAGGTTGACATGGCTTAAACAGAAGAACGATTTGGGTTCTCAACCAAAACTGATTCAAAAACCTGACCCAAGGCAGCGGGTTTGACAGTGGATTACAAAGAGTCCCAAACCTGGAGAGCCAGACGAGTCAATCTGTTTGGCCTCTAACAATTGAACAATCTATACCATTTCCGAGTCATGTTAGGCCATACAGGTAGCGACTTAAGCTAACCAGCTATCAACTTCGTCTGGTACGCTAAAGGGTTACTCCTTCCGATGAACTAAGTTAAGTCAGGCTACAGTGACATGCGCGCAACGAGACTGGACCTTAACGTGGTGCGACGGTTTGCGTACCTCATTGATCTATTGAGCTATACTGGGTGATGTCTCCGAGCACCTTGAGAGCTACTCCTACCAGGTTGGTCAATGGTGAGAGGTCAGACAAACTCTGTCTCCTGGTCCTCCAAGTTGGGAGTTTGAAATGGGATGGCGTCCGTTACTACAGAACTAAAGCATTGCCACCTCCCCGCTGTCTTGCGGACCGGCTTTTGAGCCAAAGGCTTTGGATGAGGACCCTAATCGTTCTCCTGTCTAGGTCTGGGCGCCCTGGCAGTATCTCAGCCCACATACAACCATGATATCTTCTTCAAACATAAACCTCATCCTGCATCGGCCGTCGCGCAGATTATCATGGGTCGCCTTATCTGCTGCATACAGCAGGGCGGATAAGCGAAAGCATGCTATTGCTGGCGCCTCCCTTCTTTCTTTTCCACCTTTCTCTCTTACTCCCATCCCGACCCCCATTACTAAAGTCCTTCTATAATTCCCAGCTTAATTGACAGCAACCGAAGTGCCAATGGAGAAGAACCATCTGCAGCCACCTTCTCGCGATACACGACGGACGCCTATCGGCAAAGTCCCTTATAAGGCCACGCTGTCCCGTTTCCGTGGCGACATTTAACGTCCGCACTCTAAGACAAACAGGTCAGCAGGCTGCACTCACACGTACCTTGGACACACTGGGTGTTGATGTGTGTTGTGTGTCCGAAACTAGGATCAATTACCCTAACGGTGTTATTGAATTGACTGCACCCGGCTTATCCTCTCGTTTTTGGTTGCACGCATCCGGAGACGCCGATGCGGCACTCACGGGTCAAGCTGGTGTAGGTATCATTCTATGCTCCAAGGCTGAGCCATCGTTGGTTGATTGGATTCCGGTGAACAGCCGTTTATGTGCAGCCCGTTTGAAGACATCAGCTGAGGTGAATTCGCGAAGTAAAACAAAACGCTGTTTTTTAGTGATTTCCGCTTATGCTCCCACCGACTGCAGTTCTAATGCAGTCAAAGACACATTCTATCACGAACTGAATGCGCTACTACGCAGTGCTACTAGTTCAGATTTTATAGTACTTGCAGGGGAAATGAACGCACAAGTAGGGCGTCTGAGCTCTTCAGAAGCTCAGCTGGGTGGTAAGTATGGACTTAACACCGAACGGACTGACAACGGCGAGCGTCTGCTGCAACTGTGTGCGGAGCACCAGTTGTTTCTTAGTAGCACTGCTTTTAGACACAGTGGGCGCCGAAGTGCCACTTGGCGTCCACCTGTAGCTGGCCAGCGATGGACACAAATTGACCACATAGCCATAAGTTACAGGTGGCTCGGTTCCATTCTGGATTGCCGCTCGTACTGGAGTACCTGTGTCGACTCTGATCATGCCTTGGTGCGCTGTCGTTTCTCCATGAACTTTACCGGAAGGCGCACAAAGCGTACCCTCCGATTAGCAACGGAGAAATTGTCCCAGCCCTCGGTCAGGCAAGCCAATCAAGAAGCACTGAATAGCGAACTCTCGCTGTCTTGTCCTAATGACACTGAACTTCAGTGGAATAGGATCTCGGCCGCTATGCACGACGCAGGAGCATCTGCTTGTGGCACTAACCATCATCACCGGACCAGTCACTGGATATCCGAGAGGTCCGTGAACCTGTTGGAAGCTAGAAGACCCCTCCCGGCTGGTTCTGAACACAGTGTGACCAGACGGGCTATTAGGCGTGAACTAAAGCGGAGCCTACGTGCTGACAAAGAAGCCTGGTGGACCAGTCGGGCTCAAGAAATGGAGGAGGCAGGAACAGTAGGCAATTACCGAGAGCTCTTCCAGCTAATCCGCACCACTGGTTTCAGAAAACCAGGCGTCAGTGAGACAATCAGAGACAGAGCGGGTGCGCTGATACACAATAAGGAGCGCCATTTGGCTCGATGAGAGGAATATTTTCAAGATCAGTTCAGCTTTCCCCCTGCTTCAGGACCTCTTCCTACTCAGGTAATGCAGGGCGAGCCATGGACGGTTAGTTTAGAGCCTCCGTCTGAGGCCGAGGTCCGAAACACGATCACAGCCCTCAGTCGTTTTCCTGCCGCTGGCCCGGATTACCTCCCACCTGCACTATTTAAGGATGGAGGTGAGGTCCTCTGCAGGGCACTGACCTCCCTATTCGAACGTATCTGGAACGAAGAGAGTGTGCCGGCTAATTGGAGCGAATCGATTATAGTGGCAATATACAAGAAAAGCAGTCGCACAGACTGTGCGAACCACAGGGGTATTAGCCTAACGCCAGTTGTGACAAAATTACTGGCCTCGATTATCGTTCGTCGTCTCACTGCAGAGCGGGAATCGCGGACTAGGGAAGAGCAGGCCGGTTTTCGCCCAGGACGTGGCTGTATAGACCATATATTTACTTTGTGGCAGGTGCTGGAGCAGGGCCACGCATACCGCGGACCGACAATAGCTGTGTTCGTCGATTTCAAGAGTGCGTTCGATTCAGTCGATCGATCGATTCTGTTCGAATTACTTGCGCGAAAAGGTGTTCCCACGAAATATGTGAACATCCTTCGTGCTCTATACTCGAACACTACAGGCCGCGTCAGGGTCTATGGTGTCCTATCGGATAGCTTTTCGACCACAAGTGGCGTTCGTCAGGGTTGTCCGATTTCCCCATTTTTGTTCAATTTCGTCGTCGATTCTATCATGGAGTGATCCCTTGCAGGCGTTGAAGTGCTGCCTGGTGAAAGGTTAGGTGATCTAGATTATGCAGACGATATCGTCTTGCTTTTCGACCATGTTGCGGCGGCACAATCTACCATGACTAGCCTGTCCAGAGTGGTCCCATTATTTGGTATGCACTTCGCACCTCCAAAGTGCAAAGTGTTGCTGCAGGACCACCAGCCACTTGATAACCCCTTGACGCTTGCTAACGAGGAACTCGAGGTGGGTGATCAATTCACTTATCTTGGCAGCTGCATCAGCAATGATGGGCGCATAGAAACTGACGTGAGCTCACGCATTGCAAATTCCAGAGCTGTCTTCTTGAACCTGCGTCACATTTGGCGACAGAAGGGAATTTCCCTCCGTCTGAAAGGCCGTGTATACAAGGCCACGGTGTGGGCCGTTCTGCTCTATTTTAGTGAAACTTAGCCCCTTCGGTCTCATGATCTGAGGCGCCTTCAAGTCTTTGATCATCGCTGTTTGCGAAGCATTGATGGTGTCGGATGGCACCAGCGTGTCCGCAATGATGATGTGCGTAGGCGAGTATTAGGTAGTGATAATCATGTTAGCTTCCTAGAACAACAGACAGCACTGAATAAGTTGTGTTGGCTGGGACACGTGCTACGTATGCCTGGTCACCGCTTACCTAAGAGGACCTTGTTTAGTCTATCAGTTGTAGGGTGGCGCAAAGCTCGAGGTGGACAGAAGTTGACTTGGCATCAGGAAATGAAGTCACTGACAAGCAAACTGTGTGCCGTTGGTCTGTCTCGCCTTCCGGGCTGGAGGCCACGTGACTCGCCTTGTGCTTGGCTCGAGACTTTACAGGACATGGCTCGCAACCGACACCAGTGGCGCGTCTGCTGCCGTCTTCTAATCGGATTACCTGTTTAAAGTGTGTTTGGTGCTGAGTTATCTGCGGGGTAATGGCTGATAATGACGCGTGGCAGTGGAAGCCGCAAGGAAGCTGTCTCGCCGATGCCGCCTTATCTTTGCACGATAGCCAGCTGTTTGTGACGGTATGTTGTCTACACAAGGTGTAGGCGACTTGATCCGGAATGTTTGCTTAGGGCATTAAGGTATTCAGGTAAGTCCCCCTTCTCTCCCTCGTATTATGCTTTATGTCATTCGTCCTCATGGTTGTATGGCAGCGAAGCATCAGTTCAAATGGCTGATGCACTGCTGTTACTGATGATGATGATCATGCACCGTCGTGTGGGTGGTTCCTTAGGCAAGCGCTGTCCGCCAATAACATGTCGAATGCATAGTAAACATAGCAGCCTGTACGCATGTGTAGAGTAGGTGGGTTAGGGGAATCACTACAGCCCGGAGTTTGCTCGTGTGCAACTTGGTACATGGGCGGTGACGGATTCCATGACGGCGGATGGGGGTAGTAGCTCGTTAACATCTGAGGTCGCCCACGGCAGGCTAAGTGGAAACGGGGTCAGTGTATGATAAGGAATTTGAGCGCGATTCACAACATCATTATTCCAGAGCCTGTTATGGAATCGGGTCACCGGCTACTCGCATTCTGACACGACCGACAATCCGTGTCACTAAGCTAAACCCCAGGCGCTTGTCCGTACAATCTATCGCGTGCTGTGACCACATGGCGCGCACCGGGCACTAGGCACAATACGAGTGGCGCATTGAAGCGCGTTGGCCACAGGTTACATTGGTCACACCGCTAAATCGCATGTGAACCAGTAGACATAGGCACATGCACTGGTGAGATGGTACCAGCGCAGAAATCTTTCTGGCGTCCTACGATTACGATGGACGATGTATCAAGGTGGACAATAAGATGGTAATGCAGCTGACATATGAGTTGTCTTAGTGTTTGTTCCACGGCTAGCACGCAATGCGCCTCAAAGCAACGTGTAAAAGTTACACTGAGTATTGTTTAGTAGGGGTAATTAAGTGAATTCTGAACGAGTCCCGTAGGTAGGTAGGGGGTTGACCACAAAATCCAAAGATTATGGTGACACCACAGTTAGGCGTAAACGAATTCTGCGGTGATACCATGATTTGCTATGGGTAGAGAAGTAGTGATGCAAGATGACACTGAGAATGGGATGTCTACACAGGGAGCTGTTTACGGGCTGCTTGTACGCCGTCGCGTGCTCCCACAGGAATGTCTTCGTACTGAGGGCAAGTGTGACTGAGTCTCGCTTGTTCCGCAGACAATCAGCGCAGCATATCAGAGCGTGGGAAGTTCGACGCTGTCCATCTGGTTATGTATTACATACCACAAAGCCGATGTCTCCGCATATAGAGTGAGTGACCAACCACTTTTTAACCAGAATGAAGTATCTAACGGAGGCTGGATGATCAACCTAGTTTACTACTCGCTTCTGTGTGGACTACCATCAACCATTAAGGAGGTGTTTGAGCCACCTGGCTGTCGACTGTGTTCGCAATCAGCAACGAGTCGGATGCTTCAGGAAACAGTTCATGGTCCCTTTACTGCTATACTCGTACTGTTCCGGTGCCATAGGTAGTTTGCTAACACTCAAAACTTGTTATCGGCTCTCGACGGTTCGTGACATTTGCTAATCGCCTCACAGCTTAGCTGGTAACGGCTTTAAGAACTAAGGCGTTGGCGCGGGTTACAGAAGAGTTAATCGCTTCTGCTACCTAAGTAACTGAAAAGTTCCATGTGTAGACAACAGGCACATGAATCTACGTAATCCTCAGATCCTTTGCAGAATACATGCAAGCCAAAGTTATCGGGAGACACAGGAGAAGAAGCCGCGGACTAGGCTGGTGTACCAGTTGTGTTTACTGCGCGCGCAGAAGCAGCGCTACTTGTTTGGATTCTAATTAACGACTAATCCTGTGCAATTTAAGTAAAAGCCTTCATACGATTGTGCAGCCGCGAGGTAACCAAACACTTTTTGTTTGACGCAACAGTGCATGTTCCCACGAGTTACAGCCCGGACTCAGCTAAACATGAGTTCCACCATCAACTATCCTACCTACTCCATAAAAATCATTGCAAGTATATGGGGTTCTCACCGGAGACCTCAGCGCACCGGTTGGTAGGCTGGAAGCTTTGGAACCAGATGTCGGTAGTCTGGGTTGCTATGATATTCGCATGACGGCTTAAAAAGCAAAAGAAAAGCATCAGCAGTATGTCATTATGCAGTACGGACACCATGCTGCCATACAAGCACCATCGGTCGCACGTGGATTAAGGATGCTTCGAGAGTCACCCGGTCCAGACCCAGGCGCCAACCAGCGTTCTCAGGTTACGAGACAAGGTGGTTACCTTTAGTCTACGGGATTGAGGAGGTCGAGCGCCATAGATCTCTGGTGCTCACAGTCGTGAATACAGACTGACCACATGCTGATCGATTAGCATTGACGAGGCTGTTGATGGGACAGCAGATCAAGTTGAAGTACTTAACTCACTTCTGATCACGCGTTTGTACGTTGTAGAATGGTTACAGGTTCCGGCCCTCCCCCACTCAGAAGGGAGTGTAAACAGGTCAGTTGCAGGTGCCTTGTCCGCTGTGCGGTCACATTTTAATCTGACTACAAAATCCACCTTTTCTGATGAAATTATTAGTGTGATACGCTTCACTTGCACAAGTAGAAATGAGTTATAGCCGAACCGCGACATCTTAACGTGCTTTCGGTTCATGGTAAAACGACGGAAAGACCGGCCCGCTAGTTATGAAATGAGCAGATGCAACTGAAGAGTAAAGAGCGTCGCCTAACCGCATTCATCATACTTGCCACACTGGATTCACCTAGCATCACTATCTTATGATGTGTTCCGATGCTGGTGGCAACCTGAACGGAAATCTGGACTCCCTGCAGTGTCCTTCCAAACACTAGGTTTGTGTGGTGGGGTCGTTATCAACTACATTCGATCTGGAGGTTGCGTTACATCATCCGCTTCCATCAACCTCACAGATTTGGTTAACACCACTGATGAAACCTAGATTACGAGTCTAACCGGTGTGCTGCAAGAAGGAACGAAATACCATCAGCTGGATTCCTGCGTTCCTTGCCCCTGAAGGCCCGGGTGATTTGCACCCTCTCACGGATTAACACTTGGCTCCACAGCCTATGTGGTGCGTACACTGCACAGACCGTAGCTATTATGTAGCACAAGTCACCGTAGGGGGACAGCTATGTTTTGTGACCACAAGGAAAAATCACCTGCACACTGGGTCCTTGCAGCGATGACGAATACGCAAAGCCGACAGGCAGATGACTGACCGCAAACAGCTGACCAGCTTTGGGACAATGAGACAAACGGTTCGCTTGACATAAGGTTGGCGGCCTCCGGTTTCGGATTTACCTGTCACTGTGGCCAGCCACAGGACACCTGTGCCTACAGAGGGACCATGGTTGGCTTACACTGCACAACCCACAGCTCCAACCACACTCCCCATATCCAGTGTAAACCCGAAGGAATAAGACCGGGAGGCATGTGAATGGGCGCCACGTTTCATCAACGGAGCCGGCCCACACTCCTTCACAGGTAAACACAAGCACGCTGTATTTAAGGAATCAAGTGCACACGAGGCGGTGGCTGGACCGTAGTCCGCTCCACATTGAGTGCATGGAACCGCTCTTCGAGCCTAGAACGATCACAAGGACCATACACCCCGTCCCCTTCAGCAACGACTAACTGTCTCCTGAAGTCAGTATGAATGAGGTAGTGGTCACTTTGTCAACCTGCACATCAAGCGCAGGCACACTGGGGCTATCAAGCAATGATCAATCAGCTGAAATAACATTATCAAATCAAATATATCAGTTAGAGTGTACGGCTATGCAGACATAACTGTTCGCTAAATTAGCATACGAAGTAACTTGGTTAGCAACGAATCCGCGTGAAGTACCAAAGCTCCAGCACTTATTCAAAATATGCACGAACGCAGTACAGTTAACGAAGATGAACGCAATCGGCGTAAGTAATATGTGTAAGTTAATAGAAGATTATTCAGGTAGGCAGAACAACCAAATAAGGTGGAATGAATTTTTTCAGGTTACAGAGACTTAGTTTAAGTGCAAGTTGGTTTAGCCTAATTGCGGTGTAGAAGCATCATGAATGCAACATCGGCCTCAGCATGGGACATAAACATATTCATACCGACGTGCATACATATACACCACGTAGATCCAGTGTACTATTGATTAAGTTGCAACATTAGTATATCTTTGCCGATCATTCGTATTGGTATTACTATGTTCACGCTTATGCAGATGTGTCTTGTGTTGTTAAGAATTTACTATTTATTTATGTAATCATTTATTTATTTATCCATTTGTCATATTTATGTTCTGACAGTCCAGTGGAAATGGGAGATAAGGCGCAGCTTTGCCTGAATGTCCGTCCATCGAATTTTAACCCCACCAGTTGGCGAGACCATGTGTGGAAAGCAAAGACAGTTCTTACAGTCTGCGCACATTTGCTTTGTCTGATAGTCACCTCAAGTTCACAAAGTTTATTTAGCGCCATCTACTTGCGTGTTCCGACGTGTGGCTGATTTCCGTACCAACACTTTATGTCTCACGATGGATGCGTGTGGTTCGGCAAATGTTGACAATCCTTGAGTTCTTTATATATGAGCTTCCAAAAATGCACAAGAGCGGAGTGCCGCTCAGGCCGATCCTCTCGATGACGAAAGCACCCCAACATAAATTAGCTCGCTGATTGGTTAATGTGCTTTCTCCGCTAAAAGCTCAGTTTAATCTATATGGCCTCAAAGATTCCTTCGAGCTTGTCGAGGATCTCGATAAAATGAACTTGTCTGATAACGTGATGTGTTCTTTAGACGTGGAATCTTTGTTTACTAATGTGCCGCTACACCAGACCGTTGACTACATCTGTGAATTAGCAGAAAGTTCCGAATGTCGGTTGCCGATTCCAGTTGAATTCTTAAGAGAATCATTACTTCTATGCACGGAGAATGTCGATTTCCACTTCCGAAACATACCATATCGCCAAATTGATGGGGTAGCCATGGGCAGCCCACTGGGTCCCATACTTGCGGATTTCTTCATGCTGATGATAGAACGAAGCTTATGCGAAGAAATAGCGCAGTTGCCCTATTATAAACGTTACGTGGACGATATCTTGGTGTTCAGTTCAACAGAAATGCAGATCGCAGAGCTAGTGGCGCGTTTTAACTCATCGAATGTCAATTTGAGGGTTTCCTGCGAAGTCGAACAACAAAACTGTCTTCCATATTTGGATGTTCTTATCAGCCGCAGAGATAACGGACTGGTAAAAAGGTGTGTCTATCGAAAAGCAACGTGGTCGGGACAGTATCTGCATTTTAGCAGGTTTACGTCAATTCGGCACAAGCGAATGCTCGTGAAGACCCTGTTTAGTCGCGCCAGACGAATATGTTCGACCGATTGTCTAGCGGATGAAATAGAAGTAATTACCAACACGTTAATTGCTAATGGCTAACCTCGCAACTTTATTCGCAAGCACAGCGAGATCCGTGAAAAGAAAGTTGCTCTACCTACTGTGCCTAAGAAAAAGGTATTCTTAGAGCTGCCCTTTAAGGGTGACATTGCTTCTTTGAGAACCAGAAGACGTCTGATTTCCGCCACACAGAGCACTTTCTGTGCTGCCGAAGTTGTAATCCTTGACCGAACTCATAAGCTACCGTTGACTCCACTAAAGGAAACTCAGCCTATTGGCGCCAACTCCCATTGCGTATATCAATTCGTATGTAACTGCGGGGATAGTTACATAGGCAGAACCAATAGAACACTGAGTTCCCGAATAAAGGAGCACGTACCAAAATGGGTTTAATGCGGGATTAGTCAGCAAGCATGCCCAAATCAGACTACGTGTGTACACAGGCCGCCAGCATCTTCGATTGGCAAGCACTTATTGACAACAGGTCACCGAATTGAGGTCAACAAGGAGTTCAGAATCCTGCTTCGCCATACTAATTCCCGGCTCCTCCGGTTTGCCGAGGCGATTGCCATTAGTCGGATTAGGCCAGTGCTCCGTGTTCAAAACAATTATCGATCAGTCACAGGCTGCCTTGGTTGTAGACGAAAGACACCCCTTTTTCTCGCGTTTGTTTATATGGATGTCTGTACCCACAAAATGTTATATGAAATTACCGGTTATCGTTATCGGCACTGACGAGACGATACGAAATGCACGCATCTGCCGAACTTCGTCTTCTACTTGTGCTTTTCAAATCCTTGAGTTCGTTTATGCTAATTGCTACTGGTTATCACCGATTGGATGAGATTGCCAGGGTTGTCTTTACTGGACGCAAAAGCCGTGCCAGTATAGGAAAGTCAAGTTTGCTGCAATTAATGGGTTCCCTCGGTAGTTATCGCTGTACAAATGACGATGCTACAACATAAGAATTTATATCTCGCTGAAGTCCATGTTAAATGTACATTGGTCGAAAACCGGTGGACATTCCAGTAGCCACCAGATTCTTCATGTGTGACACAGACATCTGACCTCTCAGCAGTGAGATAAAATTGCCTTCCCTTCATTCTCAACGTCAGTGGAGTCACAAGCCCTGATTTCCGATCCGTTTTCTTTTGGGAGTAAGTGGGGTTTTGAGCCGACTGGATCAGTCTTTACCACAGATTAATTGTTTCTTTCTTTTTCGAAAGAAAGATACATGGTGTCTGTACTGCACCAAACAAAATAGCGCTAGATGAAGCATCATGACAGCCAGATCCTGTAGTTAGTGTCTAGATGTGCGTTGTTGCGGTTCTTTTGTTGTATTTTTACACTCCAGGCCCTTGAGATTGTCTCTATTACATTCAATATTACAACTACGTCCTCTAGTGCGCAATCGTACTACTTACCTCTACCTGTCTATCATGGGTAAGTGAGACATAAAGACCTCTGGAATTCTGGGGCCCTGCACATAAAGCTCACAAGGCACCTAATATACCCACTTATGTTAATTATATTTTTCTCTTTTACCCGTAATTTTAATGGTTATAATACTTAGCTTCGATTCTGGCTTCTAGTGTAATTAGCATAACTATGCTCAGACCCACTAATGCTGCTCGCAGTGCTGGGTCGAGGTGAACGAGCGTTAGATTATGCTCGGCATTAGTGACCTCGTTTCCCCCAGTAAGATCTCCAATTACCACTGGACCATATTGCGCGGACAGGGCTCATGATCAAACCGGGACATTCTGAAGTCTCCTACCTACCAGCAGGACATAATTGCGTCCCGCCCAGCTTTCTAAAAATAACGGAACGACAGCTTGAAATGCGAGACTGTCCAAATGAAAACAAAATCAATTTTTGGGTGTGGTATTCGGAGTGAGCATCACCGTAAACACCTCCACCTCAAATATAGCGCTAGTAAATAAATTGTTCGGTGCTTGCTTGCAAGTAAGTCATGACCCAGCAAGAAGTCACTTGTCCCCAAGGAGAAACAAGAGGATGCTCAGAAACTTGTGCGTAATGACAACATTCCCCATCCAGTCAGCACTTCTGTCCATTAACTTCTTCAATACGACCGGTGTTTGCTGCTTTCAAATCCTTTCAACCCTGCTGCTTTACTTTAAAGCGGAACAGTGGCAGATTACCGTCTGTCTAGTTTATGGCGTGCAAGCCGATAGCCAATAAGAATCGGCATCATCATAATCCTCATCAACAGCAGTACATCAGCCATTTGAACTGATGCTTCGCTGCCATACAACCATGAGGACGAATGACATAAAGCATAATACGAGGGAGAGAAGGGGGACTTACCTGAATACCTTAATGCCTTAAGCAAACATTCAGGGTCAAGACGCCTACACCTTGTGTAGACAACATACCGTCACAAACAGCTGGCTATCGTGCAAAGATAAGGCGGCATCGGCGAGACAGCTTCCTTGCGGCTTCCACTGCCACGCGTCATTATCAGCCATTACCCCGCAGATAACTCAGCACCAAACACACTTTAAACAGGTAATCCGATTAGAAGACGGCAGCAGACGCGCCACTGGTGTCGGTTGCGAGCCATGTCCTGTAAAGTCTCGAGCCAAGCACAAGGCGAGTCACGTGGCCTCCAGCCCGGAAGGCGAGACAGACCAACGGCACACAGCTTGCTTGTCAGTGACTTCATTTCCTGATGCCAAGTCAACTTCTGTCCACCTCGAGCTTTGCGCCACCCTACAACTGATAGACTAAACAAGGTCCTCTTAGGTAAGCGGTGACCAGGCATACGTAGCACGTGTCCCAGCCAACACAACTTATTCAGTGCTGTCTGTTGTTCTAGGAAGCTAACATGATTATCACTACCTAATACTCGCCTACGCACATCATCATTGCGGACACGCTGGTGCCATCCGACACCATCAATGCTTCGCAAACAGCGATGATCAAAGACTTGAAGGCGCCTCAGATCATGAGACCGAAGGGGCTAAGTTTCACTAAAATAGAGCAGAACGGCCCACACCGTGGCCTTGTATACACGGCCTTTCAGACGGAGGGAAATTCCCTTCTGTCGCCAAATGTGACGCAGGTTCAAGAAGACAGCTCTGGAATTTGCAATGCGTGAGCTCACGTCAGTTTCTATGCGCCCATCATTGCTGATGCAGCTGCCAAGATAAGTGAATTGATCAACCACCTCGAGTTCCTCGTTAGCAAGCGTCAAGGGGTTATCAAGTGGCTGGTGGTCCTGCAGCAACACTTTGCACTTTGGAGGTGCGAAGTGCATACCAAATAATGGGACCACTCTGGACAGGCTAGTCATGGTAGATTGTGCCGCCGCAACATGGTCGAAAAGCAAGACGATATCGTCTGCATAATCTAGATCACCTAACCTTTCACCAGGCAGCACTTCAACGCCTGCAAGGGATCACTCCATGATAGAATCGACGACGAAATTGAACAAAAATGGGGAAATCGGACAACCTGACGAACGCCACTTGTGGTCGAAAAGCTATCCGATAGGACACCATAGACCCTGACGCGGCCTGTAGTGTTCGAGTATAGAGCACGAAGGATGTTCACATATTTCGTGGGAACACCTTTTCGCGCAAGTAATTCGAACAGAATCGATCGATCGACTGAATCGAACGCACTCTTGAAATCGACGAACACAGCTATTGTCGGTCCGCGGTATGCGTGGCCCTGCTCCAGCACCTGCCACAAAGTAAATATATGGTCTATACAGCCACGTCCTGGGCGAAAACCGGCCTGCTCTTCCCTAGTCCGCGATTCCCGCTCTGCAGTGAGACGACGAACGATAATCGAGGCCAGTAATTTTGTCACAACTGGCGTTAGGCTAATACCCCTGTGGTTCGCACAGTCTGTGCGACTGCTTTTCTTGTATATTGCCACTATAATCGATTCGCTCCAATTAGCCGGCACACTCTCTTCGTTCCAGATACGTTCGAATAGGGAGGTCAGTGCCCTGCAGAGGACCTCACCTCCATCCTTAAATAGTGCAGGTGGGAGGTAATCCGGGCCAGCGGCAGGAAAACGACTGAGGGCTGTGATCGTGTTTCGGACCTCGGCCTCAGACGGAGGCTCTAAACCAACCGTCCATGGCTCGACCTGCATCATCTGAGTAGGAAGAGGTCCTGAAGCAGGGGGAAAGCTGAACTGATCTTGAAAATATTCCTCTCATCGAGCCAAATGGCGCTCCTTATTGTGTATCAGCGCACCCGCTCTGTCTCTGATTGTCTCACTGACGCCTGGTTTTCTGAAACCAGTGGTGCGGATTAGCTGGAAGAGCTTTCGGTAATTGCCTACTGTTCCTGCCTCCTCCATTTCTTGAGCCCGACTGGTCCACCAGGCTTCTTTGTCAGCACGTAGGCTCCGCTTTAGTTCACGCCTAATAGCCCGTCTGGTCACACTGTGTTCAGAACCAGCCGGGAGGGGTCTTCTAGCTTCCAACAGGTTCACGGACCTCGCGGATATCCAGTGACTGGTCCGGTGATGATGGTTAGTGCCACAAGCAGAGGCTCCTGCGTCGTGCATAGCGGCCGAAATCCTATTCCACTGAAGTTCAGTGTCATTAGGACAAGACAGCGAGAGTTCGCTATGCAGTGCTTCTTGATTGGCTTGCCTGACCGAGGGCTGGGACAATTTCTCCGTTGCTACTCGGAGGGTACGCTTTGTGCGCCTTCCGGTAAAGTTCATGGAGAAACGACAGCGCACCAAGGCATGATCAGAGTCGACACAGGTACTCCAGTACGAGCGGCAATCCAGAATGGAACCGAGCCACCTGTAACTTATGGCTATGTGGTCAATTTGTGTCCATCGCTGGCCAGCTACAGGTGGACGCCAAGTGGCACTTCGGCGCCCACTGTGTCTAAAAGCAGTGCTACTAAGAAACAACTGGTGCTCCGCACACAGTTGCAGCAGACGCTCACCGTTGTCAGTCCGTTCGGAGTTAAGTCCATACTTATCACCCAGCTGAGCTTCGGAAGAGCTCAGACGCCCTACTTTTGCGTTCATTTCCCCTGCAAGTACTATAAAATCTGAACTAGTAGCACTGCGTAGTAGCGCATTCAGTTCGTGATAGAATGTGTCTTTGACTGCATTAGAACTGCAGTCGGTGGGAGCATAAGCGGAAATCACTAAAAAAACAGCGTTTTGTTTTACTTCGCGAATTCACCTCAGCTGATGTCTTCAAACGGGCTGCACATAAACGGCTGTTCACCGGAATCCAATCAACCAACGATGGCTCAGCCTTGGAGCATAGAATGATACCTACACCAGCTTGACCCGTGAGTGCCGCATCGGCGTCTCCGGATGCGTGCAACCAAAAACGAGAGGATAAGCCGGGTGCAGTCAATTCAATAACACCGTTAGGGTAATTGATCCTAGTTTCGGACACACAACCCACATCAATACCCAATGTGTCCAAGGTACGTGTGAATGCAGCCTGCTGACCTGTTTGTCTTAGAGTGCGGACGTTAAATGTCGCCACGGAAACGGGATAGCGTGGCCTTATAAGGGACTTTTGCCGATAGGCGTCCGTCGTGTATCGCGAGAAGGTGGCTGCAGATGGTACTACTCCAGTAGCACTTCGGTTGCTGTCAATTAAGCTGGGAATTATAGAAGGAAGGTTAGTAATGGGGGCCGGGATGGGAGTAAGAGAGAAAGGTGGAAAAGAAAGAAGGGAGGCGCCAGCAGTAGCATGCTTTCGCTTATCCGCCCTGCTGTATGCAGCAGATAAGGCGACCCATGATAATCTGCGCGACGGCCGATGCAGGATGAGGTTTATGTTTGAAGAAGATATCATGGTTGTATGTGGGCTGAGATACTGCCAGGGCGCCCAGACCTAGACAGGAGGACGATTAGGGTCCTCCTCCAAAGCCTTTGGCTCAAAAGCCGGTCCGCAAGACAGCGGGGAGGTGGCAATGCTTTAGTTCTGCAGTAATGGACGCCATCCCATTTCAAACTCCCAACTTGGAGGACTAGGAGACTGAGTTTGTCTGACCTCTCACCATTGACCAACCTGGTAGGAGTAGCTCTCAAGGTGCTCGGAGACATCACCCAGTATAGCTCAATAGATCAATGAGGTACGCAAACCGTCGCAACACATTAAGGTTCAATCTCGTTGCGACGGAATAAGAATCGCACAGAATATCGACTATACAAAGATGCAAAGCGTCAGGATCTTATACTTATTGATATGAGCTAGAAAGATGGTAGAAAATGTTAGCGAGCGCAAGCAGCAACTATGCGGGACTCTCACCGGAAAACATAACAGAGAGAAATTTACACTTAGTGAAGCAAATAGGCACTTTGCAAGCATAAAGACCGAAACAACAACGTAAAATACTGATGGAGAAAATTTTTCTGGTCCACTACAAGTTCATCGGGTGTTTGTTGTCCCAAGGTTTTACTTGTCTGAGATGTGGATGAAGCTAACGCATTAGAATGATTTCACTAATGCACCGAACTGGATGTGCCTCGGTTAGTTGAACACCCGGCTGGTTCAGTCGAAGTTTGCTGTAAATCGGCCACTGAATTGGTCTAAAGCAAATCTAACCACATCGACAAGACAGCTGGCTTTCTTTGTAAACATTCCAATATAGCCACATACACCGACACTGTTGATGAAAAACACAATATTTCCTAGTAATTAAAGTGAAATTTTTGACCAGTAAGATCATCCACGTGGTTGGTAATTGAGTTGTAGCTGCTGGAGGAATTTTGCAAACAGTGTTTCATATCTATCTTCATCCACGGACGTTCTTGGCGGCTGCTACCGCAGGCGCTGTTCGAGTAGCCATTTTACAGTCAGATTCGGCTGCCACAACATTTTAGCTCCCGAAATTATGGCACACTAGCTTCAAAGAACCGTTTGTGGTTGCTTCCTACATATCCATCTTATCTGCTCGGTCGAATGGACCACTAATCCGCCATTCTATGCTGTGGGGTCGAAAGATTTGATGCTCAGAGATAATAGTTGACACTACTCAGTCATTACAATTAGTTTTGGCATATACCACCAAATCAATAAACAATGGAAAATGGTTTAGCATGGGATAAAAGCAAGTGCTTGACATGTCCTGTAGGATAGTTAGGGTGAATATAATGAAAGCGAAATATATCTGAGTCATCTACCGAACGTCTGCCGGGATGAATACTTATACAAATAACATCAGTGCATACTAAATCAAAAATCGTGTGTAAGTGTACGGAAATACACGGGGTGCAGTGATCGCTGACATAAGCCGTGAGAATAGTAAAATATGGTCGCACCCTTGGATCCGTTTGATACATAGAACTTGTAAAAAGACATGACTGGTGTAATCCACAGTAGAGGAGTTTAGGTAACAAAATGTTGGGAGCCAAGAGCAACATCTAATCGTTTTTAAAATGTCCAATTTAGGGGAGGATACAACTGAGTCTGGGAATGCTTTCTAAGGTTGGCAAACCCGAAGTGAAAAGTAAGTCCCTCGACAAGCTAAAAGGTTATATTGTCCCCTCAATTTCAAGCAGTTACCTCTGAGCTGTGTGTTGTGGCTAAGTTTCAGCAAATGGTGGCAAACATGGTTGGGGTCACTCAATATTTGGTGCGCTAACATGTGATCTTCGCGCAGCCTTAAGTGGCATCGGCTGAAAATTCCTAGCAACTTCAGCCTTCGGTGGTAAGAGTGATAGTGCAAGCCCTTTACATTCTTTGTTACTCTTCGTTGTGGTGCTTCTAACGCATCTAGGTCGCGCTTCAACCACGGTTGTCAAGCTTTGATAGCGTATTCAACATATGGGTGCATGTAGGAATTGTGCATCATTGGGAAGATTGATGGGTCAAGTCTCCCGAATGCCCTTCGCAGCATGCTGACCTGCTGGTTTACTCTTTTCGCAGCTACCTCAGCCTGTTTTGAACAGATGTGGTCGCTCTGTATGATCACACCAAGGTCACGTTCCTGGGAGCTGATCTGCAATCCGTTTGCCTCAAGCAAATAAGTGTACTCATATCTATGGCGTAATTGTACAACTCGACATTTGTCTATGTTGAATGGCAGGGCGTTTTGAACTGACCGGTTCGACACTGTGTTATGATGGTACTGAGGCGCTTCTTGGTCGTCCGGTCCTCTGATCCTTTGCCATATTTTGACATCATCCGCGAAAAATAGGAAATCGGAATCAATTGATCTCGCCAAACCGTAAATGAACACCAAGAATAGACGAGGTCCATGCACCGAGAGTTGTGGTACACCACTCTCTAGATCAGTTGCATCGGACAATGATTCTCGGATTCTTACCTCCACCCGACGTTCGTGTAGAACATCGGATTCCCAATGCCGTAGTTCCGAAGATTCTGAAAGAGAATTCGATGGTCTAAGTGATCAAACGTTTTTGAAAAGTCCAGGTAGACGACATCGACTCCTGCTCCATCACCAACGGCTTCAGTCCAGCTATTACGTGCAATTAATAGGTTAATATTACATGAATGCTTTTGACGAAAGGCATGTTGCTCTGGGATATAGGAAATAGAGTTGATTTACTCGATGCACCACGTTCTAACAAACCAGTAGGGATTGGGATTAATCCCCACACCACTATTGAAACAGATACAAGTCCAGAAACATCAAATGGGTCTATCGATAGCTCCAGCGAAGGTACTTTACTGCCCATTTACATTATGACTACACATAGCAGCAGTAGTCATGGTCAGCGCCCTGAGCGTCTTAGGTCAAACAGCGGCCTTCGTGCTGGAAAGGTGACTCCCCGTGTCCTAATGACAGTCGTGAATAATAATGCAGCTGCACAGAGTAGCAAGCCACAATTCCCCATTGTTCCGGCGATGTGCCAAGGCTGTTCTCCTGACAGGTCTGTACATGGCTTTGCTGAAACACAGACCACTTGTTTATGCCCTTATGCAAGTTCTCTTCCGCATCGTGCTCTCACAATGCCTTCTGTGAGCCCTTCGGCAATAACACCCTATCCGCTTAAACTCAATCGCCCCAAATTACCACAGAGTTCTTTTTGCATTCCCCCACCCATTCCCCCACCGCCCTAATCCCGATAAGACTGGCGAATCTCACGGTAAGGGATTTGCTGCAGAAGACTCTAGAACTAATGTGATTGCAAAATAAATACTGGACGGAGTGATGAACAACGCCAGGAGTTTTTAAAACTGCTGATAATTAATATCCATTCTCTATTGAATAAACTTCATTTACTCCGCACCTTCATAAGTCTGAAAAAAACTGATATGATTTTACTCACTGAAACCTGGTGTCATGATTTTATGCCCAGGCAGCTGCTTTCTATCGAAGATTATAAGCTTATTAGAAGTGATCGAAAACAAGGCAGATGAGGTGGTTGCATAATTTACTACTCACAGAACCTCACTGTGTCCGAATTCACACTTCCACTTATATGCCCCACTATTGATTCCGCTTGGTCACTCTTGTCCTTTGGTATTAAGCGAACTATTGTAGGCTGTATATACCGCTCCCCTGAGGACAGCTTCAGTGATGAGAACCAGTTGGTTGACATCTTCAATTACATATCAAATCTTGGTTCCTGTGATAAAGTTGTAGGTGGAGATTTCAACCTACCAGAAATCTGTTGATCAAACTTTGTAACAAACTCAAAACATACTGAGTTCATAAATTCCTTCATCACTGGTGGTTGGGAGCGACATGTTCTCGTGGCTACCAGGGAAAAAAGATACTAGACCTACCTTTTACCTTAGGCACCTCCCAGATAGCTACTGATGTATTTGACGGTCTCCCTGGATGTGCTCACAAAATAGTCGGATGTAAAATTATAGCTGAGTCATCGCATGTGAGATCTGCGATGGTTCCACACTTCCTGCGAAATATTACTTGGTTAGATTTCTCCGCTTTGCTTAGTGTCCAAAATTAGGACCATTCCTTTCTTTCCTCTGATATTAAGGGAGCCTCTGATATCTTCTATGACAATGTGACTATGTGCTTAAGCATACTTGCCTCCTGTGATTATTCGAGAGCCTCTTCTAAGTACTCTAACAACACAAAGGACAAGCGGAAAATACGAGTGCTAACTCGAACTTTTGAACATACTCACGACTTCAGTTTGTTACTGAGACTCCAACGCCTTATGATTGAGACGGACATGAAACACCGCACCCGTCTCATGCAGGAAGAACAACGAGCTGTAAATAGTAGTAATACAAGTCAACTGGTGACTGCATTACTGAAGAAAAAGAGAAATGGCAAAACTGACCTAACCTCCCACATCGTCATGCCTGAAGGTGAATGCATTGATTCCCCAATTGCCATGGCAGAAGCCTTTAACTCATACTTTGCTAGATCCTTTAATCTTGAAAAAGAAACCCTGGAATTGTCAACCTCGTTTCACTTCTCTGAACAAGTCCCAGCGATCGAACTTAGTGTCGCTACGATAAAACGTGTGATTACCTGTTTACGACCATCCTACAGACCTGGCTCCGATGGAATCTCTTCTGCTTTAGTCAAACACGGTGGAGATGATATCACACTTAGATTATTAAATATCTCCTTGTCTCCCCAGTCTGGTCAATATCCCGAACGTTGGAAAACGGCTACGGTTATACCGCGACTTAAGTCCGGGTCGCAAACTGACATCCAGAACTACCGCCACATTACTCACACAGCTATTCTCTCACGCATGCTAGACAGAATTGTTAAGGAACATTTGGTTCCCTTCCTAATATCACACAAACTTCTCTCACCTTCACAGCATGGCTTTCTGAAGTCTCGCTCATGTGTTACCTGTCAAGTTGACTTCCTTAACCATCTAACTGAAGCAATTGACTCAGGTCTTCAGTGTATTGTCATCTTCCTCGAGATGCAAAAGGCTTTTGACAGAGTCCCACACAAAAACTGCTATATAAATTACGTAAGTACGGTGTTACAAACCCGCTTTACTCTTGGATCCAATCGTACCTAGTAGGACGATCGCAAGTCGTGGATATCAATGGTTACATTTCTTCACCTCGTCTGGTTACCAGTAGTGTGGTACAGGGCAGTGTCTTAGGCCCGTTACTCTTTCTACTGTAGTATATAAATGACCTGATTTCTGCTATACAATTTGGGAAGTCTTATTTGCTTGCTGATGATTTAAAGGTGGTTTACACTTTCCCATGTCTTCAGCGTACCGCTGAACTAAACAATATCCAAAACGACTTGAAAGCCATTGAGAGATGGGCTGATATGTGGCAGATGACATTTGCAACATTGAAGTGTAGTATTCTAGCGTATGGACGTCAGATAGCAGCAGAAGTGTTCAGGCTGCATGACGAAGTCATTCTCATCAGCCAGTCTGTTGTGACTTAGGTTTAAGATATTCTAGTTCGTTAAACTTTAGCGAACATACAAATCATATCGTGAAAAAGGCTAAGCAGTCGGTCGGGCTCATATGCCACCTGCTAACCTTGAAAGAAACCACACTAATTGCTTTCAAAATCAGGATCTGGCCTTTGCTTGAATATTGCTGTGTTGTGTTCAGTAACTTGCGAAAGGCTGACTTGAGAACCATTGAAAAACATCCAACGCGCCTTTACGAAGTGCATATTTGGCTGTTCAACCGCTCTTTCATACAGAGCCTCTGTGGTTACGAAGAATGCAATTAAATCTGTGCTTCCTCCACAAACTAGCGTGGCGGAAAGCATATGCTGGAATCTATCAATTGCACTTTCTGGAAAACACCATTTATGAACTGTGCCGCCTTCCAAAGGCTCTGTGTATCTACTGACCTGCATCGATCGATTCACTAGGTGGCCGGAAGCTACTCCCATACCTAACTGCTGTTCTGCAACAGTAACGAAAGCTTTTCTATAGCGCTGGGTGGCTCAATAGGGCTGTCCCGCCATCGTGACCATCGATCGAGAGTCACATTTCTCGTCAACCTTTGCCACGCTGCTTAAGGATTTAGGCTGTCGCCACGGTCAGACGACGGCGTACCATCCGGCCGCTAACGGCATGGTAGAGCGTTTTCACCGCCAGCTGAAGGCAGCGCTACGTGCGCACGCAGATCCTTCATGGTCTGAAACAATTCCCCTCGTTCTCCTAGACTTAAGCAACACGGTTAAGACCGATTTCGACGCCACACCAGTGCAGCTAGTCTACGGTTGCACGCTGCGGTTGCCTGGACAGCTGGTAGCACCAGCCCTATGTACTTCCACTTATGACTACTGAAGTTACACTGATCGATTGGCTCACCAGATGCGTGAGGTACGTCCACCCGCTCCTCGAGCGCAGAAGACACCAGTGTACGTGCCCGAGATGCTGTCTACTTGTTCACACGTCCTTCATCGCGCAGACGGTGTTCGACAGCCTCTTCAGTCGCCGTACATAGGACCTTTCAAGGTGCTACATCGTGCGAGTAAGGCGTACACTAATGACCGCGGTGGGCGACACGAAGTCGTCACCATCGACTGTCTGAAACCCGCCTTTATGGAAGAAAACCCCTTGCCTACATCGTCTAGTAGTACTTCGTGCGACGTCACAACTCACCGCACTAGCTCACAGCATCATAGTGCAGTTCAATCAGACCACGATCTCGGTCTGCAGGCTTCAGCCGTCCCGCTGCCTCCCACGACCAATCGCCGTGGTCGGGAGGTGTGTAAGCCAGTTCGTTTCTCCGACTATGTACAATGTTAATACTTTTAGCTTTGTAGATATTGTATATGTTTGCCCCATTTTGGTCGATTAACGTTTTGAAAACAAAAAAAATCAAAAACCTCCGAAAAACCTTTTTCAAAAAATACTCAAAAACCAAAAAATTTAAACATGCCGATCATTCGCATGTTCTTTTTAGCGTTTTCTGCGCGCGTTTTCTATTTTCTCGCCTCTACATGCCCCAACCCTCCCCTTCGATCGACTGGCCCACACGACCACTGCTTTCGAGGACCTTGACGCTGGTCGTTTCTCCGCGGGACGAGTGTCGCTTCTCCGCGGGACCACGGTCCTTTCTTCGTGGGACGATGGGTCGCTTCTTCGCAGGACGATGGTCGATTCTTCGTGGGACGATGGTAGTTATGGCGCGGGGCGGGGTGCGGCGGGGGGAGAGATCACTCCCAAGCGCACCATTTGGCAGCAGCAGGAGGTTGAGGTCCTGTCGGCCTTTTTATGGACTAGCCAGTCTTTTGTAGTCCGACAAGCCCCCTCCAACGGCTCACCGAAATGCACCCTGCCCTGCAATCAATAAATAACAAATCATAAACGGCACAGCCGACTCCGACTGCCGGCGAACCCCACTTGACACGAACACACGCTCATTTTTACTCGGCACGATTTTGCCTTACGAACCCCGTTTCAACAGTCCTTTTTGAATTCGAAGGCCTTATACGTTCAGCCTTCTACGGGGGGAGCTCTGTAGTGCCCTAAAAGATAACTGCTATCTTTCATGTACAATTTAATTGTTGGCCGATTGTACATTACCCCTTCTTGTTTTAATCATCCTCACAACCGGCTCGACACACAACAGCTTTGTAAGTTCCCGCGCTCACGTGTACGCTCTCGCCTCGCTTCATCCGTCCACTTCTTATTTTAGCTCATCGAATACAATCCGCTGTGTCCGACTCCAATTGCCTGCTGATATCCGCGCTTAATTCCGCGCATCGTCTCGGACTAGTATTAACTAGTCCTACACTTCAAAGTTACGGAATCGGGGATCCCGTTCTGGGTTAGATAGGAAAGTTTCTTTTTCAACGTCATATGACGGTGAGGGTTTGTAACATGCCACACTATCGGAGTACCCCAAGGCTCGGTATTCCGAGTACGCCTGTACTT
Source organism: Dicrocoelium dendriticum (assembly GCA_944474145.2). Lineage (NCBI taxonomy): Eukaryota > Metazoa > Platyhelminthes > Trematoda > Plagiorchiida > Dicrocoeliidae > Dicrocoelium > Dicrocoelium dendriticum. The sequence goes on along the minus strand of OX104069.1, from coordinate 95,638,693 downwards.
TGTCCTCATAAACGATCTCACGACAGCCCTCTCAAGGGCATCCACACACACGCGGGACATGCGTACTCCTGGTTTATTTGGATTATTCCTTTCTATCCTATCTCCATCTGCTTGCAGCATCGTCACCGTACGCTCACTCGAACCGGATTTACCAGCCCTGCACATGGATCCACCATACGTGGAATTATCTTCTACGCTCAAAATCTGTGCCATCACCAACTGTTTTCCCTGTCATCTGCGATTAAGAGCAAGCAGATAACAATCATATTGAGCCGATTACCTTTCTGTGTGACACCATTCGATACAGAATTCTCGACGAAGCCCGAAAAGCCCAGGATTATTCCAATCCGGCGTTTCTCAACACAGCAGTGAAAGAATTTGCGATCTCTCAATCTGGGTTCAGCACTGTGTTCAGATTCAGTTAGCAGGTTCCAGTCACTCGCCATTCCTTGTGATCTTGTCAGCCAGTGCGCCTGCAATACCCATCACATGGACCGCGGGACCACGCCGACCGCTCAGTTGACCTTGCAACCACAACGATCGCCACACAGCTGTATGCCGCTCTGAAAGCTGGAAAAGTGCAGTACGCCAACCAACCCACTGGGTCAGGTAACGACACCACGTTGAATGGCAGAAATGCGAATCCGAAGAGGCTCCAAGCAAAAGGCCTTTGCAAGTTAGGAGAATGTCATCAATTAGTTAAAATAGATTTATCTTGCTCACACTATCTGGAATGGTTTCATCTGAAATGTGCAAGGGTGTCCCAACAACCGGTACAAGAGCAAACTAGCTCAAAAGAGGTGCTTTGGTTCTGTATTGCGTGACTGACTATGCCATTCGTTACGTGCTTGCTTATCCTAGTTCAGAAGTGCGACCGGTTAACCGCAGAAACCTAGCAGAGGATGTACGATAAGATTACTTCAATGGAAGCAACTATGCATCAGGAAAGCACAGCAGCTTCTAAGCAATGGAATTCTGCACAACTTGCTTCCCCTGAAACGCAATCACCCACATCCCCCTCTCCAATGTTTTCTCAATATTTAGTGGAACACCCAGCGAGGGTCAAACAGTACTCATGGCAACGATAATCTGGCCGCACTGGAAACGTCTGGTTACGCAAATTCTACTAGACCTTATATTTAGCACTAAGAAGGCTGAAGCAGCCGAACACCAACCCTCGGTACCAGTAGTTCAAAAGTCACTTGTCGAGACAAACCACCCCGAAACATCAGTTACGTATGCAGAGATTGCTAAAATGGTCCGCCAGGAGGCCGCCGTTGCGGACTCTTCTATTGTAAACACCATTGATGCGAAAAGAGGGACAAACAGCAAACAATCAACAAATGTCAGCAGTTTAGGACAAACGAGTACCCAACCTTGTAGATCAACGAAAAAGGGATCCAACCACAGTGCCGGACTGTTGTATGCTCACATGTCTCTGAAGCTACCGCCATCACATCGCGGGATAAGTTATCAGACGACCAAGACCAATGGAACTCATTATGTATGCAGATGAGTATCAAAGCCAAACCCATAAACTTGTTACGAATTACTCGTCATCCGAACTCGCCACACTATGGTGAACCCAGACTTATTCGAGTAACTCTAGAATCCTCCACCGACGTGTAAAACGTTTTGCTCTCCACAAGCGCACTAAAACACGGATCCTGTGGGATACGTATCTATCCTGATGTCCATCGGAGCGCGCGACAATCAAAACGAAACATCGAAGAGGGACACCGCAAGCAAGGCCGTCAAAATACAACCTTCATACATGGAGTGCCAGAACATCCTTCTAAAGATGTTCAAGAGACCGGAAAGCACGATTTAGAACAGTGGCGGTTCATTCGTAAAACACTTTCTTTGGATAATGTTGTGGCACTATCGCTCCCAGGATACCTCTCTCATCGAATTATAGAGGATGCGGCCCTAGAATCCTAAAACTTGTGGTCCAGTCAGAGTAACAAGCAAAGGATGTTTTGGATCGATGGCGGAGAAATCGGAAACATCTTCCTTCCGAAATTCGCTTAAAGGTCGCAAACAGTTTGCACAGCTCAAATATTAAAGCAACTGAAGCAGCAAGCATCCTGAGGAATGTACAGAAGTGTAACTTGACTGATGCTTTAATTGACCCTGACGTAGATCTAAAAGAAGGCTGGGACGCACCTTGGCCAAATCAAGTTGCAAACGAGGTATCATTGACCCATCAAAAATACGAGTAACTGCCGACCTCCCATCGGTCGGCATTCGCCCACACTTGACAGCTTCACCTCTCTGCGGGATCCTAGAGACCGAGAAACTGGCCTGCTTGTATACAAATGCTCAGGGACTTTCTAACAAACTGGCTGAACTGAAAGATCGCCAAGCTTCCGGCTCGTATGATGTCATTGGTATCACCGAGACATGGTTGCACACGGGAATGACGGACGCTGAAGTGTCGCTACCGGGCCTGTCGATGATCCGGGACGATAGGCTCACAAAAGGAGGAGGGGCAATCCTGTATTACCGAAACGACTTACAGTGCGAAGCCGTGGAGGATTCAGACTCGCAGTTCCCCGACTCCCTTTGGTGACGGTTGCAGTTAAAAGGCAGGGACGCTTGCCTTATTATCTTGGTGTACCGCGCCCCTAACTCAACACCCGAAACCGACTACCACCTAGCGGCTGATTTAAGGTGCGGTTTACAACAAAAGTACACTCACATTCTTATCATGGGTGATTTCAACATACATTGTTTAGAAGCCCCTGCCACGATCGGAGAACAATTCAAAACCGATTTACAAGATCTAGTAACTACTGCTCCTCTTTACAACCACATCACTTTGCCCACTCGGTTCAGAACTGGTAACAGGCCATCTGTGCTAGATCTTGTGCTTACCAACGAGGAGCATATGATTGATGCGTTGGTTTTAGACTGCCCGTTGGGTCGCAGTGATCACGCAGTCATCAGTTTCAACTTCGTTTGCTATGCAGAATATCTGAATGATAACGATGATACTGTGCGAACCATCACAAGGTACGACCGACTCGCCCAGCTAGTCAGCGCCACAACATGGTCTTTCCTCGAACAAGAACCCCCGGAAGTCGCCTGACTCGAGTTCGTTAACACATTCAGTCAGCTGATTGCACAGGCTTCAGAGATAAAAGCTTACAATAAGTGCAAATCAGTTGTTTTCGTTAGGAGCAGAAACCGAGAATGAATGACAGTACGCAACGCAGTATGGCGAGTGTACGGAGAAGCTCCAGCACCAGAAACTTGGGACAATTACGTAGCCCAACGCAACCACTCCAATCAACTGTTAAGAGAGGACAAAGCCGCCTATCAGCAGAACATCGCAAAAACCTTCAGTGCTAACCACAAACTGCTTTACAAGCACGTTAATAGCCTACGAAAGGTGAGGCAAGGATTTCCTCCACTCAAGACGGCTGATGGCCCAACAAGAACGTCTATGGAAGCTGCAAACGCGCTGCAGATGCAATACGCCCCCACGTTTTTAAACGGTCTTGCCACCAAGCGATCTACCAAGCTTTGTATTCTACTCACCAGGACTAACACACATCAATTTTACCGCAGAGGCTGTATTGCAAAAGTTGACCTCTCTACGCAAACACAGCTCGCCGGGTGTCGACGCCATTCGTCCTGAGGCATTGGGAGTAGCAGCAAACCAACTGGCAGGAGCTCTAGCTCAGTTTTTCCAGCACTGCTTAGACCAGAACCAAGTTCCCGCCATGTGGAAGCTTGGAATATTAAGCCCGATTCACAAAAGTGGAAGCAGAACTGATCCTTCCAACTACCGCCCAGTAACCCTTCAACCTATACTCTCCAAGGTCATGGAATCTATAGTTGCCGATGCACTGGTGTGCTACCTGGAAAACTGCAACCTCATCACTCCTGAGCAGCACGGTTTCCGTCGACAGCTGTCATGTACAACTAAGTTACTAATTGCACACAGTAGTTGGACCGATGCAGCTGACGCTGGAGAAAGTGTCGATGTGATCTACCTGGATTTTTCCAAAGCTTTCGATCGTCTAGACCATCGACTACTACTATCCAAGCTGCATCATTACGGGATCGGAAACCCTCTTTTAAGCTGGATCGTCAACTTTCTATTTCAACAGCAATTAGTGGTGAGAGTTCGGAGCTCTTTATCGGACGCCATACAAGTGGAGTGTGGTGTGCCGCAAGGCTCGATTCTAGGCCCACGTTTGTTTTTGGTGTTTATTGATGACCTTGCACAGGGAATTGCTTCAAACTTCCTAATGTTTGCCGACGATATCAAGATCTGGCGCAGGATCCAGGCGAAAGCCGACCAACATGTGCTTCAGAGAGATTTAGATACGATGTATTAATGCTCGATCCAAAACTCATTGCATTTCAACGTCAGTAAATACAAGGTGCTTTCCATCCTACATCAGAGCAGCTACTCATACCGACTCGGAACGGATGTACTGAAACAATCAACTCTCGAACGTGACTTGGGTGTCCTGGTTCAAGATGATTTGGGTTGTTCCAGGCAATCCGAAAAGGCTTCGAAGAACGGGAACCAACACGTCGGGCTGTTGAGGCGGGCGTTTGGACAAATAAACAACTCCATATTTCGACAAATGCTCAGTACGTATGTTCGCCCCCATGTCGAATATGCAATTCAAGCCTGGCATCCATGGCTGAATCACGACCTTAATGCACTGGAGCAGCCACAACGCCGGGCATCTAAGAACGTAATTGGAATGCGCAATCTGTCTTACCAGGAGAGGCTGCGACGACTGGGATTGTTCAGTGGAAGCTATCGCAGACTACAAGGCGATCTGCTTATGGCATACTTGATTCTGCGAGACCCACTTCACGTGTGCCGCCCTTCACTGCAACTCAGCAGCAATACAAACCTGAAGGGCTACTCATTAAAACTCGCAGAACAATACAGTCGTCTGGAGTGCCGCAGAAATTTCTTTTCCATTCGTGTCTGTCACCCGTGGAATGCTCTCCCAGAATCGGTCGTCTCTGCACCGACAATAACAGTATTTAAAAGACGGTAGGACGAAGCACTCATCCACTTACACTTTGTTACTTAACACTACGTCTCCATCCTACACCTGGAGTTTACCATGGAATTATTTGTTGTTAACTGTAGATGCTGTGAATCTAGGAGGATCGCAGGACTGCAGCGAAACAAACGATAAGTCCATATTTTCATATTTAAAGTATTAACTATTTTACTATCCATATCATCATTATGGTTATGTTGATAACCCCTGCAACTATCCAACGAGACTTGTAAAGCAACGCTTCTTAACCCGTATAAATTCGTTGTTCATTGTTCATTTGTACTGGGAGTAAGAATACAGAACATTAAAAGACAGCTCTAATGCGTACACACGACCCAGTCACTGGTTCGCTTGATATGGTTGGCGGCATCCGATTTCGGATTTGCCTGTCACTGCCAAAGGACACCTGTGCCTACAGAGGGACCATGGGTGACTTGCGCTGCACAACCCACAGCTTCAACCACACACCCCATATCCAGTGTAAACCCGACGGAATAAGATCGGGAGACATGTGCATGGGAGCCACATTTCATCAACGGAGCCGGCCCACACTCCTTCACAGGCAAACACAAGCACACTGTATTTGAGGAATCAGTTGCACACAAGTCGGTGGCTGGACTGTAGTCCGCTCCATACTGAGTGCATGGAACCACTCGTTGATCCTATCACGACCACAAGAACCGTGTACCCCGTCCCTTCCAGCAACGACCAACTGTCTCCTGGAGCCAGTATGGACGAGGTAGTGGGTAATAGACAGGTAGGCACCTTGTCAACATACACATCAAGCGCAGCCACACCGGGGATATCAAGCAACAGCCAATCACTTGAAAGATAACAAATATAAGAAATCGAGTAATGCATAAGGAAACGGTGACATAAATCTTAAAGTAATTAGCATATGAAATTAGTTGTTTACCAAAGAATCCGAGATAAGTTCACGAGGTCAGAAAGTATAGTTTACGGAAATGCCACAAACACGAAAATGTTGTCGAAATTAACTACAATTGGCTTAAGCGAGGCGTGCAAGTTTATAGAAGAGTGTATAAGTAGGCATTTATATGAGAAACAAAAGCATTATGGCAAAATTGAAAACCCACCACCTGAAATAAAGAGACATAGCATGCAAGCACGCTGTTAGTAAATCGAATGCAGCGTACCTGCAAACGCTGCGTCGCTTCTGCCTACTTTCTCTGCAGGACCCGTCGTCGCTTCGGTAGTGGTCCCGAGTGGCCCCGCTCATAACCCACTAGGCTTGCATGACTCAGGCACTCGCGACCGCAAGTGCTACAACACCATGCGCTCGATGTCGATGGAGTACAACCCATCGGTGCTCGCCGCTTCCGCACTTGCCGCTTCTTCTCTGTGTGCATGAGGGCTTTCTCCCGCACTTCGTCAACCGCCTTCGTGATTAGATCGCGCCATGCACGCCGAACAACCGCTTTCGATTCCCATGACGCAATCAAGATTAGAACTTGAGAGGCTCATTTTAAGCATGTCCTGGTAACGTAACTTTGGTTTCCCCAAGTGCCACTTCCCTATACTCAGATGACCGTATAAGGGTTGCTTCGGTATCCGCGTCGAATCCATACGGCTCACATGACCGATCCACCTCAGGTGTCTCAGTAAAAGTAGGCAGTCCACTGCATACATCCCACTTGGTCGAAACACTTCCGTGTCAGTAACTCTGTCGTCCCAACCGATGCGCAAAATTCGTCGCAGACACTGCTGATGGAACCGCTCGAGATATCGAACATCCCGCCGGTACATCGTCCACGATTTACTGCCGTATAGAAGAACGGACAGTACCATGGATTTGTACACCATCAGCTTCGTGCAAATGGTATGCTGATGGTTTTTCCACACTCAGTACTCTAACGTCCTGAATACCGCCGCTGCCTTCGACACGCGCATACGAAGCTCACTGTGTATCTGCTGATCTGTCGACATCACACTCCCAAGGTAGCTGAAGCGGGAGGTGGTTTCCAATACTTCAGCACCAATGCAGATTCGCGGCAATATTGAAAATTGCACTTCCGGTGACGGCTGAAAGAGACAGACAGTTTTGAATGTGTTGATGATGAGCCCGAATTTTGCCGCTTTCAAAGCCAGAGCACTAGTCATATGTTGCAACTCATCCGCGCTGTGTGAAAACAACGCACAGTCGTCAGCAAACAGCAACATACGGATAGTTGTCTCACAGACTAGAGTTCTCGCACCAAAACGACGGATGTTCAACAAACCACCATCAATACGTTCCTCCCCATGACGGGATACTTCACGCGGGATCCCATCGGCCCCAGCACACTTGCGATTTCGCAGCTGAAAAAGTGCTCTCTGCGTCTCGTCCAGTGTCGAAGTGTCTGACAAACGGTTCGCTTGACATAAGGTTGGCGGCCTCCGGTTTCGGATTTACCTGTCACTGTGGCCAGCCACAGGACACCTGTGCCTACAGAGGGACCATGGGTAGCTTACGCTGCACAACCCACAGTTCCAACCACACACCCCATATCCAGTGTAAACCCGACGGAATAAGATCGGGAGACATGTGGATGGGAGCCACATTTCATCAATGGAGCCGGCACACACTCCTTCACAGGCAAACACGAGCACGCTGTAGTTGGGGAATCAGTCGCACACAAGTCGGTGGCTGGACCGTAGTCCGCTCCACACTGAGTGCATGGAACCACTCTTCGAACGAAGCACAGCCACAATGACCGTGCGCCCCGTCCCCTCCAGCAACGACCAACTGTCTCCTAGAGCCAGTATGGACGAAGTAGTGGGTAATAGATAGGTAGGCACCTTGACAACATACACATCAAGCGTAGCTACACCTGGGATGTCAAACAACAGCCAATCATTCGAAATGCTGATATCGAATAAAGTAACCGCATACGACGATATAAATACTCGCTAAATGAGCATTTGGAAGAAATTGGTTAGAAGTGAATCATTGTTCATTGTGATAAGTACAAAATGTCCGAAATTTATTTAAAAAATACCACGCTATAAAATTACGCAAGTTTACCACAATTTGCATGAGCGACGTGTGCAGGTCGGGAGAAGATTATCAAGTGCGCAGAAGAAACCAGATATATATATATATATATATATATATATATATATATATATATATATATATATATATATATATATATATATATATATATATATATATGGAAAACCATCTCAGTTGACGCAGCCGGACGGTATCACAAAGCAAAAGTCCCGCCTTGTTCAAGACGCGGTGTCTAACGTCATCGTTAAATATTCGTTGTTGCCAAGGCAATCGGGCAATCCTCCGAAAGCAACTATTGTCGAAGGCGAAAAGTTGACGCACGTCTGCTGCACGGATGGGCCAGGAATCGCATCCGCACAGCAATGTCCCTCGTACGCAAGCTTAGGAAACCCTGTCTTTTAGCAAGAGTGAAATATAGCGACGGCGCCACAAATGTCTTAAGTTGGCAAAAGCTGACCGGGCTTTACTGATTCGAAGGGATACCTCTGCCCTAATAGTGCTGTCGACAGAGACATAACTCCCTAGGTAGATAAAACTATCTGAATGTTCGAACTGTGTGGCCTCAGTGGTGAACTGAGGAAGGGGTGCATGCCAATCCTGTACAACTTTGCACTTGGAAGGGGCATAGCACATACCAAACTTAGACGCTTCAGGCACCACTCGATCAATGGACGATTGCATCCAATGGGGTTCGTCACCGCGCAAGGCGATATCACCAGCGTAGTCTAAGTCGATCACGCAATTACCTGGAAGAAACTCGATGCCGAGATATAGACATCGTTGATAGACATCGCTTGATAACACGGTCATTTATCTACACACATGAGTCACGTGCACGACCAGACAGACTGTGGTTTGTGGCAACCAATCACAACAGTCTTCCGCCAGTGGATTAAGATTATCCTGTTTGATAGTGTTCTACGCTGCGCTTCTCACGAAGTGATCGCCATGGCTGTATAGGTTGCTCAGCGTCGTCTCCATTTGGCAATGCTTCTGGCGCTATTCTCAGAGATGCAGACGATGAGTAATTTGCTGGTTCCTCTGCTGAACCCACAGGCTGTCGTCGAATTCGGTCCAAGTGACTGATGTATTCGTCCATCTTCCAATTCCGCTTCCACTGCACTACCTATTGTCGATTTCGTGGTTCCTAGGATCCAAGTTCTATCCGTTGATCCCAGTTTAACATTCATTCTGTCGTCTGTCTCAACCACACGATCCTTTGTTTTCATGTCGTAGCGTTGCTTTATCACAGACTGGCATTTACCGACCGTTCGATGCAGATTCGATTTAATCAGATCTAACCGAGTGCACAGATGTTGTGGCATCAGAAGTTCACACCGTGGATGATCCGTGGTAGTGTGTGGCGTAATGTGATATGGTAAAGGTAATTGGTCCAGGCGGGTTTATAAGATACCGGACTGGTCACACCCAGTCTGGTTGTCGCAACCGCCCTCTGTGCCAGACCATTGGTCGAAGGATGATATGGTGCCTAGAGAACACGCTCGATTCCGTTTTGACATAGGAATTGTGCAAACTTGTCGCTAGTAAATGTCGGGACGTTATCTGAAACAACCGTACATGGTACACCATGTGCAGCGAATATATTCTTTAAGATGTGCACAGTGGTCGACCCAGTCATGGATGGGGTTACCCGAGCTTCGATACATTTGGAATTGGCGTCCACTACAACCAGAACCATGAAGCCGTCGTTCGGTCCCACGAAAGCGAGGACCATTGCCATAGAGACATTGGTACAGGTTGTAGGGATGGTTTATTTTCTTGACAGCTACCACCCAAGTGTACGAGTTGTTCCAAATCTTGATCGACTCCCCGCCACCAGATGTAGTTACGTGCTAGTGTCTTCATCTTTGAATTGCCTTGGTGACCCATATGAACTTCCCGCAGGATTGTTTGACGATACCGTTTGGGGACGATGACTCGAGAGCCCCAAAGTCCTCGAGGCTTAATTCATCTTTTCGAGTGCGAAATGCACTTAGCATTTCATCAACCCGGTCCGGCCAGCCAGTTAGGATATAATCAAGCACTACGACAGTTCCGGTTCACTCCTTCTTTCCGAGGTTATTTCCGTTGCTGTCACCGGCGAATCATCAAAGCAAGATCTTAATTATATCAATTCTCTCAAAGCTGGTGTGTGATTCGGAGCCTCTCGTAAGGGAAGTCAGCTGATGGCATCTACACAATGATTCTCCTTTGCGGGAAGATATTTTAATCGATACTGATATCCAGCGAGTAGTAGAGCTCGGCGAAGCATCCAGGGCGATGCCATTTGGGGTATCGATTTTGCTTCACCCAGAATTTCCACTAATGGCTTGTGGTCGGTGAGTATTTCAAATCTCTGCCCGTAGAGGTATTGATGAAATTGTACAACTGCAAAAACGACCGCCAAAGCCTCCTTGTCAATTTGGGCGTAATTTCGTTCGGTCTGCGATGGGGTCCGAGAGACAAAATGCAACTGGTTTGTTTAATCCTTTCGCGTCAGATGGTAACAAGGCGGCTCCAACTTCGTACAATGATGCATCACAAGTCAGCGTTATGTACTTTTCGGGATCACAGCGGGCCAAAACCGGTAGATTGGCCAGTGGACTTTTAGCTTGACGAAAAGTCAATTCCTCCGTCTCAGACCACACCAACTGAGTGCCCTTGCAACACAAACAATGCAAGGGTGTAATACTGGCTAATTGCCGAACAAACCTTAAGTAGTGATGGTACCTTCCCAAGAACAACCTCAACTCGTGTTGATTTCCTGCTTGTCGTACCTCGAGGACAGGTCGCATTTTCTCCTCAATTGTCTTCAGTCCCTCAGCATTTATACGGAAACCCAAATAATTAAAGTGGGGAGCCAAAAATACGCATTTTTTTACATTTCAGCCTCAAACCATTCTACTACAGGTGGTCCAGAACGATTCACAGAGTTTGTAGATATTCGTCTATTGTCGCCCCCGTAAACAGTATGTCGTCTAGATATACAAATAAACAATGAATAATGAACAATGATTTATCACGGGATAAAAGCAAGTGCATGACACGTCCCGTAGGATGGCAGCGGTGAATATGATGCAAGTAAAAGATGTCTGGGTCATCTATCGAACGTTTGCCGAGATAAATACTTTGATACTTAACATCAGTGTAAAATGAAAAAATTATCGCGCGTAAACGTTCCGAAAGAAACTGGGGTGCAGTGATTGTTGTGGTAATGAGTAACAAGCAAAATATGGTAGCTCACTTAGGTCCATTTGATACATAAATCCTGTAGAAAACATGCTTGGCGTAATCCACAATAGAGAAGTTTAGGTAACAAAAGGTGGGGAGCGAAGAGCAACATCTAATCGTTTTTTGTAAACATCCAAGGTAGGAGAGGATACCACTGAGTCTGCGAGTGAGTTCCAGGGTTGGCAAACCCGAAGGGAAAAGTAATTACATCGACACTCTAGACGACTATATTGTTCCTTCAAATTTAAGCAGTTACCTCTGAGCCGCGTGTTGTGGCTAAGTTTCAGCAAATGGAGGCATACGTGGTTGGGATCACTCAGTATCTGATACGCTAATATGAGATCGCCGCGCAGCCTTCGATAGCGTCCGCTGAAAATTCCCAGCAACTTCAGCCTTCGGCGGTAAGAGTGATGGCGCATGCCCTTTACATTCTTCGTTGCTCTTCGTTGTGGTGCCTCCATCGCTTCTAGGTCGCGCTTCAACCAAGGTTGCCTAGCTTGGATAGCGTATTCAACATGCGGGCGCACGTACGAAATGTGCATCATTGTGAAGACTGATGGGTCAAATCTCCCGAATGCCCTTCGCAGCATGCCAATGTGCTGATTGCCTCTTTTCGCAGCTACCTCAGCCTGTTTTGAGCAGCTATGGTCGCTCTGTACGATCACACAAAAATCACGTTCCTGGGAGCTGGTCTGCAATCCGTTTGTCCCAAGCAAATAGGTGTGGTTATGCCTATGGCGTAATTGTACAACGCGACATTTGTCTACGTTGAACGGTAGGGCGTTTTGAACTGACCACTTCGACACTGTGTTAAGATCGTGCTGGGGCGGTTCATGGTCGTCCGGTCCTCTGATCCTTCGCCATATCTCGATATCATCAGCGAAAAATAGGAAATCGGAAGTAATTGATCTCGCCAAATCGTTAATGAGCACCAAGAATAGACGAGGTCCAAGAACCGAGCCTTGTGGTACTCCACACGTCACATCGATTGCATGAGAAAATGACTCTCGGACTCTCACCACTAGCCGTCGATCCTGTAAAAAAGTGCTAATCCAACTCAGGATTGGATCGCCAATGCCGTAGGTCCGAAGCTTTTGAAGAAGGATGCGATGGTCTAAGTGATCAAACGCTTTTGAAAAGTCCAGGTAGACGACATCAACTCTCACTGCATTATCAACAGCTTCAGTCCAGCTATTACGTGCAATTAATAGGTTAGTATTACACGAAAGATTTTGACGAAAGCCATGTTGCTCTGGAGCTATTAAATTGTGGCTTTCCAGGCATTGCATCAGTGCGTCTGCGATGATTGATTCCATCACTTTGGATAGTACGGGAAGTAGTGTTATTGGACGGTAGTTGGCAGGATCAGTGCGGCTACCTCCTTTATGGATAGGAGTGATGAGCCCTCACTTCCATACTGGTGGAATGCGGTTCGCTTCCAGACATTGCTGATAGAAAACAGCCAGTGGTTCTGCTAGATCACTAGCTACCGCCTGCAGAGCTTTTGGTCGGATGTTGTCAGCTCCGGGAGAACTGTGGATACGCAGGGATAGCAACTTCAACACAGCTTCCGCAGTGAAGGTGATGTTTTCTAAACCAGATGGTGGAGTATTAGAAATGAGGAGAGTGTTTGTGCTCTTTACCTGCTGGAAAGTTTGGGAGTAACGAAGCCTTAGGAGATCAGCTGCTTCCATTGCTGATCGCGTGCACCCATCAGCCGTGACTAGCGCTGGAACCCCCCGCTTCACCTTTCGAAGGCCGTTAACGTGCCTGTACAGGAGTTTGCAGTTAGTGCAAAATCACTTCATTAACTTCTGCTGATGCATGATCTTGTCTTCGCGGATCAGTTTCACACAGAAGTTACTATGCGTCACGTATGCAGTCCAGGTTTCGGCATTAGGGTAGTCCTGGTGATCTCGCCAAGCCAAATCCCTCCGGGACAGACATTTACGTGTTCTGCTCCTCAGAAATGACTTACGCTTGTTTTTGGGTTGGAAGGACTTCTGTTCTGATGCGTGCGCTACCAGCGTGCTAAACGTCCTTGTAAATGTTTCCCAGGCCGCATCTGGGGGGCATTCGGTTAAGAAAGTCCAAGGTGTATTTTTAACAAGCCTAGATAACGCATTGTAGTGCTTGACAGTATGCACTTTATCCTCTTCATTTTCAGGGTACTCGGCATAGCATACATAATCAAAGAGTAGAGTGACATGATCACTACGACTTAGTGGTGTGCTTGTAACTATCCCATCAAACATGAGTTCTTCATTAGTTAGCACAAGATCCAGTATCGACGGCTTGTTAGAAGTTCTAAATCTGGTGGGAGAGGTTACGTGATTGTAAAGAGAGTGGCTAGCAATTAGCTCTTGCAAGTAGGCTTTAAACTGCATACCGTCGGTTGCCGGCGTTTCTATGTCATGCACGTTAAAGCCTCCCGCGATAAGCATGTGGGTGTAGGACTTGTTCAAAGCAAACTGAAAAACGTGGTTCAGTTTGCAGTCCATTTCCGAAGTTGAGTTTCGTGGGCGATAAGTCACGGCTAGTAGGCATGTGTCCTTGTTTCGCAACCAAAGGCAGCACCAAAGCGAATCGGGAGCTCGGATTTCCGGGTGATCGATAACTTCACATCAGGGTTTGTATCAGAGTAAAGTATCACACTGCCACCCCTTCCGGTTCTATCTTTTCAAAGCAGCGACATACCGGGTAAATTGATCTCAGAATCGGTTATCTCAGGGTTTAACCATATCTCTGTAATCATGACAAGGTCCCGCGGTTGTGAGGCATGGAGTTCTCTATGTTCGGCCAACTTGCTTAGAAGGCCTTGGGCGTTTGTGTACATGCAAGATAGGGCTTTCGTTGCTAGGAGGTCATTGATAGATGTCAAGTTGTGTTAGTTTTTGAGCCGGCCGTCAGGTGGCCGGCCATTAATCGTTTGTTGGTTTATGTATTTCAATCGTGTTGCATGACATTACTGAGCCTTCCTGAACAGACGTTTCACTCGTACTGTGCTCGGACCTCCTGTGTGCCGTGGGCGCTGTTGTGTCGGTCTCTCCACAGGACTGTGCAGATAAAGAATTTGTCATGTTTGCAAGTTCCATTGAACTGCTTTCGAATTTTGGTCGTTCGCCTGCTGCCTTCAGCCGTATTTCTGTTGGCAACCTAGCTCAAAACTTTAACCAGCTATCCAACAGAACTTGCATCATTCCCTCGGAGTGAAGTGTTACTTTCATTAGCTTCGGACCGCAACCCTGGTAGTTAGGTGATGACAGAACTCTTGTCAGGGATTTGGCAATAACCTTGTCAACAGAGAGTGCTTCGCGGATGTAGTAGCACTGCTCTCGATCATGTGTTTGTGCATCGTGATCAGAAGAATTCAGAAGCTCAGGAACACCATGAACAAAAATTGTTTTCTTGTTATCCCTATTAGCAATACCATGTTGCTCGACTGCTTCTTTTCAGCGATCTTTCCAAGGTAGATCAGGTAATATGCGCACTCCGTTCGGTGAGTTGCGAAGACGAACTGTTGAGAGCAGGACACCCTCTGTCTCATCTGTTGAGTTTAGTGTTACTCGAAGGATTCGACGTTCACCAGAGTGCACTGAGGTCGGGTGACGCGCCGCGCGTTGTAGCATTGCAGGCTCAACGCGAATACCAATCGCCTCGCAGATGGAACTCAACTGGTTGCGATCGTCTTGCAACTTGCCATTTATTGTGCCAGATTTGGATTCGGGAACATTGGTGCACACGAGAGTTAGCGCAGCGTGGTTTTGTCTAGCGAGTGTTGGCTTTATACTTTTTGCTTGCAATTTTGGTTGTTTAGAGTGCACTACTGGAGTTGACGGTGAAACCTGCTTTACACCGCGCGTGCTCGGTACTGAAGATGGACCTATGTGTGTCCCTCCCGGTGTGTTTGTCGAGGCAATCGATGCGTATGTTACCTGCTTGTTATCTGCACCGGATTTCCTACGGCTCTGAGTTGTCGGTGTCATGGGTGAATCTCCAAGTGAAGCGGCTATGGTTGGAGAAGTGGAAGCAGACATGTTTAAGGCTTGCCTACTTATGGGAGTGAGGTGATCCAGTGGATTTAGAGTCACAGACGCTGCAGTGCGGTTGGAGCGTCTAGCTCTTTTCTTCGGTTTAGTCTCAGAGCTAACTTTGGCCGGGTGAGGTATTATCGTGGGCATATTTACCTCCGAGGGAGCGATCTTAGTATTTACAAATTGCGCGATTATACCAGTCATCCTATCGCATTTTTTCATGAGCAATGACAAACAGTTGACAACAGGAATGACTTGACATGTTGGATAAAACCAAATTGTGTCAGCAACTTGGTTTGTCTGTCTCACTTCTTGGACGGATTTGCCTGCGCATTGCGGGCAGTACGATCTAATGCATCTAGAACAAGTAATACTGATCTTAAGTACTTTACTGCAGTTGTCTGCACAACATAGGCGACGTTGAATCATTGGAATCTAGACAAACTTTTTATGATGTTTTATATTGTTCGCTGGAAAATGGCCGGAGCCGAATGTATGCCAAACGGTAATCTGTTGTACCTGAACAAACCGCGCTGGATCGTTATTGTTTTGGTGTCTTCGTGTAGTTCGAGCTGCTGATAAGCGTGCGCGAGATCAGAGGTTGAGAAATACCTGCAGGTACCGAGCTGCGCATAAACCTCCTCAATTTCCGGGATCAAGTGTTTTTCAGCCGGAATACTGCAGTTGACAGTAATTTAATAGTCCCCACATATGTGAATCGATCCATCAGGCTTGAGTACCGGAACAATTGGTGTAGCCCAATCTGAAAACTGTACTGGTTCTGTGACGCCGCTCTTCTGCAGGCGATCCAGATCCTCTTCTGCCTTCGATCGCATCATATACGGCAGCGATCGAGCCTTGATGAATCGCGGTTATGTGCCAGGTGGAATGTAGATATTACCTTTTCGCCGGTGAATATTCCTTCCTCCGGCGTCTTAAGTACTGGTGAATATTGCTACAACATTGTTTGTATCTCCGATGGTAAGAAAAGGTGGTTTATCTGCAGAACTGGTAGTTGATTGATCCAGTCGCGCCCCAGTAGGTTTGGATCATCTCCGAGTGCGATGTAAATGGTTATTCGGGTTGTCGATCCTCCATAAGACAGCCCAACCTCCTGCGCCCCTAGCAGTTGCACTTAACTACCCGTATATGTAAGCACATTACTTGACCATATTCTGGATATGGCTCATCTAGTTGCCATAATCGCGCATCGATGAAGGCAATTACTGAAGAAATCAAAGAAGCGCACTGAATACGTAACCGAAATTGACTCATCAAACACAGTTGTCAATCTTTGGATAGAAACGCTAACATATATACCATTTTCACTTTATATTGGACGTTTTGTAAACCAAATTGAACGCATTATATTCTCAGCAGAGAATCAGCAACTTGCTAACCGAACTGATGAGTAAGACGACTTTACGATGTTTAGATCACACTTTGATCATGATAATACAACCGAATTGTATGAACAGTTGGTGCTAGTGCAGGCCGTTCCCTTAATCGTGAGCCTCGATCAAAGATGATGACCCCGTTTTTCCCTGTCTCTCTATTGGCCTTCGCTTGTTTGTGTGCTACGAAGCTGTGCAGCTGCACGACTATTAGAACAGTGAAGGCTAGTTTTATTAGCCTACTGCTCCAATAACCGATCGAAATGAGCGACGATGGGACACGTCTCCGAGGCAGCGACAGCCATTGTGTATGTGCGTGTTTGTTTCTGTATGAAACTGTGCGGACCCCATGCTGAGGCTGATGTCGCATTCGTGATGCTTCTTCACCGCAGTTGGGCTAAATCAGCTTACACTTAAACTAGGTCTTTTTAATGTAGAGAAAATTCATTTCATTTTATTTCGTTTGTTCTGCGTACTTGATAATCTTCTCCCAACTTACACACGTCGCTCATGCAAATTGTGGCAAACTTGCGTTATTTTTATCGCTTGGTATTTTTTGTATAACTTGCGGATATTTTGCACTTATTGCGTATTCACATTTAACCACTTTCTTCCATATGCTCATTCAGCGAGTATTTATGTCGTCATATGCGTTTATTCGATATGGCATTTCGAATGATTGGCTGTTGTTTGACATCCCAGGTGTGGCTGCGCTCGATGTGCATGTTGACAAGGTGCCTACCTGTCTATTAACCATTACCTCGTCCATACTGGCTCTAGGAGACAGTTGGTCGTTGCTGGAGGGGACGGGGTGCACGGTCATTGTGGCCGTGCTAGGCTCGAAGAGTGGTTCCATGCACTCAGTGTGGAGCGGACTACGGTCCAGCCACCGACTTGTGTGCGACTGATTCCCCAACTACAGCGTGCTCGTGTTTGCCTGTGAAGGAGTGTGTGCCGGCTCCGTTGATGAAACGTGGCTCCCATCCGCATGCCTCCCGGTCTTATTCCTTCGGGTTTACACTGGATATGGGGTGTGTGGTTGGAGCTGTGGGTGGTGCAGCGCAAGCCATCCATGGTCCCTCTGTAGGCGCAGGCGTCCTGTGGCTGGCCACAGTGACAGGCAAATCCGAAACCGGATGCCGCCATCCATGTACGCAATCGCAGAGGCGCCCGACACAGTTTGGTGTGGCACCTTGGAGCCAATCTCTGTGACCACGTTCTTTCTTTGCACATCCTTACTACACTGCCTTTGTCAATTTCAAATACACCGGAACTTGGTTAACAAAGCTACACGCGAAATGGTGGTTGTGCACTTGGGGTAGGTGTGTTAGATTTACGTTCCTGCGCTTCAATAGCAACAAGTTGGATGTTTACTACCGAGGAACATGAGTTTTACTGGACCGGCACGTACGGGCCAAATGTCTACCACTTTGGTATTTGTTACAAACCGTCTGTGTACGTCTTCATCCTCTGGAATCACTGTGCCGCAAGTCACAGCGATAACAGTTGAACGAGCGGGTGGTGTTTTTATCAAATTTGTTGTCTTCGGAGGTGACATCTTCAGCAGATGGCTTTGAATTGAGCTGTAAATTCCGTAGTAGCTGGGTATCACTTTCAGCAGCCTCCATGCCCGTCGCAAAATCATAGGCACTTCCAATATAAATGCGTTATCAGCCAACAGGCAGAGCTGAATGCGGACGTTTTTCACACCGACCACCAGACGATGCCGGATCATGTCGCTTTGGTAGTTACCGAAATCACAATATTCTGTCAACTTCCGAAGCTCGGCAACGAAGGAAACAACTGACTCCCTCTCACCATGGACTCGGGTATTGAAGTTAAATTGCTGCACAGTAATTCATGGTTTTGGACTATAGTAATTGGAAACCAGTGTGACCAGTTCAGTAAATTGGTTGGTGCATGGCAACTCGAGTCTCAACAAGCTGAGAAGTAACTCGTATGTTTTTGCGCCACAGATACCCAGTAGGATATTCACTTTACGGTTGTTGTTGACGATGTCATTAGCGATGAAAAAACAGTTCATACGCTCGATGTAAAGGTTCCAGGAACCGGATCCTTCAGCTTACTATTCCAATTATCCGATGGAGGCCATGGGTTCGATAAGCCGTCACCAGTATTGTAAGTAAGAACCCAGAACCGCAAAGGACACGGCTGTAAGGTGTACACACGACCAAGTCAATGGTTCGCTTGATAACATAGAAATTTATTTTTACACACAAGTCACGTGCATGACCCGACAGACCATGGCTCGTGAAAACCAATCACAACACACGTCCACATGGGGAATAGGCAATACAGATCTGGTAGCCACGGCTGAGGATAGATACCGCTGATTTGGAGAATCCCAACACCGGGCAACAAAGAATGCTAAGGGCTTATATCATTTATGTTATGATAAAGGACTTCGAGTGTTCAGGGTCTTCAGCGGACAATATTGACGATTGCGTGGGGACTTCATTTTGATTTACCAGATTTTACAGAATACCAATCATACGCACTGCCATCTACTAGAGCTCAGTCACAACAGTAATCTGAGAGGCCAACATCTCAAGCCAGCAGAGCAGTACAAACGTTTAGAATGTCGTCGGAATTCCAAGCGTTGAATGTCCTACCGGAATCTGTCATCCGTGCTCCCCAGTAGACTGCGGGTTCTTTTGGAGGTTCGCCGGAGTGTGTCTGAAGCTAGATGAATCTGCTCCGCACTGTCCCAGAAACCGGACTAAAGTGTAAACGAATTCATCGCTTCTATACTCAAGGCGATACTAAACTAAATAAAAGGAAATTGATCCAACTAAGTTTGCAGAGACCATGTTGCTCCAGTGCCTGCTCGCTGGGATTTCAGACCAGAACACCCGGGAGAAAACATTTTCAACGTATACCTTTTTACTGACGTGGGAGGAAGACAGCCTGCTTGCCCAGCAGAAGGAGCACCTCACTCAGCAACTAAAAACGTTCACTCTAAAAGACCCATCGGTGGAGTTGCGATTGATTAATAGTACTTCATGGTCTAAGAACACACCTACTACGGTCACTTCGTTCGTATGCTGTCGTTGTGGTGAACGGCATAGTTGTCCACCCGACTGTCGACATCAAAAGACAGTATACAGGAGTTGATAGAAAATTAGTCACCTGGTGCGAGTATGCAGATAGTTCAAACCTTATTTGAACAGGAATTAGCAGGGAACGTGCCCTATGCTAAGGCTTAGGTTGCCTTCATGATGCTTCTGCACCGCAATTGGGCTAAACCAGCTTACACTTAAACTAGGTCTTTTTTTTAACCAGGATATCTTTCATTCCATTTTATTTGGTTTGTTCTGCCTACCTGAATTTTTTATTAAATTGCACACGTTGCCTACGCTGATTGCGCACATCTTCGTTAACGTTATTGCTTTTGCAACATTTTTAAGTACCTTATGGGCATATTTTCCTTATCGCGGATTCGTTGCTAACCAAATTACTTCATATGCTAATTTAGCGAACAGTTATATCGGCATAACCGCACGCTTTAAAAGATATTTTATTTGATAATTTCATTTCAAGTCATTGGCTGTTATTTGAATTCCCCGGTGCGGCTGCGCTCGATGTGCATGTTGACAAAGTGGATACCTGTCTATTAACCATTACCTCGTCCATACTGGCTCCAGGAGACAATTGGTCGTTGCTGAAGAGGAGGGGGTGCACAGTCCTTGTGGCCGTGCTAGGCTCGAAGAGTGGTTCCATGCACTCAATGTGGAGCGGACTACGGTCCAGCCACCGCCTTGTGTGCGCTTGATTCCCCAACTACAGCGTGCTCGTGTTTGCCTATGAAGGAGCATGGGCCGGCTCCGTTGATGAAACGTGGCTCCCATCCACATGCCTCCCGGTCTTATTCCTTCGGGTTTACACTGGATATGGGGTGTGTGGTTGGAGCTGTGGGTGGTGCAGCACAAGCCACCCATGGTCCCTCTGTAGGCACAGGTGTCCTGTGGCTGGCCACAGTGACAGGCAAATCCGAAACCGGATGCCGTCAACTATCGGGGAACAAAACGCAGTAAAGCCGTGGACGAGTCAGAGTGGAATGAGTCCTAATTGCATTTTCTATGGCCGAATAGTTACAAAAATGCGGACCAAACCGTACAGCACAGAGTTTATATTGAGGGACAAAAGATGCAGTTGGAAATCGATACGGGATGCAGGCTTGTCTCCTGCTGTCGATGACAACCAATTTATTTTATTTATTTATTTGTTAAGGAAAACGCTGTGAAAAGTCTGTCGCCCTTATCCGGTTTCAAATAGGTGCCCCAAAGGTACACCGGTGAACCGACACATACCTTTGATAAATGGTTGGTAAAGGCAGGATATGCGACAGAATACACATTTCTTGTATACATGTTCTCCAGTGATCATACAAATTTGCTGGGAAGGGACTGGATGCACGCATTTCCGGATACACTGGAGGTTGTGAAACAGTCGCTGAGGTTCCAGAGTTTAAAGCACTACTAAAACTACATTTAGCTGTTTTTACCGAAAGGCTGGGCAAAATAAAAGCTTTTCAGGGTTAGATAAGGTTAAAGGAAAACACTCGGCCCAACTCCATCAAGGCGCACACACTACCACACTCCAGGAGGCACAAAGTGGAAGAAGAATTATCCCGCTTACGAACTCAAGGTATTATTACCTCTGTACAGTTCTGTGAGTAAGCTCATCATCATCATCATTATACATGTCAGCTAGAGGTGGTGAAACATCTCCTCCATTGTACCGCAACCGTGATTGGACTACACCAATCGTAACTGTAACCAAGCCAGACGGCTCCATACATATTAGTGGGGATTACAACATGACTGTCAACTGAGCTTCCACGTTAGTCGGTTATCCACATCCGCGCATTGAAGATTTGCACGTAACGCTGGCAGGTGGTGTAAACTTTACTAAGCTGGATCTCAGTCATGTATGTTCGTAGATAAAACTCGACGAGCTTTCCAGAAGTTTACTACGATTACTGCACATATAGGAGAATTCCACTATAATCGTCTGCCTTTTGGGATCAGTGCTGTCCCCGGCATTTTCCAGAAGATTATCGCATTGCTTCTCTGGATGATATTCTTATCTCGGGAAGCTGTGAGACAGAACATCTTCGGGCACTCACTAGTGTGTTCGAGCGATTGGAACGAAGCAGATTTAAGTCAAAGAAACCCAAATGGGAATTCCTTTCCTGATCCGTTTGTTACCTTGGCCACCAGCTGGATAAACCTAAAGCCTATTATAGAAACTCCGGAGCCGAAGAACAGTGATGAACTTCATCCGTTCTTGGGAATGCTGTCTAACAATCGCCGCCTCTTCCCAATACGCTTACAGAATTATCTTCATTAAATAAATTGCTACACAAAAATGTGCCATGGCGCTTGAGTTCTCGCCACAGGGATATCTTGGCTTCAAACCAACCACTTGGGACCGATCAACAGAACGATGTTTCCTCTGATTATTGACGAATATTCGAAATGGTTTGATGTGCATCCCCCTACCAAAGCGACCTATGAAGCCACCATTTCTAAAACGCGCTCTTCCTTTACTACCTTTGGCATTCTGGAAGCTTTATGCACAGATTTTGGTCCACCTTTTACTAGTGCTGAATTTAGTATATTCGTTATCAACAATGGGATCCAGCATATCAAAACGGCTCTGTATCAGTCGGCATCAATCGGCCTAATCGAACGGGTTGTGCAAACGATGAAGCAAGGCCTACTAAAGCAGCGAGTGAGAACATCACTGACAAAATTGGCCCGTTTCCTATTTGCTTACCGTTCCACACCAAATGCGACCACAAGTAAACCCCAGGCAGAATTGATGTTCGGCAGCAATCTCAGGAAGAGGCTTCCTTTACTGTTTCCGGAACCCGCGTATTGAAGTAGAGGAGTGACAGAGGAAGTCTGTGTCATCAGAGAAGCTAACAGATGAAAGAACATTCAGAGAAGATCAAGCGGCATACACTCAAGTACCGCATGAAGAATGCTGGCAACCAGCAACTGTGCTCGGTTCTGCAGGAAGTCTGTAGTGTACCTTTCACATTTTATTACATAAGCTTCCGGTCAGCTGATAATATCACCAGCTGTATCGACTATTCTTTCAAAACACTTCACACATCGATCAACTTTCTTTTCGAATCGCCGCCTAACTCTAGACTACCTCGTGTACAACATCTGGGAGCTCCAAATATACATTTATGGGAATACACGTATTTACTCCCTTTTGGCATCCAAGAATGACCGGTTATTAAACCAGGAACTCCGCAACCAAAAGGCGTTACCAAAATACGATAAGTGGAACGACGCTAAGTCAAAAAGTGCTGCAACTTCCAGATGGCCTGATCGTCCTCCGGCATTTGGATCACGTACATCCACGGGAAACATTCACACCGACCGAAAAGAAACCTGACACCCGTTCTAGCAGAGAACAACTGGCGGAGGGCGTGAAAACCGAAAAAAAGTGAGGTCCAACATCGGCCGTCCAGCCGAATTCGCAAACCGGTAGAACGTTTCCAACTCGGACTTTGACCTCCGTCACGACGATTAGGGATGTCACGAGTTGGTCAACGATAAAGAACTTATGCTGGTTTGAAGCGTATTGATTTTGCATACTTGCGTATACTCACCCATCTACGCTTCTTATGTTGTGAAGGGCTGCGCACCTAATCGTCAGCCCTCGGTAGCTCAGTGGTAGAGCAGCGGACCGGAAATTCGTGGGACCGGGGTTCGATTCCCCGTCGAGGCAGATTATTGTGTGCAGTTTAATCGTGACTTCCACTTTCTACGAACGTTACGCTACTCCCAAACATCCTTCAAGTAATGCGCGTTATTTGTTGATTATACTACACTTCGTACACCTTTTCCTTCCTGCTGTCTGGTTACGCGCCAACTTACGAGGGCTAACGTCCAGTCTTGGCAGATGCGTCTGTCAGTCCGCAGTTGCTGAACACCTACGTGCGGCCTCCTGTGGAATACGCATTCCAGGCCTGACAGCTCTAGAACAAGCAGGATCTCGCAACACCATAAACTTCACAGCGAAGAGTTACCAAGCACATCAAAGTGTTGTTTCACCTCCTATATTAACTTAAGCTGGGGACTCCAAGATTGTAGAGCGGCCGGTATCGGTGCTTACGTGACGACCTGATAATGGGCTACCAGATTTTGCGAAACACCAACCACGTCTGGCGGCACCTACTGCAACTCAGTCACAACACGAATTTAAGGGGTCATCTGCTCAATTTGACCAAGCAGTGCAGTCGGCTAGAATGTCAGCGAAAGTCTTACTCTTCGTGTGCGCCAATCATGGAACTCCCTCGCAAATTAAGTAGTTTCTGCCCCCACTTCATCAGTGTACAAAAAATGACCTGACGTTTCTCTAACTAACCCAAATTACAAGATATAACCTGTGTACATAGATGAACGATATAATGTAACAAACGTTTCACAACCCTTAGGAACTTACGCAATCGATGTTGTCTCATTTCTGCCTGGGTCTGTGCGAATAATATGATGAGCCTACCTAAACGCTTTTCATTTTATTACTGTTTTCTTTTCACCATTTACGCTCCTCATTCTGGCCATCCTAAGGGACTTGTTAAGCATTTGATTTTTATCAGTTATATACCATGGTTCCACTGTAGCAGTAGAGATTTACCAAGTCAAACTAAGTCAAGAAAGCGCTTTGTGCACACAGGAAAAGTAAATATTCAGCCGTAACACACGCGACGTGATATGAAATGAGTGCACTACACATCACTGCAATGAAATAATAATAATAATAATAATAATAATAATAATACCGTTCAGGCACAATCTCCCTGATAACATCTACCGGTCAAATTTTGAATGGCAATATTCGAGGCAAACGGAAATTTAGCTAGCTACATTACTAACCAGCATACCCTAGGCTGGCATATATTCCTCTCTAATTTCAGCTGGTCGAGGAGACAGCCACAGTCAGATTGTGCAACATACACCATGCTCATTTCGAGACCATATGGAAAAATCCATGCCCGTACCGGTGGTGCACTTCCGTTCCCCTTGTTTATCATCTTCACGGCGTCACGCACCGCGCTCTCTGCTCACGCTCTCCTCCATTTGAGGCAGGCTATTATTCGACCCACATCGCCTGCTTTCTAGCGTGAACGGACTTCACAAGGCTGTACATGGCGGGAAAATTCGAGCTAAACTCTCACACAACATTCAGGTGAAAGGTTACCTCATTCCCGACATTACTTGACCCTCTATGTTCCGGGGTTAGAGGGACTGCACTGCAGCACAATTGCTGTTTTCACTTCTAGCTAATGTATGGAATTAATGGATGATGAGGAATTGTTAGAGGAACCCAGCTTTAGAATCCATCCTTGAATCCCCTGTGTAGTGCCATCCAATGGATGATTACAAAGTATCAGTTTGCGGACCAGGCGAAATTGTGCTTGGTACTAAACGCAGTCACCGAACCCGAGCCATAGTGGGCTTACCCCCATGTCTTCCCAAGCGATTTTCCCCATCGACAATATACTAGTCAATCAGGGACGTGTTGCTGCCCTTGATCACTCTATTTTCTTAGCAATGAAATGCTCCCATCTTGTAGACCTACCTCAAACGCCATCCACGCTGCACGTAAAACTGTCAAGCTTCAATTGCTACAAGTCTCCTCGTTCGGCTCGGAATTCGTAAGTCAGTGACGACCCGGCATCAACAATCGTGGACTAATAAGGTGTCCGTGAGCATCTGCCTAAACGATGCATCCTTGACCTGAGGGGTGAAAGGAATTTAAGGGAGCCATGCTACCCACCTTCTTTATAGACGGTGTGTCAGATTCACCTTCCACTGATAACCTAGGTGGGGGCGCGATAACAGCGTCGTACAGGTGAACGTTGAGAGGCACGCATATGGGTGCCGATGACACACCGCACAATGAGACTCGCCGTTTCAGCTACGAAACCAGCGAATCACGGATCGATCGACCCTAAGGAGATTGCACTCAATGAGAGGTTAAATGCCAATCTAGTTGGGATATACAACAACAAAGTTCAACTCAGAACTGAACCGGTTTGAGTAGTGTTAGTTGGTAGTAAGCAGCATCTTCGAGGTTGTTGTTGGTTACGATGTGTTTAGTAGCTTATCTTCATCCTATGTATCTCGGTCCGGCTGATTTTTGGCGTTCTCGTTACCGTGCGATGTGGAGCCGGTTGGGGGCGACACCACACTTGCTAGAATCAGTACAAATGGCAACTCACGAAATCCATAACTCACCGCGCTGTGCGTGTGTGAATGAGCCGACTGAGTGGTTCACTTGCGGACTAACATGCACGCATGTGAATGGGGTGGAGAGGGCATTCTGGATGAGGGTGCCAAACCCTACCGAGGTTACGGCATAGCGGTGTGAGAAGTCCCGGTGAATGGGTTACACGCTGAGAACCACTCAATCTGTCGAGACCGACAAGCAACATAAGGGAGCGAAACATGTCTGAGGTGCGGTGGAAATGTCCCACGAAGGTGTTCAATCAGAGTGAGGTCATGCAAGGACACGGTCGCAAGTGCATCAAGGCGAAGGCTACAAAGACAGGTGGGATGGGTATGTGAACTATACCATTTCCCGGCCAAGTTGTCCTCTTTGGCAACAGAAATAATCTGAGGTGGCATCCAACATGAGTCTACTCAATTAATTTGTTTTGTGCGTACGCCAGTCACTTGTGCAGGTGTGTAGGTGTTCGTGTGTAGCCCGTCGCCTTCAGCCAATTGGACCTCAGACGCACTAAATCATAGGGGTGCAGGTGGGACGCTTCAGCTCCTACGCACAGAACAAATTAATTTAGTAGACTCATGTTGAATGCCCCCTCAGATTGTTTCTGTTGCCCAAGAGGACAACTTGGCCCGGAAATGGTGTAGTTGGGTGCTCAAATTCGGGAACTGTTCGTGGGTCGGATAAACTAACGCCGCGGACCATAGTTTAGTGACCCCTAGCCTACCAGATAGGTTCCTTCTGCTACGATATTTTAACCAACAAAAATCAATTAGGTGATGCACTAATCCATTCACATTGCCTGATACGACACGTTAACATCGGGAAGTGGTGTAACATAGTCTAACGCATTACGCATCTGCCTTTCCCGTAGAATACAGATAGGTGTATTTGGAGCTACGTTCATGTGTAGATCATGTACAGTCTAGAGACACACGTTTTGCTCTGTCCACACGACTATTTGCTTTTACAATCATCAGTTTTGCGTAATGAACCATTGATCCATTGTCAGCTCTTGCATTGGAAAGAATCGTACCTGAAGAGGTGTGGGACCAAAATGTCCCTGTATGTCAGGATAATTACACACAATGCTATCTGCCACCTCCGCAATATCAGTCGCATGGATTTCATGAATGAGCTAAATTGCTCTTATAGCGTTGCTCCCCACAACCAGATATGTCACATGTTAGTCGGTAAGTGGCGACTATGATCTGGAGAATGTACATGTGAGGTAGGTTGATCCTAGGTTGTTGATCATACTGCACTGGCTGGAACCGGTGGGCTCGAGTAACCAGTTGTAGAAAGTCAGGTGCAGCAGAGACAGTCCTCGAGGGCTTGCTGGCGGTCCACTAAAGAAATGATGCAATGAGGTAGAGTAACAAGATTTATTCAGATGCGGTGGAGCTCAAGTTAGGGGTTTGTACCAGCACCATGTGTTATTACCACGGTTTCCATGTCCCGCGAATATTACAACCGTGGCAACGGTCTCTTTTTGAATACCCTAATCACTTACTCACCCGCGCACCAGCAAGTGTGAGACTGCAATCTAGTAATAGAACAGAAACGACAGGATTGTAAACAGGCTGCGAAGTGTATTTCCGATTCATGTAGCTTGCCAGATTTCCTCTTTCAGTTAGCAAGTTTTACAAACCCATTGGCAATCATACAACCGGCTTGTAGCGAATCGGCTTGTCGTAGGATATTGCTACCTACCACAGCCGATTAGACGGGTTTAATAATAGGAAGTTACTCATGCACTTAATTGCCGCAGTAGGCACTTGTAGTCATACACTAAGTGAGAATGGTCACGCGATCCTGTTGCTCGACAACTGGAGAAAAGGTACACAAGTTAGTGGGTAAAATAGCTCCTCCTTTCGAAGGTTTTCGATCATCCTACTGAGACACCATCATCGTTAATTCCATGGTCATGGGTCTGCTTAAATTTGGTTAACCCGGATTCTCATCTACCAAGCCCATAAACCAGTGCGCTCTCAACCCAGCTCGCGACTAATGTTTCTATAGACCACATGGGCATAGAGACTGACAAGAAAAAGCTCAGAAACATCATCCTATGTGCCCAATGTATAAGCTTTGTTCTGAAGGGATCAAATACATTTCAAGTGAAGCCGGCTTTCGTGAGGCAAGGAAGTCGAAATTATTCACTTTCCAAACTGTTAGTTAAGATTGGGATACAAACTCTGATTTTAGCTTAATTTTGTTGGTTTTCTCAGAAAGTGTCCGAGATGAGAGAGAATAGTAATAACAAAAGCTCCTCAGCCTTTAACGTCTGAAACGAGCGATACTGGAGCCCAGTCAGTACATCGCAAATAAGTTATATGCGGTCGTACACCGGCCGAGCTTTGAACCAGCAGCCTCACAAACTACATCATCCAACCGATGGCAGAATTAAGTGCATACCCTGTTGTGAACTTCGATTTGCGCGATGTTCCAGACAATAATTCCTTGCTCATCAACTTGGAAGGTTTTCCACACAACAGAATAATCAAGGTAGGAACTATTGACACTCATTCGGGAAACCTGTGCATCTCCAGTGGCGTGCCATAAGGATGCATCCTCAACGTTCCCGGCAAATATTCCATCATCGATGCAAATATTTGCAGTTGTTGTTAACATATGGAGAGATTTTCGCTCAACATCCGACTGTGCCTATCCCCAAAACGATCTGGACCGGATTCACGAATGAACAACAATAAACCAGCTCACTCAGAAACCCGCAATGTGTTACTGCTGACACTGCGTAACAGTTTCAACACAGATGTTCTGTGGAAGCACATTCCACAACACATGACTAGCGAACAGGACTCGTGTATCAAGATCTAAGAAATTCTGAGAAATTCATCCCAATGCTCGAGGGCAGCGAGTGAGGCGAAGTTGAACTTGAGACTTTTGAGCTGAGCTTTCGGCCCCTTTCAGCGACGGCTAGTCCCACTGCTGATTAACTTGTATATTCGTCCCCACGTTGAATATAAGGTTCAAGCATGGCGTCCGTGGTTAAAACGAGATATTCTTCTCTTGGAGCAGCCCCAAAGAATAGCCACCAAGGCAACAGGTGGATTTTCCGGTCGCAGTCACGAACTGCACCGTCACTTACTCCGTGTGTTCTCCTCAGCATACAGACGGCTTCGCAGAGCTCTCCTTCTCATCCATCGGATGTTAACTGAGAGCGAGCACCCATATACATCGCTGCTGATCCTACCCCCTTACAAACAATGAAGAGACAACCACCTGAGACAAATAACGCGAGACTCCCGTTGGAACTGTATACGCCTTTTTACTCCCCTAGAATATGTTCACACTAGAATGCATTACCAGCACATGTGGTAAAGGCACCAAACATCACTACATCCGAACGACGACTGAACTTGCATCTACGTGATAGACGCTACACAACGGTATGATAAATTGCAATGTCTAGACAACTGATAATTCAAGTTGCACGCCAGCGCATTTCGATTTCAATGTTCTTTCACATGTGCCATCTTGTAGGTCTTGTAAAGCTATTGCTTTTATCAAATCATAAACACTACTGAATGATCGAATTGAGCTATTGAATCTACACAAGCAAGTATAGCATTGCTTGAATGAATTTCAAGTCGATTCGCGATCAGTGTAAGACGAGTGACCTAAACGTTTATGAGAAAGGTGGTTACATGTAGCTACACCCTGAGTGATATTAACGACATCGATATGAATTGCTTTGCGAAAGGCTGACATTTGCATAGCACTGTTTGCTATTTTAAGTCATCATCGATAGCCGGTTGAACAAGTATCTATGCTACTCTCAGAATGAAACGCAAACAAGGTAGGGAAGCTATTTTTATACCTGAGCTAAATGAGAACAGTATCCTAAACATCAGGAAGATTGCACAAAGGAGGAGGATGGTTAGAGATTCGTGTGGTCATGAATGTGCCAATTGGTACATGACGTCAGAAAGTACTCGCTTTTTCCATTTGCGGTTGACAGTCAGCTAAGGACGAAATCCACTGATTCCCAATTGTAACATTTGTAGACACGCGTGACAGGAATCAGTGAATATCCTAATCTACTTGGCCACCAACGACTCTGACATTAATTTCTAGCTGATGGCCAGGGGGCTACATACGGTAGGGAAAAGTTACCCGGTTATCTGAATACTATGCCAATAGTAACCTAACTATCTAGGAAATTTAATCGAACCGTTCATCATTGCGATCAGGTAGGTCAAACTTTATGTGCGCGCATATCCAGTAGACTGAACGCCCAAACTGATGAACCTGATTTTGCCGAGACACGCGCAAGATGAACTAAATGGGATTATCAGTTGCAAAACTCTAGGACGTGCGTTTGGTCATTGGTGTCGCAAACGTTTCAATTGGAGTGCTAGATGGGTATTTTCCGACCTCATCCGCCTACGCCAAGAGGCGCTCGGACTCAAAGTGCATCTGGCAGTATATCTCCGCCAACCGAACATGAAGCACTGTAGCATGGGCAGTGGACGCCAACATGGCAGCAAAATGCTGAAATAATGATGGCGTGAGGTGGTTGAGTCAGTAATCAACAAAATTTCCTGTATTATCTTGTGAGTTGAGAAGACAAGTACTCTTGTGTTTTGGAGATGGTAATACTAATTGCTGTGTATACTTGCAACTTGCTCGTGCGGCACTCCTCAGCTCTATACATCTATAGAGTGTAGCAAAGTCCGTAACTAGTCGGTACTGCTGACCGACTCACCTACATTGGTAACGCTAATACAGCACCATGCGTGCTTGGTCGTCATGCAAACAAGTGCTAGCGAAACACCTGAATCGACCTTGTCGATTCGACCGTAGGTCGGCTAATCGAACCGCATTGACCTGACTTGACCGAACAAAACGATAAGCGTTTTCAACTGGTCTGCACCATATTTTAGCGTTCATGTGATTCATACATTTTTTTGTTCTGAGGACTTGGCTTCCAGTTTTCTTCTGGGGATTGAAGTGTTGCAGAGTTACCGGTTATTGTTGATTGGAGTAGAAAAGGTGGAAAGATCTAGCAGGAAAGTGGATAATTACCATGCTCTATGAGCGTCTGTGTGTGCCTGCTGACAAAGCCAGAAGCGAAGAAGGACAACGGAGCCTTGTCAGCCCACACTAACCCTTAAGATATGGTTGCGTTTTGTTTGCAGGAATCCTCTACATGTATTGTTGCTGAGTCACTGTCCTACTTCTAACCAGTCGAACATCTCTGGGCACATGCACTAAACGTCAGCCTACCATTGCAAAAGAAGAACAAATATCGTGATATAATAATAGTAATATAATAACATTTAAATTGGGCGCTTCCAGAGTATGCGGTTCAGCATCCGTCAGCCGGAGCACTTCCCCTTTGCCCACTCTCGGTTACATCGGTTAACCCAATCAACGAAAGACTGCTCGGACGATTGCGTCCTCGGTTCTGTGACTGCCTGGACCATCCCAGGTGCGGCGGCGTTCTGGATCGTGGCAGTATCGTACTTCAGGTTGAGCAGCGTTCGACACACCTCGGCCAGGTTCTGGAGTGTGACTGAGCTATCATTTTCTAGCTTGGACAAGAGTCGCGTTCGGATATCGGCATCTTGTGGAGACTGGAGGCCAGAGACGAAAATCAGGCATTTGAATTGGTTCTCGATGAGCCAGCCAAGTTGAAAACGTTGTCATTCACGGTTGATCACACCCGCGTACGTGATGAAGTCGTCGGCATCACGCTTGGCCAGCTGCAGACCCTGATAAAGAGCATTGAACAGAGAGGAGTGTTCGCCCAAAATCTGGGACAACGTTCGGACCGTCTCGTCAAAGGTAATGTCGCATGGGTTCCTCGGCAAGAGGAAATAGATGTAGCAATGGTGTTCGAGCGTACCAAATTTGCGCAGAAGCAGTCGGACCTACCACGCGTCGTCCTGGCCAGCCAAGTCAAAGGTGAACAGGTCCTCGTACCGTTTATACCAAGATTCGAACGGTACGCCGGCCTTGGCGTCGTACAGAAATTCGCTGCTGCCGCTAACCACATGGTCCACTAACTGAAAATTAGCGCTTGGACCTGCGTGAAGGGAAGAACTGGAGAGCTTTTCAATTAAGACAGACATCAAATTAAGTTGTTGCTTCAGCATAAGCTTTAAATCGGCATATTCTTCAGTCATGCTTCGTCAACTCTTGGCTTGGCGATCTTCCTCTTCGGGCCATCTGCAATGAGGTAGATTCTCCGACAGTACCAAACGATCAAACCGACGACATCATCAGACAGTTCGCTCCCGTATTTAAGGATGGTCTTGGCCGCTGTACACGCACCCTCGCCGCGTTACAGCTCCTACCTGGTGCTCAAACGGTATTCCGTCCCAAAAGGCCTGCCCCATACACAGCCTTACATTTGGTCGATGCCGAACTCCAACGTTTGGAAGAGATGTGCGTCCTGGTGCCTGTGTCCTATTCCGCGTGCGCAGCACCGATCGTCGTGGTCAAGAAACCGAATGGATCCCTCAGCATCTGTGCCGATTTCTCCACCGGTCTCAGCGCCATACTAGAGCTAAATTGCTACCCGCTACCGATCCCACCCGACCTCTGCACAATACTCCACGATGGCACGTGTTTCCCAAAAATTGATCTGGCAGACGCCTACCTGCAGCTCGAGGTCGCCCCTGAGTCACAAGCCTACCTGACGACCAATACGCACCGTGGTCTTCTCCAGTACGCCAGGCTCCCGTTTGGTGTCAAAACCGCTCAAGCCATTTTCTAACAGATCATGGACGCTATGATCTCTGGCATTCCGGGTACGGCGGCGTATCTGGACAAGCGAATCATTGTTGCTCGCACCCCAGAAGAGTTTCGAGAGCGCCTGACTGCAGTCCTTCAATGGGTCCAGGAGTACCGTTTCCGTCTGAAAGCCGAGAAATGCCCATTCTTCCTTTCGTCGATCAAATACCTTGGGTTCATTTTCGATGCCATTGGTCGTCCTCCTGATCCTGAGAACGTCAGAGCCATTCAGCAGATGCCAGGTCCAGCGGATGTGTCACAACTGCGGTCATTCCTGGGTCTCATCAGCTACTATAAGGCCTTCCTGCCATCGCTACCCAATGCTCGAGGCACGCTCAATCGGTTGTTGCAGGACATTTCTTGGCACTAGTCCCCCGCATGCGAGAAAGCTTACGTTCGCCTGAAAGCCATGCTGATCTCTAACCCTCTGTTGACCCAGTACGACCCAACCTTGCAGACTTTGGTCGCTGCTGATGGTTCAGCCTACGGGTCCCGAGCAGTTCTCTCCCCTCGATACCCAAATGGTTCCTAGAAAGCGGTTATGCACGTCTCCCGCACCCTGACGCCTGCGGTGAATAACTATGGTCAGATCGAGAAGGAAGCCCTTGCCAAAGTCTTTGCCGTCACCAAGTTCCACAAGATACTGTATGGCCGACGGTTCACGCTACTGACCGACCGCAAGCCCCTACTTTCAATCTTCGGTTCAAAGAAGGGCATGCCCACCTACTCGGCTAGCCGACTTCAGCGTTGGGCAGTCATCCTTCTTTGTTACGACTTCCAAATCCGCTACTGCCGTACTCATGAATTTTGTCTTGCCGAGGGTCTCTCCCGCCTGATTTCAAAACACGCCGCAGTAGAAGACACAGTGATTGCCGCTGTTACCGTCGAGGAGGATATTCTTAACAACTCACGAACGCTATCCAAAGTCTCCCCATCGCTGCCGCCGACATACGTCGTGTAACTGCTCAAGACCCTGTCTTGCAGAAAGCCGTAACTTACGTTCAGACGTGTTGGCCAAACACTGCCGTGTCTGGTGAGCTCAATCAATTACATCAACGCCGCGATTCCACTTCCGCTGTCCATTCCTGACTCATGAATGCAGATCGAGTAGTCATTCCATCATGCCTCCGGCAAACTGTACTCCACCAGCATTCTGCTCTCTCCGGCATGAACAGAATGAAGGCACTTATTCGCAGTTATGTGTACTGCGATAGCACTGACAACGACATTCAAGTTTTGGTCTGCCGCTGCTCGAAATGTCAATAGGTCTCAAAGAAGCCACAACAACACTCACCGGTTCCTTGGCATCCGCCAGGAAAACCGTGGTCCCGAGTGCACATTGACTACGCTGGTCCCATCGATGGCATTTCCTATCTGGTCGTGGTCGATGCCTATTCCAAATGGCCATAAGTGGTCGCCGTCAACCCACCAACCGCATCCGCCACTCTGGGTTTTCCCCAACGAATCTTCAGTCAACATGGCCCTCCCGCGGTTTTCGTGTCCGACAACGGTACCCAGTTTATGTCTTCCATCTTCGAAGACTTTGGTCGCTGACACTGCATCTAACACCACCGCTCACCGCTTTACCATCCCCAATGCAATGGTCAAGCTGAGCAATTTGTCGACACCTTCAAGAGGGCGCTTATGAAACCTCGCGGAGAGGGGACCGTGGATGGGTGTCTTCAAGCCTTCATGCTCTCGTACCAGTCCACACCGAATCCAGCTACGCCAGGAGGCCAGTCACCAGCTGAAGCATTGATTAGTCACAAGCTACGCACCACCAAGGAAGCGCTCATTCCGACTGAGAAGCCACATATTCACTCTAGTGCCTGCACCATGCACAAAGAATTCGTCGTTGGAGCTCCAGTCTACGCTCGCGATTATCGAGCAGGTCATCCACGCTGGATCAAAGCAACAGTGACGGTCGGGCGAGGTGACATGCTGCATGATGCCTCCTTGGGTGATGACACCTGGGTTCGCCATCGCAATCAACTTCGACCGCGCCACGGAGAAACCTCCACACCAGCCAGCCTTCCTGTGCATTTGCCGCTGTACATCCAGTTGGATACCTTTGAATTGGCTACACAACGACAGACCACGGTCGAAGCCGCTATATCGCCGCCGCGTCTGGAGAACCCGCCTTGCTGAGGAACAGGAAGAATCCGGAGGTCGCCGAAATCCCTCCAGGTCAATCCTCGTCAGAAGCGGTATGCTTTCTTTTCAAAGGGAGGCGTTGCGGGCCCGTCAAATATCCCCGCAAAATCGCGCCAGAAACTCCGGCATAATGGCTGTGGGAAGTGGGGTCCAATTCCTCCCCACAACGTAGCAGTATTCAGCCACTCCGAGACACGGCACAACCGCGCATTTATTGACAATGTCCTTTTACAAACTACCATCCCGTCGTGGTGGCAAGTTCCCTAACTTCTTGACCCATTGCATTGGCTGTGATTCGCCTCTTGTTGATCGTAAAAGAGCCTTTAGAAGACCACTTGCCTTGCTCTTCGCCGTTAGTCGGGAGTCGGGCGGCCACGTGATTTTGCGTGCGTCGATAGCCGGGCAGCGTTCGCGTCTAAGTCACTAGCGCGCGTCTGCCGTAACCCCTCTCTTGTGCGTCCGTTCCGAGGGCTCAGCATCTACCCGAATACGTGCGGCCAGGAACGTTCTCACGCTCGCTCAATTTTCGTCTCACCAGCGCGTACCCCGGGCTAAGCTATCAGGTCAGCGCAAATCCGTTCGATTGGTCAGTGTTCCAATCCGTTACCGTAGGCGTGCTCCAACCCTACCAGTGTAATATTTCTTCGGTCCGGTGTTGAGCTGTTCCATGTCCAAGTCGTGCGACAAGCTGCAATGCACGTATCTCGTAGACGGCTGGACACTCAAGCCGCCTAGTAAGGGGCCGATGTAAAGTAAGCAGCTAAGGATGCACGGAAGAGGGAAGGGAAAGTGCCGAAGTAGTATAGGAAGGTAAGGATAACATAAAGAGAAAGCGATCGACCTCTTACCTGTTACTGTGAAGTCTGCGGACCGGCTACACAGTCTAATATTTCTTCGGTCCGGGTCACTGAGCTCTTCCGTGTCCAAGTAGTGCGACAAGCTGCAATGAAAATACTTTGTAGACGGCTGGACGCTCGAGCCGTCTAGTAAGAGGCCGATGTAAAGGAAGCAGCTAAGGAAGCACGGAAGAGGAAAGGAAGAGTGCCGGAGAGGTAATGATAAAAGGTAATGATAAAAGGAAGCAAAACCGATCGACCTCGTACCTGTTAAGGTGTTACCGTGAAACCTGCCGACCGGCTACACCAGTGACAACCATATCAGGCATCTACGCAATTATAACAACAGTCGACCAACGTGTTTCAGATATCGTGTTGCATGTTTAATCATCGTTCCACTTATTAAGCATGAAAACATGCAATGTGTGCTAAAACCATACCGGCAACTAAATTGAGATCGACTCGAGACCAATCAAGACCGGCACTCACGTGATGGTATGTATCAATCGATTTCACACGGTCATAAAATTAGATGCGTCTCAAAAACTCTTGATGAGGCCTGATCGCTCTGTATATAAATGAACCGAGATTGGCTCATAGCAAACAGAACAAATGTTCGGGAGAGCAAAAATGGGTAGTGCGTAATCATTGCAGCTGATAAAGAGCACACCACTGCAGATAAGTGCAAAATTGCTCATTTTGTCTAATAGGGGGAAACATGGATTGCTACTGCAAGTCTCCTTTTGTATTGATTCTGTCACAGTCGAAGGAAACAGAGGCGAATCTCCTTATTGCGGCCTTTACTGACACGTTATTCCCGGAGAAATTGCCCTCACCGAAGGTAGCAAAACAAAGGGGAAATCCAGGAGGTGATCAACAACTGGATTAAGCGGAAGTGACGCCAGGATGTTGAGAATGTACACTTAAACTGACTACAGTACAATAAAAAAATAAAGGTAGTGCCAATGTTTGCAAGTATTAAATGGAGGTTGAACTTACTTAAAACTATCTAGTACTGGCACCAAAATGCACAAAAGGGGGGGCAGGCGCATATAATGTGATTTACGAACTTTCAACTGATCAGAAGACAAAAGTTTTGGCACTAGTAGGCTGGTATACAGCCACCAACCCAATTATTATATGTGCGCCTGTGAGTGATCTGCCTAGCATTGAAGATAAATGTCAAGAAGGAAGAATGGAAATCCAAGATGGTGATGGGGAGGAACGTAGGTAAATGGAAACTAATCAAAAGTAATTTGAAGTTGAATAATTTAGCCACAGGATGGTGATCTGGTATCTCGGTGTTTTTTGTCCCAGAAACTGCCTTGGTCCACGCGTGTCTGTGCAACTTTCCAAAAAGTCAGAATACTTTCTTTTATACCATCAGACCTATAGTATCCCGTACTTTAACATTCAAGTTTGTGACTTACTGCATTATTTCCCATTAGTTTTACTGCTCTCCTGTCACCTTCCCTGGACTTCATCAGAATGATTACATCTTACTGGTGTGAGCTATGAAGCACATTTTTAGATGAAGCGGCTTGTCTAAGATTCGTTAGTAGATTTGCTCATTTCTAGACATCTTGAGACCTGCAATAATTTTCATCCACCTCACAGTGCACTTTCAAAAACGCTCTCTCGTTTATGCATTCGAAATTCAAAATGTTATCTTCCCGCACGTCTATGTCGCAATACAGTCTTGCCTTATCTGCGACGCATGTTTGAACAATGAACAATGATTTATCACGGGTAAAAATGCATGTGCTTGACAAGTCCCGTAGGATGGTTGGAGTTAAAATTAAAATGCAATGGATCATCGAATAAGTGAATGGTTATTTTAAGCGTCTACTGATTTAAATGCACTACTGCATAGCGATAGTTTGAAGTGGGATTGAGATCTACACACATAAAATATTTTAAATTATCATTATAGTCAAATAAAAAAGGGGAAAGTAAAAAGCAACGACAATGTTCACTCGTTTGTTACTTCAATTGACAGCTGTGGCATGTTAATCCAGTTTAAATGCATCCAGACTACTCACATGGACACTTCTGCATGTATCGTCACCGCCACGTTGCGGAGGGGGGCCGTTAAGCACATGGTTAAATTTGCGATATTTCGTCCTCCAAGTGGAACGGACTATACCAAGTAACGCCAGCTGGAAAGTGTTTCATCAAGGCGTTTTTAAATAGCGTTAATGTAGGGGCAAGGATGACGTGAGTCGGAAGGGCATTCCAGGCACGGGACACACATAGAGAGAAAACGGTTCGTTGACAATCAAGTCCACGGTAGTGCGTAGTCAGTTTGAGCTGCTGGCCTCACAGGTTGGTAGTTTGGCTCAGCTACAACATATTGCGACATGGGTGAATCGGGTTCTTTAGTATTAAGTGAACCATGATGAGGTATCTTCGCTGACGTCGATATCCACCACCGTACCATCTCAGGGACTGAAGCCTGCTTTGCTAGGAGAGATGAACCAATCCTCTAACGAGTTGGGCTGCTCTACGTTGTGGAGCTACAAGTGCATCGACATCGCGCTTGCGCCAGGGACCCCAGGCCTGAATCGAATATTCCCCGTGAGGTCTCCCGTTGGTGTTCAGCATTGACGGTAAGATTAATGGCGCAAAATTCCCGTAAGCCCTCTGTAAGAGTCCAAGATGTGGAATGGCATTTTTTATGCCTTTACAGCCTGTTTCCAGCGACCAAAGTCTTACTGCAGGATCACCCCTAAATCGTCTTCTTGGAAAGCACGTTGTAAATGCTCGTACCCAAGTCGATATTCATAGATAAGCTGATGATGTACGCTTGCGACTTTACACTTGGCTACGTTGGACTGGAGTCGATTGTCGGATGACCAAGCATAAGGCCTATCGAGATCTCGCTGCAATGCCATGTGATCATCCGACATCCTGATATTATGCCAAATTTTGACATCATCTGAAAATAGCAAGAAATTCGACTGCAGTACACTGGCAAGGTCGTTAATGAATGTTAATAATAAACGTGGCCCCAGTACCGATCCTTGGGGCACGCCACACTGGACGTCAATTGGGTCGGAAATGGAGCTGCGAACTCTCACATTCAGCTGACGTTGAGCGAAGAAGCTGCCGATCCAACCGCGTATAGGGTCATCGATCGCATAGCTTCGAAGCTTGCGAAGCTTGGCGCAAAGAACATTCATCAAGAAGAGCTCTCAGATGGGCCTTGCTGCAAACGATAAGAGGACGACTAGCATTCCGATGATTCAACGTCTCCTATGTTGCGCAGACAACTGCAGTAAAGTCCTTCAGATCCATGTAATCTGTTCTATCTGTATTAGACCTTACTGTCCGCAATGTGTAGGCAAATCCGTCCAAGAAGTGAGACAGACAAACAAAGTTGTTGACATATGTTGGTTTTGCCCAACATGTCATTTCACTTGTCAACTCTTTATCTTTGCTTATGAAAAGTGCGATAGGATGACTGAGATAATCGTACATTTTATAAATAATAAGATCGACCCCACGGAGGTAAATATGGTCAAGCTAATACCCCAACCAGCCTAAGTAAGTTCTGACTCTAAGCCGAAGAAGAGAGCTAGACGCCCCAACCGCACTGCAACGTCTGTGACTCTAAATCCACTGGGTCACCTCACTCGCATAAGTGGACAAGCCTCAACCATGCTTGCTTCCACTTCTCCAACAATAGACACTTCACCTGGAGATTCAGCCATGACACCGACAGCTCAGAGCTGGAGGCAATCCGGTGCAAATAACATGCAGGTAACGTACGCATTGATTGCCTCGACAAACACACCGGGAGGGACACATGTAGGTCCAGTTTCTGAACCGAGCACACGTGGAGCGACGCAGCTTGCACCGTCAATTCCAGTGGTGTCTTCTAAACAACCCAACTTGCCGGCAAAAACGATAAAGCCAACACTCGCAAGACAACACCACGCTGCGTTAACTCTCGTGTGCACCAGTGTTCCTGAGGCCAAATGTGGCACAATAAAAGGCAAGTTGAAAGACTATCGCAACCAGTGGAGTTTCATCTGCGAGGCGATTGGTGTTCGGGTTGTGCCTGCAATGCTACAACGCGTTGCGCGTCACCCGACCTCAGTGCACTCTGGTGAACCTCGAAATCCCCGAGTAACACTAGACTCAGCAGATGAGACAGAGGCTGTCCTGCTCTCAGCAGTTCGTCTTCACAACTCACCGAGCGGAGTGTGCATATTACCTGATGTACCTTGGAAAGATAACCAAAAGGAAGCAGAAGATCAACACGGCATTTCTAATAAGGGTAGCAAGCAAATAACATTTGTTCATGGTGTTCCCGAGCTTCTGCATTCTTCTGATCACGAAGCATAAACACATGACCGACAGCAGTGGTGCTACATCCGCGAAGAACTCTCTGTTGACAGTGTTATTGCCAAGTCCCTGACAAGAGCTGCGTCATCACCTAACTAGAAGGGCTGTGGTCCAAGACTAATGAAAGTAATATTACACTCCGAGGGAATGCCAGAAGTTCTGTTGGATACCTGGTTAAAGTTCTGTGTTAGGTTGCCAACAGAGATCCGGCTAGAGGCAGCAGGGGCACGGCCACGAGACGTAAGCAATTCGATGGAACTTGCAAACACTGCAAATTTTTTATTTGCACGGTCCTGCGGAGAGACCGACACAACAGCGCCCAGGGCACACAACAAGACAGGGCGCAGCACGGGTGAAACTTCCGTTCAGAAACGCTCAACGATGCCATACAACTTGGCCGAATTTCATAAATCAAAAAACGAGTAAAGGACGGCCACCTAACAGTCGGCTTAAAAACAAACACAAATTTGACATCCATCAACGCACTCCTGACAACAAAAGCCCTATCTTGCATGTGCATAAACGCCCAAGGCCTTCTAAGTAAGTTTGACCGAACTTAGAGAACTCCATCCCTCCCAACCGCGGGACCTCGACATGATTACAGAGACATGGTTAAACCCTGAGATAACCGATTCTGAGGTTAATTTACCCGGTACGTCGCTGCTTCGGAACGATAGGAATGGAAGGGGTGGCGGTGGGATTCTTTATTATATTAAAAACCTGCGATGTGAGGTTACCGCTCACCCGAAAATTCGCGCTCTTGATTCGCTTTGGTGCCGGCTATGGTTACAGAACAAGGACATATGTCTACTAGCCGTGGTTTACCGCCCACGAAACTCAAGGTCGGAAATGGACTCCAAACTGAACCACGTCTTTCAGTTGGCTTTGAATAGGTCCTGCACCCACATTCTTATTGCTGGTGACTTTAACGTGCAGGATATAGAAACGCCGGCAACCGACAGTACGCAGTTTAAAGGCTGTTTGCAAGAGCTAATTGCTAGCCACCCTCTGTACAACCACGTAACCTCTCCCACCAGATTTCGAACTGCTAACCGGACGTCGATACTGGATCTTGTGCCAACTAATGAAGAACTCATGGTTGACGAGATAGTTACAAGCACACCACTGGGTCGTAGCGATCATGTTACTCAACTCTTTGACTATATATGCTATGCGGACTACCCAGAAAAGGCGAATGATAAAGTGCATACTGTCACGCAGTATAATGTGTTATCTAAGTTTGTTAAGGATACATCTTGGACTTTCTCAACCGAATGCCGCTCAGATGTTGCCTGGGAAACATTTAAAAGGACTTTTGGCACACGGATTGCGCACGCATCGGAACAGAAGTTCTTCCAACCCAAAAACAAGCGTAAGTCATTTCTGAGAAGTAGAACACTTAAATGTATGGCCCGGAGGGATTTAGCATGGCAAGATCACCAGGACTGCCCGAATTCGGAAACCTGGACTGCATACGTGACACATCGTACCTTCTGTGTGAAACTGATCCGCAAAGACAAGGTCACTTATCAGTAGGAGTTAATGAAACGATTCTGCACTAACCGCAAACTCCTGTACAGGCACGTTAACGGCCTTCGAAAGGTAAAGCGAGGGGTTCCAGCTCTAGTGACGGCTGATGGGTGCACGCGAGCAGCATTGAAAGCAGCTGCTCTCCTACGGCTTCATTACTCCCAAACTTTATAGCATGCAACGAGCCCAAACATTTTCATTTCTAATACTCCACCATCGGGTCCAGACAACATCACCTACACTGTGGAAGCTGTGTTGAAGAAGTTGTTATCTTTGAGTATTCTCAGTTCTCCCGGAGTCGACAACATGCGACCAAAGGCTCTGCAGGCGGTAGCTAATGAACTAGCGGAATCATTGGCTGTGTGTAAAACCGAAAAATCGTTTCCCATATCTTTTAATCGCATTAGTGTTCCAATCTTCTTCACCTTTTTCTTCTGCCGTGGTTCTGATGGCACAATGTCTGTTAACAGACTGTGAATATATATATATATATATATATATATATATATATATATATATATATATATATATATATATGAGCAAGGTCACAGACGGTCGCATAATTCTGTGCTCTGAGGTAATGCTGGATTATTCCGTTCATTTTTTGTGTTACATTCTCGGAAATACGCCCATTCGTTTCGGCTCGCCGAGTTATATCGAACGGGATTTATATTTGCGCAGTAAGTCCTCCGTCTCGCTATTTCATCCCAACCGGCGTCTTCGGCAATTCGTACATTAAGAACCACGCTTGAAAGCTTGTTTTTTTCAAGGTAATCTCAGTGAATTTAAGAAACCATTCTACAGAGCCTTTCTAAAGCTATCAGGTGACAAATAGCTTAGTACTGTGCACCACCATACACCATAGATACTGGCTCTTTTGTCCTTCCATCTATATTCCTTCGTGCACCCTACCACACGAAGTGTTTGTGATTCCATACACGCTTGCGCCAGGACCCATCACTACCAAACCCGGACAGCGACGGTTACCGCTAGCCGGACTAGTCAACTCACGCAGCTCACAACGGTGCGACCGGCGTGATTTAAAGTGCATACGAGTCACTAAGCCATGGGAAGGCGAAGTTTATCAGCGGATCCACGCGTGAACAAAACAACGAAGGTCAATGATGGCTCAAGTAAGCGGAGAACTGTCATCACAAAAATCACGTGCTCTTTGTGTGCAAATTCTTACGACGAAGTGGACGTGAACTCAGAACTTGGCGGAAACCGCAGCGTAATAATAAATAGTTTGTGGTTCTGTGATGCGTGTTCAGATAGCCCAATAGCCAAGATTATCCGAACTCTCAACGCGAGGTGTGAAATGTTGACTGTTGCGTCATCCGAACCGAAAGAATTGGTCAAGGCTTTGGGAAGGAAAATCGCTGAACTCGAGTTGCAGCTTAGTGTATTAAGTAGTCCTAACCCCAGACCTACCAAAAGACCAAAGTTATCCATTAAAAATGTTACACGTTCCGGCGAAAAACAAGCATCATTAGCGATAAACAACTGTGATGCCAAGCCAATTGAAAATTCTATAAAATCTTCTGTTGTACCGCAAGGCGTAAAGAGTTATGCACAAATTGCACGATCATCGCTATTAGCTGGGCAGCACATTACAAACTGTGTGAATAACGTCGTTGCACAGGA
The DNA here is from genome assembly GCA_944474145.2 of Dicrocoelium dendriticum. Classification (NCBI taxonomy): domain Eukaryota; kingdom Metazoa; phylum Platyhelminthes; class Trematoda; order Plagiorchiida; family Dicrocoeliidae; genus Dicrocoelium; species Dicrocoelium dendriticum. Next base: position 95,595,424 of record OX104069.1, on the reverse strand, counting down.
GAATTCTTGCTGCATCCTTGGCTTGTCTTCCCCACAAGACAAGACCAACACTCCCACACGAAAAACCTCCACCCAAAAAGAGCTGCAACAAACTAAATTACTACGCAACCAACAAGCGATGACAGTCATATGTTCAAACGTACCAGAACTCACCAGCGAGTCGTTAGAAGGTCGACAAGCCGAAGAGCAAAATCGCTGGACTGAGATAAGCTGCGCACTAGGATTAAACGTTCTCCCAACTAGTCTTACACGTCTGTCACGAAACCCATCGTCTCCTCACGTAGGGGAACCTCGGTTACTGCGAGTAACATTTGGCAACACAAAGGACTTGGAGGATGTTCTCTTAGCAAGCCACAGTCTATCGAACTCTTCTCTCAGTGCCCGCATTCTTCCAGACATGCCATGGAAGGAAAGACAAAAGCGAAAATCCGACCCAACCGCGTCTCGTCAAAATGTAATGAAGAAAGTGGTGTTGGTCCATGGTGTGTCCGAACTGAAACATGGCGACACCAGTGAAAGACAAAAACACGATATTGATGAGTGGCGCTACATTACAGAACTCTATGGCATGTAGAATGTTGTGGCATTCGACGTCAGCCGCTTAGCTTCCTCCCCAAACTATCAAGGGAGCGGGCCGAAAATTTTGAAAGTTACCTTGGCTAGGCCGGAGATGGCATCAATGGCAATTAACGTGTGGTACCACAGCAGAAGGCTAGGACCACCAGAAGTACGACTGAGACCATTCCTGCAAGCAGTACAGACCACTGGTACAGTTGAGTCAGACCTGGCTTTTCCGACCATAGACCAGCCAAGCGTGCAAACACTCGTGTCAAAAAACCTGGGCAGACCGGCACTGTTTGTGCCGGTCAAACACAGCGAACCCACCTCCTAATGCGGCAACAAATGCAATGCTGCTACACAAACGCCCAAGGGCTTTACTCCAAGTTGCCGGAATTGCGCCATCGGCATGAAGCAGCAACTTGGGACATCATAGCATTAACTGAAACCTGGCTCTCAAACGAGATTTTGGATCCAGAAATTGAACTTAGTGAAATGTCAGTCATTCGAAATGATCGTCCATCTCGTGGTGGTGGCGTTGCTATCTACTACCGAGATCACCTGAAATGTGAAGCTCTCACTGAGCATTCCCTTATTATCCCCGACGCCTTATTTTGTCGGCTGCAGCTATCCGGTCCCGATGGTTGTCCTCAGAAGAAGACACATGATGCTTGCCTCATAGCAGTTGTCTACAGGCCGCCGAACTCCTCCGCCGACAGCGATGATATTCTGTTAAATGCTCTCCAATATGTTATGTCGAAAAAGTACTCACACTACCTAATAATGGGTGACTTCAATGTACCGTCAATAGCATCTGTGTTCCCAAGTGGGCCATGCTTCAAATCAAAACTCCTTGAGTTCTTGACTGTGGCAGTTTTGTATAACCATGTGGATCAACCAACCAGACACCGCGGTTCAAACAAGCCTTCAATACTTGATTTAATCCTGACTAATGAGGAGTTAATGGTTGAGTCGGTTTCATACAACCCCCCGCTAGGTTGTAGCGATCATTCAGTTCTAACGTTTGATTATGTGTGTTATGCCAGTATGGTTGACAAAGAACCAGAAACCCGACGATTCATCACCAACTATTCCAAGCTTCACACTATAGCGACAACCGTTGACTGGGACCTCCGGATGCACACTTCGGCGAATGATGCCTGGCAAGTGTTGAAAGGCAAGCTAAACTGGGTCCTACAATCAGCTTCAAAAGACGTACCATTACGAGTTTCGCGACGGAGCAACAACTGGATCCGGAATAGAACACGTAAGTGGTTGAATAGGCGAGACGAGGCTTGGAGGGGTCATTTGCTAGGTCCAAGTGATATCACGTGGAATCATTACAAAACAGTCAGAAACTACTGCACTTCACTCCTTAAAGCTGACAAGTACGAATGGCAGGAAACTATGGTACGCAAATTTACTAGCAATCACAAACTGCTCTACCGGTATGTGAATGACAAAAGGAAGGTTAAGACGGGAATACCACCACTAGAGACGGTCAATGGCCTAACGGTTACTGAAGAGGAGACCGCGGACGCATTGCTCATGCAGTTTGTCTCAGTGACTAGACACACCATGGAACCATCGCCTTGCTACATCCTAGCAAATGTCGTCTGCTTATCCACAGTCAACTTTAGCCCTACATCTGTGGCAAAGAAATTACAGTCGCTCAGGGAAAATAGTGCGCCGGGAATTGACAAGATCTGTCCGAAAGTATTTAAAACCCTTGCACCCACCATGGCAGTCCACCTTGCAACCTTTTTCCAGTTTCTATTTGATTCTCATACACTTCCGTCTGAGTGGAAACGTGGACTTATCACTCCGATATACAAGGGAGGTAAGCGGTCAGACCCTGCCAACTACCGACCTATTAGTCTCCTTCCTGTTCTATCAAAAGTGATGGAGTCTATAATCGCTGATGAAATGGTGAGATATTTTGAAAGCCTACAGATCATCTCCAACCTCCAACATGGATTCAGACGCGGACGATCTTGCCTCACCAATCTACTACTTGCACGGGACTCATGGACCAGGGCTGCTGACTAGGGAGTTCCCGTAGATGTGATTTACTTAGACTTTTGTAAGGTTTTCGACAGAGTCAATCACCCAGCACTTCTCCGAAAGCTTGCGGCCTATGGTATCCACGGATCCTTGCTCACATGGTTGGAAAGTTACTTATACGACAGAAGAATCGAGGTAAGGATCGCCAACACCCACTCCGATAGCCTATGCGTCACTAGCGGCGTACCGCAAAGATCAGTTCTCGGCCCGTTACTCTTTTTAGTCTACATCAACGACCTCCCTGCCAACATTCAATCACCTATGCAAATATTCGCCGACGATGCTAAGATGTGGCGAGCTATTCAGTCCACATCTGACCCTGTCTATCTGCAGGATGACCTGAACCGGATTCACGAATGGGCAGTAAACAACCAACTACCCCTGAACCCCGAAAAGTGTCACCTGTTGTCGCTGCGCAGTAACTGCAGCAACACATATCACCTGGGGCAGCGCGTTATAAAACAGGTGAGCAACGAAAGAGACTTAGGGGTCATCGTGCAAGAAGGTCTGGGTAATTCGCTCCAATGTTCAAAGGCAGCTAACATAACGAAATTAAACTTGAGGCTTTTGAGGCGAGCGCTCGGTACCTTCGAGCGGCAACTCGTGCCATTATTGATTAACGCCTACATTCGTCCCCACCTCGAGTATGCGGTGCAGGCATGGCGTCCGTGGTTAAAACGGGACATTCGTCTCCTGGAGCAACCACAAAGAAGAGCCACTAAGGCAACACGTGGTCTATCGGGCCTTAGTTATGAACTGCGCCTTCGTTCGATCGGTCTGTACTCCTTAGAATACCGACGACTTCGCGGTGATCTGATCCTCACCTACCGGATACTAAGAGAAGAGGACCATCCATGTAAGTCGCTGTTAACATTATCTGCCGACAAACGATGCCGAGGCCATGCACTAAAACTTGTGACTCAATATTCCCGTTTAGATTGTAGAAAGTTTTTTTACTCTCTTAGTGTCTGTCCGCACTGGAACGCACTGCCATCGCATGTGGTGAAAGCACCAAACATCGAGGCATTCGAAAGACTATTGGACTTGCATTTACATGATACACATTATATAACGGTATAACAAACTGCAGTGTCTAACTTACTGATATTTTTGTGTCACACCTGAAACTTTTGTTTTATTCCATTTGCCATCCTGTGGGTCTTGTAAAGTTATTGCTTTTTATCCCACCATACACTACTGAACTAGTGAACTATATATATATATATATATATATATATATATATATATATATATATATATATATATATATATATATATATATATATATATATATTCTATCAGCGATCTGTAGAAGTAAGCCATATTCCACCAGTATGGAAGCAAAGGGTCATCACTCCTATATATAAAGGGTGTAGCCTCACTGACCCTACCGTCTACGGTCCAATAACACTACTTCCTGTACTATCCAGACTGATGGAATCAATCATCGCAGATGCGCTGACGCAGTATCTGGAAAGCCACAACTTAGTAGCTTCAGAGCAACATGGCTTTCGTCAAAAGCATTCGTGTAATACTAGTCTATTAGTTGCACCTAATAGCTATACTGAAGCTGTTGATGATGGAGCAGGAGTCGATTTCATCCACCTGGACTTTTCAAAAGTGTTTGATTGCTTAGACCATCGAACTCTTCTTCAGAAGCTTCGGAACTACATCATTGGCCACCCAATCCTGAGTTGGATTAGCAATTTTCTACACACCGACGGCTATATGTGATAGTTCAAGAATCATTGTCTAATTCAATTGATGTGATATGTGGAGTACCAATGCTCAGTGATTGAACCTCGTCTATTCTTGGTGGGCATTAACGATTTGGCGAGATCTTTTGCTTCCGATTTTCTATTTTTTGCGGATGATGTCAAAATACGGCGAAGGATCAGAGGACCGGACAACCACGAACGGCTCCAGTGCGGTCTTAACACGGTGTCAAACTGGTCAGTTCAAAACTCCCTGACATTAAACGTAGACAATTGTCGCGTTGTACAATTACACCGCAGACATAAGTACACCTATTTGCTTGGGACAAACGGATTGCAGACCAGCTCCCAGGAAGGTGACGTTGGTGTGACCATACAGAGCGACCTCAACTATTCAAAACAGACTGAGGTAGCTGCGACAAGAGGCAACCAGCAGGTCACAATGCTGCGAAGAGCATTAGGGAGACTTGGCCCATCAATCATTTCAATGATGCACAATTCCTACGTGCGCCTGCATGTTGAATACACTATCCAAGCTTGGCAACCTTGGTTGAAGCGCGACCTAAAGGCGTTAGAGTCACCTCAACGAAGAGCAACAAAAGGCGTAAAGGGCCTGCGCCATCAATCTTACCATCGAAGACTGAAGTTGCTGGGAATTTTCGGCTGATGCTACCTAAGGCTGCACGAAGATCACATGTTAGCGCACCAAATATTGAGTGACCCCAACTACGTATGCCACCATTTGCTGAAACTTAGCCACAACACGCAGCTCACGGGTAAGTGCTTGAAATTGGGGGAACAATATAGCCTTTTAGAGTGTCGCCGTAATTAATTTTCTCTTCGTGTTTGCCAACCCTGGAACGCACTCCCAGATTCGGTTATATCCTCCCCTCTCTTGGAGGTTTTTAAAAAAAAGATTAGATGTTGCTCATAGCTCCCGCACTTCGTTACCTAAACTCCTCTATTGTGGATTACGCCAAGTATGCTTTTCAACAGTATTTATGTATCAAATGGACCTAATTGAGCGACCATAATTTACTATTCTCACGCCTTATGTCAACGATCGCTGCACCCCAGCGTATTTCTGAAGGCTTACACTAGCTTTTTTATTTACTTTGCGCTGATGTTACTTATCAAAGTATTCATCTCGGCAGACGTTCGGTAGATGACCCAGAGATATTTCGCTTTCATCGTATTCACCCCAATCATCATGCGGGACGTGTCAAGCACTTGTTTTATCCAGTGATAAATCATTATTCATTGTTCATACAATTGAACGCTTTCGAGAAGTCCAGATAGATAACTTCGACTCTCACTCTGACATCGACTGACTCTGTCCAGTTTGCTCGGGCTGCAATCAAGTTGGTAGTACGAGATCGATTGCGGTTAAATCCTTGTTGCTGTAACACTAGGATGTTGTTGCTCTATAGATATCCCATGAGCACCTCTGCAACTATACGTCCTATTATTTTGGATAGAACTGGGAGTAGAGTGATTGAACCGTACTTCAAGGGCTCCGCATGCTTACCACCTTTGTAAATAGGAGTAACTAGTCCATGTTTCCACATTGTGGGTACCTGCAACATTTAAAGAATCGAGCTAATGGTTCGGCAAGGTTCATGGCCGATGTCTTCAATTCCTTCGGTTTGATGTCATCCACGTCAGGTGAGCTATGCACGCGTAATTACATGAGCATTTTCATCACATCGGCTACCGTGAAAGATAAGTGATTTGACCCTGGTGGCGAAGGAAGCTATGTCAAAAGTAGATGAAATGCTGATACACTCCGGAAAGTATGGATGAAGTGTTGGCGAAATACCTTGGCTGCATCTTGTGCGGTTTGCGCAAGACCGTCAGTTGAGCGTAAAAGCGGGATCTCTCGCTGCACTATGCACAGTTTGTTGACGTGTTTATACAACCACTTAGGATTTGTACTGAGTTTCCCCGGTAAGTTCTGTTGGTGCTGGAGCTTGTCTTCGCAGATCAACTTGACGCAGTGCATTCGTTGAGTTGTCTAAGTACCCCAGTTTAGGTTACCGGGACAGGCTTGTAAGCGTGCCAAGATGAATCCCTTAAGGCTATGCATTTTCTAGTACGGCTCCTCAGGAACGAATTCACTTGCTCCGGGCGACGTACCTTGTTTTCTGACGCATTTACCACTAGCTCAGTGAATTGGGTGACGAACAACATTCAGGCGACATAGGGCGGCTACTCGGCCAGGAAGGACCAGTCGGTTTCTTGAACGAAATTAGACAGTATATAGTAATGTGTAACGACATGGGTTTCCACATTGTGCTCACTGATGTACTCCAAATAATAGATGTAAAGACAGAGCAAAATGGCGTAATTGCTATGGCCAGTTGGTGCATCTATGGTCACGGTGTCGACCATTAGTTCCTCGTTGGAGAGCACAAGGTCAAAAACAGAGAGTGTCACTCGTTAGGAATCGCGTGGGAGAGGTGGCGTGGTTGTACAGAGATAGATCGGCAGAGGCACATCACCTCTTACAAAGCAGCCTCGAATCGTTCGCTATGCGATGATGGCACTTCGATTGCGTGCATGTTGAAGTCCCCCACCAGAAGGACGTGACTGTATGGTTGTATCAGGACTCGTTTCATCAAAGAAGCTAGGCATTGATCCAATTCCAAGGTGGACATTGCAGGGCAGTACACTACTGCTAGTAAGCACACATCACCAACTCTTAGGTGTAAACGACAGTGCGTCCTAATCATACTGCATGAACTGTTGTCGCAGTGAGAGTTGTGCATATTTTCTGTTGTTTGCTCCAAGCATGTATATTTATATTCTCATGCATGTGTCCGCAGGGGTTGTGTAAATGCTGAAAATGAACCTATTAGGGTTCATAAAAATTATTTGGACTTTCGAATTGATTCATCACAATTAGCTTGACTAGAAGACATGTGAAAGAATGCAACACCTACTCCCGACTAATCCTGTATTGTCTTTAGGTATTCATACCAGCAGTTCACAAGCTACATAGCACAGCCTAGTAAGGAAAGATCCAGACGCGTTTCCCCCTATTGGGGCTCGTCAGTGGTGCGCATTTCCTCAGTCCTCTACTGGGGATCAAACCCATGACCTCTAGAGTCAGTTACCAAGTATCCAGCAGCTTAAGTCACTGAGCCATGGGGGATGTTGGCTGAGCTACATACTTTGCAAGGTAATTGAGATTTAGCACCACCTATGTTTCACTGTCACTGACAGTGGTTAGCCTGCGAGGTGATGACCTCCTCTCGCTAGTTCCTATCTCCATAGTATTTGAAACCAGGAGTGGCTACTCTGAACCTTCATTAGACAGTTTGCCAGCAATATGAAGTGCTCAGTCAGCCAGCAGCAGGATTGGGGCGACCCATGGTAGGAAAGGGAATGAGAAAAATTGGTAAGAGAAGTGGGTTAGCATAATTAATGAGGGCAAATCATTCAGCTACTCGTTCCCAAATCGCCTCACAATATTTTTTTGAGTTTGCGGTGTCGTTACTCTTTATAACCTACGTCCAACCTATGTTCCCCTGCATTATACAGTTACTCGGAGTCAAGGTGAACTTGCAGTGTGTTTCGCCCTCAGTTGACAAATAACCGTTTACGGTAGTAAAATATCCCATTGGATGATTGAAAGTCGATGCAAGCGAACATTTTCAATAATTCCTTTTCAGTCTTTACAATTATATGTAGAAAAAACAAAATATTTCACACAAAATAAGGGTTAGTAAGAAGTTCGGTTCACAATCACTGATCAAGAGCAATCAATATCCGTTAGGTTACCAATGCACTGTACCTAATACTCCTTGAGTCGGATATCGCAGTTCGGGTGGGCCAAGGCAGTTTTAATGTCCGCACGAAGCTTTTCTGCACACAAAACTCCGGCTCGTACTGTCAAATCGTCATCGCTTCCGCAGATTCAAACAAACACCTGCGAACGCAATTTGATTGGTTATCCGGTGGTTAATAGATCAATTTGAATGACTCAGCCAGGTTGGTGACGTTGCCAGTGTCGGCGAGATGCGTGGCTATGGAAGAGTTGGTTGGTTTTCGACAAACAGTCATGAGCTAGGCCGGATGGTGTTCCTTCACCCTGTCAGACCGGCCTCTGCTCACAAAAATAAGAGAACGAATAAATAAACATTGATTTGGCGTGGACGAGCCGCTTGTCTTCGGGGCTAGTTCTAACCATTTGGCTACCGCCGAACTGGATTTGCATTTCACCTGCTACGAAAGTGTGTCTAAAGCATGAGAAAGGCGACGAGTTATCATCTCAACAGCGATTTCTATATTTTATGGTTGGTATTTGGAGAAATATGGGTCTTCGTTTGATTGTACGTGTTATGGAGGTCTTCTCCCTTGACCCCGTGTTGGCTTTCAGGAAACTGTCAGGGCAACCATCTTCTCTTAGCGTCCAACTTATGCGCTTTAGTTCTTCGGGAAACGTTTTGTACAAGCAACTACTTTCTGCTCGACTCATTAAACTGATGATCAGGTTCCGTTTTAATTTTATTGGGACGAAATTGGGGAAATTCAGGTATTGTCCATTCCATGTGTGTTTCCTGTACACATAAGGTTGTAACGCGCCACTATCGAGTCGCTTCATTGTGACGTCAAGGAAGAGAAAAGCATCATTTACCTCCACTTCGGAAAGGAAATTTATCGCTTCTTGCGCCTGATTGAATTCAATGGTAAGGTCCTCGATGGTTCGAGAGGAATGGAACAGTACAAAGGTATCGTCGTTACTTCGTTCAAGACTGAGGTGCATGACGACCGATTTCAAGTTATCCAGTTCATGCATACGCAGAAAAACATCGGCAAGAAACGGTCCAAATGGATAGCTCTTAGACAATTCCATTGTGCTGTCGATACACTTCATCGATAAACAGGAACTGGATGTTGAAAGTACACCGAAGCAGCAGTTCCTTCAGGGCCATGGTTGGTATCCCAGTAGCCATCTGCATTTCTTCGACATAAGCACAAATATAATTTATAGTTTCAAATAACGGCAGATTTGTAACAAGTGCTCACATCGAGAAAGCATATGCTTATGATCCGTACCAATTAGATCGTGCACGGTATTTACAAAATTAAAACTGTCCTTAAGGCTGTGCACAATAACTCGTTTTCGAATAGGTTCCAGAATCTCGATCAACCACCACGCAGTAGAGTGTTATGGTGCGTTCTTCATATCTAAGACTGGTCGTAGGGGGACGTAAGGCATATGTGTTTTAAGCATTACTTGAACATTCGAAAATATTCAATACATGCTATCTCTTGAGGCGGCTTGCCTTAAATGGAACAGCACCTAAGTATGAAAAGCACGGTAAGAAGACGAAAACTGGTAGATGCATGCATTACGTATTGTCTCTTCAGTACCATTAACAATAACCGGTATGCAACCATATACTTAAATATGTGTGTGACCGAATAAGCATTAGGTGGAAAATGAATGACGGAAGTTCCACCCCTATGTCCACGGCAGTCTTAAGCTGATAAATAATTACTGTTGAACACCTAAGTAAGCAGAAGTACTCCAGGTTAGCCCCACATCCAGCAATGCATTCGCTGTCCAACATCTCATAATTGACTGTATCCTTAAATCGCAGTAAATCCCAATGTGCGTTTCTTGGTCACACGAGATTGTGGAGAAAACGCCGACTTAAATATAATCTACGTAACGACAGAGGCTCCAGATTGTCTGCCTAGAGGAATGTGGTTGAATAGCCAATGATACGTTTCGTGAATACACGTTGAACACTTGCAATGAACTTCGAAGCACATTTTCGTGGGTTCCTGAACAAATCGCAGTAATGTACAAGTAGAGGTCTAATACCGCCTTTCGAAGCAATTAATCTTGTTTCTTTCTGGGTCACAGCATCATACAAAATTATGTCAAGCTAGTGGTGGCTCAGATGACTGTTTAGATGTTGGTTTTCTCATCAACTTTGACATTGTTCTAAACGTATTGTCACTAATCCTAGAGTCGGTCAGTGCACGATCTTCTCTATCATCCCATTAGGTTGTGTAGCTAGGTGCCTTGCCTAAGAAGCATTCTGGGAAGACATTTTTCTTAAGTCAAGATTCTACAATATGCGCTTCTTTGCCAGCAAGTTCGATGATTTTGAGCTTTCAAAAGGTTGTAAGTGCTCTGGTAATGACTCCGCGTCTGAACGACTTTGGTCAGTGCCATAAATGTCCTATGCTGCGGTGTCGCACGCATTGTTAGCTGGTGTCCTCATGCCTCCAAGTTAGCATGCGCGCACACTTAACCCTGTGCGTGTGTTCGACTCTTAATATGCTTATCAGACCACAAAGCCGAGATTATTATTTACTGATTTCAAACCATCTGTCATGTTACTGAATTACGATACATAAACTTTTATTGATAACACACATTGTTGAATATTTTTGAACACGTTGTGCACTTAGCAGATAGGTATTACTCTTACGTAAACTCCTATATATTTATCCTGTTTGGGTTTGGAACAATGGCTTACTAATGGCAAAAGATCTAGGGCATAACGAGCACCTCTAAGATGGCCTACGTGAGCATCACTGGCCTCAAAATAAAAGGCGTCAACAACGAGTTTAAGTTCAATGGCATTGGAAGTTTTCGGTGAACACTTTCCCTATGAATTCAAATTGCCCAGTCAAAGCTAAGCCACTAGTATGGAAATGGATTTGATTGAACAGCACACGATCGAGTGTACAGAATAAGATACTGGCTTCTGGAGCACCCGCCTTGTGTTTACATTAGGACACATCATATCTACCAGGGCCTATGTTTACATCGAAATAAGCATTGGTCAATGGTGTAGTTTGCGTCCGGTCGAGAATTCAGAAGGCTTCCGTGTCCAGCGTGTACGTAGGTCGTAACAGCCAAAGTAAGTTACACTGCAAAGCAATACCACGTAGGCGGCTGGATGCCGATATCAAAACCACCTAGTAAGAGACCACAGTAAACAAAACAGCAAGGTAAAGAGACGAGGGAGAATCAGTGGTTGTCTACCCGAGGTACAACGATCTCCTTCCTTTGGGAATCACTAGACGGTCACACTTGGACCTGCTACATCATCCCCTCCCCCTGTTAACATGCGCTGTCCTCAGTGCCTATAGTAGTCCTGGTAAGTCCCGATCTACTGATGTGAAGAACAACTGATGAGTGTAGTGTACTGGGTGCGAGCGGTTCCTCGACAAGCAGTGTGATCACTGGAAAGTTTATGATCGCCTCAAAGGGTAGCGATCCAGCTTGAGGGACAGCTGTTGGGAGCAGGTAGAATCGCTGAATCTGTATTATGTGTCTGGTTGACGACATGTTGATGTGAGAAATAAGGGATGAGCGCTGTGTATTAGGTTCGAGAGATTCCATGACAAGCAGTATGGTCATTGGAAATTTAATGGTTGCCTCAAAGAGTAACGATCCAGCTTCAGCGACTGCAGTCGGGAAGTGGGAGGATCGCCAAATATTTAGTGTGCGTCCCATCATGTATTCCGAGGATTTCAGTGTCCAGCCTGTACGTAGGTCGTAAAAGAACTAGGAAGCTGTAATGTAACTCAAATGCCTTGTAAGTGACTGGATGCTACCTAGTAAGAGACCACAGTAAACCAGACGTGAAGGTAAAGTGAACAGGAAGATGCATGCCATTTTGCAGGATACGACCAAATTCATGCTTGACCCGATACAAAAAGATAACACCGCAAATGATGAGACTTGACTCACCGAGTGGCTGAAAAGAACTCAAGCACGACAACAATATTGCAGGCTGCTTGCTCCTGTGTCTAACTACATGTGGCTCCCACCTACCTCGCATCCACTGGCTACCAAATTGCTTAAGGCCAACATACTAATGCTTCCGATCATCGACATATCCGGCTCTGCTGCACACGTGGTTACCAAGTGGCTTGTTGACTTACTAGAACCACTACGTACAGAACTATCGGTCCACACCCGGAGTGATTCTTTTGATTTTGTTAAACAAGTAGAAGACAAGTTGCTGCTCTCTTTTGACGTAGAAGCACTCTTCCCGAATGTTCCCTTGATAGCAACAGTTGATTTCATTTGCGAATCCCTAAGCGAAAACATTGACATCGGTATTCCGGTCCAATGGTAGGGAGACGGAAGGCAGCGCTTGCCCAAAGGACGGTTAGATCATTAAAACGGAGGCGGACGAATAGGGAGACTGATGTAGTGGGGGCGATTCGCTGGAGAAACCCAGGCCCAATAGAACGGGACAGGAGCGGCGTCCGTGGGTGAGCCCTGTTAAAAGTCGGTCCTTCAGGGACAAAAGGTATATTCAGCAAACAAAAGGACCAGGCGAAAACGCAGGCAGAGGGCGAGTGAAACATATCGGTATATACAGCTAGTTGGATCCATAATTAACCACCTTTGTGAATGCATAACATTTTTCCATTGATTCAGTCAAACAAACTCACTCCAATGCGTCCAACAGTTGCCCAATCAGCGTGCATGCGAGAAACGTGTGAACGTCCAATTAGCTGCCGCCTTTCCTTGCGGCAGCCTAACGGCTTCCTTGCTGGGCTGGCACCGCACGTTCGTTCGAGTGTATACTCCCATCACATCCTCCCTTTTTTCATGTTCTTGCTGCTGTACTTTGCTAAATAGTCCATACACTTTACCACTCCGCGTCCACTTTGTTGGATCTGCCGAGGTCACCTCATTGCCGCACGCAGTATAACGCTCTCTCCCTGATTCATGCTGTCGCCTCGGACATCTTCTCAGCTGTACTCGGTTTCTTATCAGCTTCTTCCCTCCAACATTTACTTCGTATGACCTTTCACCGACTTTCGCAGCCACGACTCCTTTTCTCCACCGCTCCTGTCCATCGGTAATTGGTTCAACCCATACTTCTTCCCCCACTGTCAGCTCAGGCAATTCCCGTGCGCCGTTGTCGTAATACCGTTTCTGAGTAGCCATTCGCCTTTTCAAACTGTTCTGTACTTTCTCAAGTTGTGGCGTGACAGGGCGCAGAAGTATTGAGGATGCAGGCATCACAGTTCTGGTCCTTCGACTGTATAGGCGCCACACTGGGCTCAGGCCGATATCCGTTGAAGGAGTGTTGCGACTCTCCAGTAGCATGAGGTATGGGTCCTCCCGAGTATCTCTAGCCTTCGCTAATATTCGCTTGGCTTGCTTCACTGCCGACTCTGCCTTCCCATTTGATTGACTGCGATAGTGACTGGTTTGCCGGTGTGCGAATTCCCATTTGGTTGCGAAAACCTGGAATGTCCTGCTGCTGAACTGGAGACCGTTGTCCGAGACTAGCTCCTCCGGTATCCCGTGCCGTGCGAATTGACATCTGAGTTTTTGATTACTGCCTCCGTGGTTGTGGTGGTGAGTAAATCGATTTCAAAGTAATCACTATAGTAGTCCACCGTGAGTAAGTAATCCTTTCCGTTGTCCCAGAATAGATCCACTGCTACCTTTTGCCACGGTCGGTCCGGAACATCATGCAGCATCATCGGTTCTTTCGTTTGCCGAATGTCGTGTGAACGGCACGCCTCACAGTTAGACACATGATCCTTGAGCTGACCTGTCATTCCTGGCCAGAACGTCAGTTCTCTTGCTCGATTCATGGTCTAATTTGCACCCAGGTGAGCGCGATGGACATGCTCCAGCATCTCCTTTCGGAGAGAAGAAGGGATTAGGATTCGACTTCCCTTGAACAACAGACCGCCACAGACAGTGAGTTCGTCCCGAAAATTGAAGTAGGGTGTTAATTCTTTGGGGAGCTACTTCTTTGTTTCTGGCCACCCATTGAGTATAACGTCTCGCAAAGCTGCAAAAGTTTGGTCTTCCTCCGTGAAATGCCTTATGTCTTTCAAACGGTTTTCTGTCACTGCCAGATGCTGCACCATGCTAACTGTCTCAATCTCTTCTAGATGATGTTCGGCCACTGGCGGATGTGCTCTCGACAGGGTGTCCGCGATGAACATCTGTGTGCCAGGTCTGTAGACAATGTCAATGTCATACTTCTGGAACCGGATGAGCATACGCTGCAGACGGCGAGGAACGTTATTCAGTGGTTTGGTGGCTATCGACACCAGCGGCTTATGATCAGTGTACACGGTTGTCTTTCTTCCAAAAGTATAATCATTGAAACGCTCCATGGCATAGACCACTGCTAGCATCTCTTTCTCGATCTGTGCGTACCGCTTCTCGGCCTCTGTGAGTGCTCGACTGCGGAAATCCAAAGGTCTTCCGTTCTGCAACAGAACAGCACCTATTCCACTCTGGCTACTATCACACTGTACCTCCAATGGTTGTGCTGGATCGTAATATCCGAGTACGGGCGCATTACTGATAAGGTTCTTAATGGTTTCGAAAGCCAACTCCTGTTCTTTCCCCCAGCTCCAATTTACTCTTTTGTGAGTTAACTGCCTAATCGGAGTCATGACATCAGCGAGTCCTGGTAGGAACCGGCTTAAATAATTCACCATACCGTTTAGGCGATGGACTGCCTTCACATCGCTAGGGGACGGCATCTCTTGTATCGCCTTAATCTTCCCTGGGTCAACCCTGATTCCGTCGGATGTTAACACATGCCCATGGAAAATCACCTCCTCTTTCCGCAGCTCTAATTTCTCGCGTTTTAGCTTGATGTTCTTTTGCACGCAACGCCTCAGGAACCGGTCTAGCTTAGTGTCATGCGCTTCTTCGGTAGAACCGTAAATCAGAACGTCATCTGCCACACAGGTTACGCCATCTAAATCATCTATTGCTTGCACCAAACGCTTTTGGAAAATTTCGCTAGACACCTTCAGGCCAAACGGTAATCGCAGCCAACGATAACGTCCGAACGGTGTAGCAAATGTGGTGAGGAAACTGGATTCGTCGTCTAGAACAACGTGCCAGAATGCGGAAGAAAGGTCTACTTTCGTACAAAACTTAGCTATTGTCAAACGTGGTAAAACATCTAACGTCGGTAGCGCATAATGTTCTCCACGCAGGGCCTCATTCAGTGGCTTCGGGTCTATGCATACGCGTAGTTCGCCATTTTTCTTCGTAATGATTGCGACCTGGCTAACCCAGTCTGTTGGCTCATCAACCTTTGCAATCACACCCTGCATAACCAGCTTGTTCAATTCCGCGGAAAATCGGTCACGTAACGCAAATGGGACTCTCCTAGCAGGTAACGCAATTGGGCGTACCAAAGGATCTAACGACAGGTGAGCGGTAACCTCAAATTCCCCCATCCCCCCACCCAACCGAAAAATGTAAATAATGCTCCCACCCTATCCCTTTCCAAAAACACCTTGACAATACTCTGTCACATTTACACTACATGAGATAGCTCATGACCACCAGATGCTGGCACTAATGTACAACAGCAATGACCAATGCTTATTTCGATGTAAACACAGGTCCTGGTAGATATGGCGTGTCCTAATGTAAACACAAGTCGGGTGCTCCAGAAGCCAGTATCTTATTCTGTAAAATCGATCGTGTGCTGTTCAATCAAATACATTTCCATACTAGTGGCTTAGCTTTGACTGAGCAATTTGAATTCATAGGGAAAGTGTTCACCGAAAACTTCCAATGCGATTGAATTTGAACTCGTTGTTGACGACTTTTATTTGGAGACGAATGATGCTCACTTAGGCCATCTTACAGTGCTTGTTATGCCCTAGATCTTTTGCCAGTAGTAATCCATTATTCCAAACCCAAACAGGATAAATATATAGGAGTTTACGTAAGAGTAATACCTATCTGCTAAGTGCACAACGTGTTCAAAAATATTCAACAATGTGTGTTATCAATAAAAGTTTATGTATCGTAATTCAGTAACATGACAGATGGTTTGAAATCAGTAAATAATAATCTCGGCTTTGTGGTCTGATAAGCATATTAAGAGTCGAACACACGCACAGGGTTAAGTGTGCGCGCATGCTAACTTGGAGGCATGAGGACACCAGCTAACAATGCGTGCGACACCGCAGCATAGGACATTTATGGCACTGACCAAAGTCGTTCAGACGCGGAGTCATTACCAGAGCACTTACAACCTTTTGAAAGCTCAAAATCATCGAACTTGCTGGCAAAGAAGCGCATATTGTAGAATCTTGACTTAAGAAAAATGTCTTCCCAGAATGCTTCTTAGGCAAGGCACCTAGCTACATAACCTAATGGGATGATAGAGAAGATCGTGCACTGACCGACTCTAGGATTAGTGACAATACGTTTAGAACAATGTCAAAGTTGATGAGAAAACCAACATCTAAACAGTCATCTGAGCCACCACTAGCTTGACATAATTTTGTATGATGCTGTGACCCAGAAAGAAACAAGATTAATTGCTTCGAAAGGCGGTATTAGACCTCTACTTGTACACTTCTGTGATTTGTTCAGGAACTCACGAAAATGTGCTTCGAAGTTCATTGCAAGTGTTCAACGTGCATTCACGAAACGTATCATTGGCTATTCAACCACATTCCTCTAGGCAGACAATCTGGAGCCTCTGTCGTTACGTAGATTATATTTAAGTCGGCGTTTTCTCCACAATCTCGTGTGACCAAGAAACGCACATTGGGATTTACTGCGATTTAAGGATACAGTCAATTATGAGATGTTGGACAGCGAATGTATTGCTAGATGCAGGGCTAACGTAGAGAATATCTGGCTACTTAGGTACTGTTCCACTTAATATAAGCCGCTTCAAGTGATAGCATGTATTGAATATTTTCGAATGTTCAAGTAACGCTTAAAACGCCTATGCCTGACGTCCCCCTACGCTCAGTCTTAGATATGAAGAACGCACCGTAACACTCTACTGCGTGGTGGTTGATCGAGATTCTGGAACCTATTCGAAAACGAGTTGTTGTGCACAGCCTTAAGGACAGTTGTGATTTTGTAAATACCGTGCACCATCTAATTGGTACGGATCATAAGCATATGCTTTCGCGATGTGAGCACATTTTACAAATATGTCGTTATTTGAAACTATAATTTATACCTGAGTTTTGTTAAAGAATTTAGTTCCCTTCAACCAGTTGAACAGCACGGAAATAAGACAAAGACTGTTAGATGCATGTATTTCCTATTGTCCCCTCAGTACCATTAAGAATAACCGATATGCATTGATATAGGTTACAGTGGCTGCAACCAGACAAGCATGAGGTTCAGAAGGAATGACAGAAGTTCACACCTACGTGTAGTGCTGCTTTAGGCTGACAGACAATTGTTTCTAAGCACATAAGACTGGCTTTATTCGGCTTATAGCCACAGACTCAGCAAACCGAAGGAAGCGAGGAGTAGTGTGATGCAACATAACTCTTCTCGGTGACCCGAGTCTAATAGGTGTTTGCCTATCGAGGGTGCCAGCGATCTGCGCGAACATGGAATCTGACGACGGTTGGCACTCTGTGTAACTTCACGCTGAACCCATTTTAGTACATGCTCCTTTAATCGGGAAGTCAGCGTTCTATTGGTGCTGCCCATGTAACTGTTTCCGCAGTCACATACAAATTGGTATACACAGGGTGAGTTGGCCCCAATAGGTGAGCTTCCTTCGTTGGAGGTATGGGCAAATTTCGTATTCGGTTGATGACGACAACTTGTGCAGCATAGTAACTTCCTTGTGTAGCCGCAACTATACTCGTAGATGTCTACAGCGTGGCTAATTCACCTTCGAAAGGTAACTCGATATACACTTTCTTCTTGGCTGCCGTGTGCACCAAGTCCTTTGGCCCTCGCGGTTGGCTGTGTTTCTCGATAAATCTCCGAGGGTAGTCGTCCGCCATTAGTGTTGCTGTAATTAACACTAGCTCATCGTCCAGACAATCGGTCGAACAAATTCGTCTGGCAGGACTAACGAGAGTTTTCACAAGTGTCCGTTTGTACCGCACTGGTGTGGAGCTGGTGAAGGGCAGGTACTGACCGGACCAAGTTGATTTTCCGTAAATGGACCACTTAATCAATCCCTCCTCCCTGCGACTTATAAGTGTGTCCAGACCATTGTTCTGTCCCAATTCGCATGTAACCTGTAAGTTAGCATGAGTACAATTGAGTTGTTCTACGAAATGTGTGAGTTGTTGCTCCGACGAACAGAAAGCAAGATCTCATCGACATATCTTTTGTAGTAAGGCGCCTGGGCTATTACCGAAGTTGAACTTGAGACTTTTGAGGTGCGCTCTAGGCACCTTTGAGCGACAGCTAGTCCCATTGCTGATTAACTTGTATATTCGTCCCCACGTTGAATATAAGGTTCAAGCATGGCGTCCGTGGTTAAAACGAGATATTCTTCTCTTGGAGCAGCCCCAAAGAATAGCCACCAAGGCAACACGTGGATTTTCCGGTCTCAGTCACGAACTGCACCGTCACTTACTCCGTGTGTTCTCCTCAGCATACAGACGGCTTCGCAGAGCTCTCCTTCTCATCCATCGGATGCTAACTGAGAGCGAGCACCCATATACATCGCTGCTGATCCTACCCCCTTACAAACAATGAAGAGACAACCACCTGAGACAAATAACGCGAGACTCCCGTTGGAACTGTATACGACTTTTTACTCCCCTAGAATATGTTCACACTAGAATGCATTACCAGCACATGTGGTAAAGGCACCAAACATCACTACATCCGAATGACGACTGAATTTGCATCTACGTGATAGACGCTACACAACGGTATGATAAATTGCAATGTCTAGACAACTGACAATTCACGTTTCACGCCAGCGCATTTCGATTTCAATGTTCTTTCAAATTTGACATCTTGTAGCTCTTGTAAAGCTATTACTTTTATCAAATCATACACTACTGAATGATCGAATTGAGCTATTGAACCTACACCAGCAAGTATAGCATTGCTTGAATGAATTTCAAGTCGATTCGCGATCAGTGTAAGACGAGTGACCTAAACGTTTACGAGAAAGGTGGTTACATGTAGCTACATCCTGAGTGATATTGTCGAAATCGATAGGAATTACGTTGCGAAATGTTGACATTTGCATAGTACTGTTTGCTATTTTAAGTCATCATCGATAGCCGGTTGAACAAGTATCTATGCTACTCTCAGAATGAAACGCAAACGAGGCAGTGGAGCTATTTTCATACTCGAGCTAAATGAGAACAGTATCCTAAACATCAGGAAGATTGCACAAAGGAGGAGGAAGGGTAGAGATTCGTGTGGTCATGAATGTGCCAATTGGTACATGACGTCAGAAAGTACACGCTTTTTTCATTTGCGGTTGACAATCAGCTAAGGACGAAATCCACTGATTCCCAATTGTAACATTTGTAGACACGCGTGACAGGAATCAGTGAATATCCTAATCTACTTGGCCACCAACGACTCTGACATTAATTTCTAGCTGATGGCCAGGGGGCTACATACGGTAGGACACAGCTACCCGGTTATCTGAATACTATGCCAATAGTAACCGAACTATCTAGTAAATTTAACCGAACCGTTCATCATTGAGATCAGGTAGTTCAAAATTTATGTGCGTGTATATATTAGACTGAACGCCCACATTGATAAACCTGATTTTGCCGAGACACGCGCAAGATGAACTAAATGGGATTATCAGTTGCAAAACTCTAGGACGTGCGTTTGGTCATTGGTGTCGCAAACGTTTCAATTGGAGTGCTAGATGGGTATCCTCCGACCTCATCCGCCTCCGCTAGAAGGCGCTCGGACTCAAAATGCATCTGGCAGTATATCTCCGTCAGCCGATAACGAAATACTGTAGCGTGGGCAGTGGACTCTAACATGGCAGCAAACAGTTGAAATAATGATGGCGTGAGGTGGTTGAGTCAGTAAGCAGTAAAATTTCCTGTATTCTCTTGTGAGTTCAGAAGACAAGTACTCTTGTGTTTTGGAGATGGTAATACTGATTGATGCGTATACTTGCAACTTGCTCGTGCGGCACTCCTCAGCTCTATGCATCTATAGAGTGTAGCAAAGTCCGTAACTAGTCGGTACTGCTGACCGACTCACCTACATTGGTAACGCTAATACAGCACCATGCGTGCTTGGTCGTCATGCAAACAAGTGCTAGCGAAACACCTGAATCGACCTTGTCGATTCGACCGTAGGTCGGCTAATCGAACCGCATTGACCTGACTTGACCGAACAAAACGATAAGCGTTTTCAACTGGTCTGCACCATATTTTAGCGTCCATGTGAATCATACATTTTTTTGTTCTGAGGACTTGGCTCCTAGTTTTCTTCTGGGGTTTGAAGTGTTGCAGAGTTACCGGTTATTTTTGATTGGAGTAGAGCAGGTGGAAAGATCTAGCAGGAAAGTGGATAACTACCATGCTCTATGGGTGTCTGTGTGTGCCTGCTGACTAAGCCAGAAGCGAAGAAGGACAACGGAGCCTTTTCAGCGCACACTAACCCGTTAGATATAGTTGCGTGTCGCAATCCATGCACACAGCGTCAACTTCAAAATGACCCACAACATGTTTGCGTTTTGTTTACAGGTGTCCACTACATTTATTGTTGCTGAGTCAATCCCCTACTTCTAACCAGTCGAACTTTTCCGGGAACATGCACTAAACGTCAGTCTGACATTGCGAAAGAAGAGCAAATATCGTTATTTTGGAATAGTAATATAAGAACATTTAAATTGGACGCTTCCAGGGTGTGCGGTCCAGCATCCGTCAGTCGGAGCACTTCCTTCGCGTCCACTCTTGGTTACATCGTTTAACCCAATCAACACAACGATGTTCGTAATCTTAAAATTGACCAAGGTGTTTTAGCTATTGTGCTGCATGTGTAATCATCGTTCCACTTAATAAGCATGAAAACATTCAATGTGTGCTAAAACCATACCGGCTATTAAACTGTAATCGACTCGAGACCAATCAAGACCTACACTCACGTGATGGTATGTATCAATCGATTTCACACGGTCGTAAAATTATATGCGTCTCAATAACTCTTGTTGAGGTCTGATCGCTCTGTATTTAGGTGAGCGGAGATTGGCTCATATCAAACAGAACAAATGTTTGGGAGAGCAGAAATGGGTAGTGCGTGGTCATCGCACCTAATAAAGAGCACACCGCTGTCGGGTCAACCGCTGTAAGTGAGCTCGAAAGTGGTCGAGATGTTCTTCCGATAAACTGGTTATTAAAATAGCGTTTAGGTAGGAATATGGGAAGTCTAGGCCACCATTGACATCGTAGATGAAGCATTGGAAGGTTTGCGCAGCGTTTCATAGTCCAAATGGCGTACTTAAAAATTCAAACATGCCGAACGGAGTGATGACGACTGTTTAAAGAATGCCATTTTCTTCTAGGTATCTGGTGAAAGGTGCGAAACAAGCCCGAACCTGCTGAAGATCACCTTGGATGTGAAGCATGCGGTAAGATCCTGCATGTGTGGGATGGGATACCTATCTGGGACGGTTAGTCGATTGAGTGCGCGGTACTCACTACAAGGACGTCAGTCACCAGATTTCTTAGGGATCACCTGCAGTGCAGAGGATCAAGGGCTGTCGGGAGGGTGGATATTTGCAAGTTGTAGCAGGCGCTCTAGCTAGCTTAAGTTTCTAAGATGATTGTCGGCGTGGACGGCTTGAGACAGGTTGGCCATTCGTCCGAGTGTATTGCGTGACTTGGGAGGCCACGGACGGAGCTGCGTTCATCGGTTGAACGAGCTGGGAATACTGGGAGAAGAGGTTGTCGTAGTCTGGCGAGGTCTGAGGAAAGGCGTAGGCTGGTGTTATAGATGCAATACAGACATTGCTGCTATGTGCACTGAGTTTCGTTGCAGTGTCGAATATCAGCTGGCATTTCGCGCGGACCAAGAGTTTGAAATGCCTGAGAAAGTCAGTGCCGATGATGGCAAAGGGAACTGCAGCGACGGGGAATACCCAGTGGAACATCACCGACGACATAGGTCCAGTGTAAGTGACCGATGATCATAGGTGGTTAATGGTGTGCCATTGGCGGCACTTTGGCTTGTCGACAAAGCAGCAGCTGGCTCACTTGGAATAGGGTGCATGACGCTGACCTCCGTCCCGATAACAACTAGGCACTGGGTTTCGGAATCATAATCCCTAATGTGGCTGAGAGGACTTTGGGCTTTGCCGACACCGTTTGTCGACATTACGGGCCTGCCTGGAAGTTTCCCTGCTACGCGAGTGGTAAAAGCAAAAGCCTGAATTGTTGCACTTCTCGTGACGGAGTGATGAACTAGAGCTGCTGCGCTGTTTACGGTCTAGGGAGAGTTCCTTCACTTGGCGTTGTCCTGACGCTAGTTTCGCTGATAATGCGTCCATCGCTGGCGACTCACCAGTCGCGGATGTCGCTGGGGCTTCGAGCGGGCGCAGTTCATTGGATGTTCTAGATTCGTTTGTTGGCTGATGTCGTTCGATTACACAGTCTGCCAATTATGCTACTGCTGCGAGAGGCAGGGCACTTGCCACAACGAGGATGGCCTGTGTGTTATCCAGAAGACGTTGTATACACATTTGGCGGAGAATCCCCGAGTCCATGCTGGGTTTGCATAGGAGCTGTTGCATTTGTTGCAACAAGTCTGTAGGCATCCTGTCCCCCAGTTGCAGATCCGTAACTAGTTGCTACAGTCGGAGCTTGTCGGAGGACGTGATTCGCTAGATAATCGTCTGCTTTAAAGTCCCATATTTCGCATCGGGAGGAGGGCAAGCTATGGTGTCTCTCACCTGGTAGCATACACTTTGCGGAATCAGAGACATAAGTTGGTGATATTTATCAGAATGCGAAGAAATTCTATCATTGTAAATTGTGGATTCCAAATGTGCAAACCATAATAACGGGTCATTCTCCCAAGAAGTTGCGGGAGGCTAGCTCGATGGCACTAACCACTTACGTAGATGGTTTATCATCAGAACTATTCATCGTGAGAAATGAAAAAGTATATGCGGTAGGTGAGAAATGAAAACGATAGAGATGAATGAATCAAAAAGTCACTAGAACGACCTCACCAGAATGAAAGTTCTAAATGGCACGCGGCATACTCTGGACCGGGGTCCCAAATTGTTGGGTGGCGCCTTGTATACTGTATCGACAATGACGCGACAATGAAGCACTATCCTTATTTGTGCGAACACAATCTATGCCATCACTCTTATTGGCGCACGTTAATTAGGCATGTTTCCTTCCCTCATTACACCAGCTCTCCTGGCTTCCGCTCGCGACACGTTTATGAAATCTGAGGTTCCGGAATAATTATTCTATGTCCATTTCGCTCCCGTAGCTCTGCTTCCACGCATCCCATTCTGACCGATCCGGAGTCTTTCGATTACTCGTGCTTTGCTTGAACGTGGATGTATCGCACTGCTTGTGGTTGTTCCGGGAGGATGAAACAACGTCGGTACTGTCCGATTTATTAAGTTCTCCATAAATCCTCTCCCCGCTTTGCCTGGCTCAGGTTCACTACCGGGCGCCGCTCGTGCCCCGTTTTCGTCTCGGTCCGTCAGGGCAGTATTGCTGTGTTTGCTCCCCCCCCCCCATTGGGCCCGTTTCCCTTTCCGTTCGCTTCCGTTCGCTTCCGTTTTAGTAGGCTTTCTGTCCTCGGGGCAACCGCTGTCTGCAGTCTTCATACACCCACCACTCCTCTAAGTTGCTTTTCTCTCGCGTGCCATGGCCGCAGTAGAGCGGCGTTCATCCAGCATTGCGGCACCCCGTTGTCAAAATTAAAGTTCTCTACTCTCCGATCGAGTAGAGCGTACGGGTCATACCAGCCATCTTTCAACTTCCGTGCTCCTGGCCCTCCAAGTTCAGGGCGATCGTGATTTCCTATCTTGTCGTTTTCTCCTACGCTGTATGGGTTCCACTTGTGGGTCGCATACCTGGCATCGTAGTTGCGCTTATTCTTTGCTTGTCGAGACCTGGTTTCTCTACTGGTGGTTGCTTCTAAACGTAATCAGAATGTAATCAGAAGGAACCGAATGCATCTGAGGCAACACCGGGAACGAGAAGGTGAACCTGCAGTAAAGCACTTGACGCCTTACGGAGAAGTCACAACGACGGAGGCAGGGAAGAAGACACGGAGCGGAAGAGTGTACGGAGTCTTCTGCGACACCGATACAGCTACTCCCGAAAAAGGGAAGGATGTGATAGGATTGTTCAAGCAAGCGGCAAGCGTGGCACAAGCAAACAGAGCAGTTGATTGGACGCCTGCGCGTAGTTCGTCTACGCGCTGATTTGTTCGCTGTTTCAGGTTTATTTAACTGATTCCAAAGAAGAGTCTCATGAGTGCAGCAGCGTCGTTAGTTCTGGCAATGACTTCGTTATTTATATCGAGGTTCCTACATGCTTGGCAGGCGTTCATTTCTGCTGAGCGCCTCTTGCTGAATAAACCGTTTGTCCTTGAAGGACGGATTTCTGCGACACCGCAGCATAATATTCAAGGCCTGAATTGCAAGATCTTATCGGAAGTATTCCGCTTTACAATCACACCGCTTCCCCTACCAAGTACAGAACTGATAACAAAACATCAGTACTTGCCGTCGTACTTACAAATGAGGAACTCATGTTTGACAGTCCATTTATAGTCAACCCACAGCTGTCTAGCCACCACCTCTGAGTCAGGTATTCTTGCACCTTCAACTTTTCTGAATAAGTGGAATACCAGCTGGCTAGGGCCAGAAAAGCAATAGCTAAGCTATTACATAAGATCCACATAACCCCAGCCAGATTAGAACTCTTCAAAATTCTCACTCGCCCCATTTTGGAATACTGCAGTATCCTTTGTGGCAGCATGAGGAAACCTAGCAGAGGACCTCTGGAAAGCTTACAAAGGTCATTTAGCAAACGTCTGCTAGGCAAAACATCCACTAAGAAATATCTCAAATGCTGCCAGCAATTCCAGTTCGATCTGCTTCGGCTACGAAGATTTAGACATAACCTGATTCTTCTGTACAACATGATTCATCAAAACGCCCACTTTTATTTGCCCTCCCTAGAACTACAACACAGTTCGACAATGGAGATACGCAATAAGTTTACGGATGTACCCAGATGCATGGTAAATCTGCAGTCTAACGTTTTCCTTATCACATATGCTGTCCTGCAGAATAAGCTCCATGTCAAAATCAGATCGTGTGAGAGCGAAACGGCCTTTCACGTTAAGCTCACTAACTACCTAGATTTGAACACGATTATGACCCTGTTCTCTTGGGAGAGATCATTTGATGATTTGTGCTAAGAAGGACCAGACAACACCTAATGAGTAAAACAAATTTTCTTATTGTACGACGCAGCACTAGCATTGCTACCATTCACTATACTAACTAGTGCACATTACGCCGAAGCACACCTGTGCGTTAATACAAACACTTGAAACAGCAAACGCAATGAAAATCACATAACAGTTTACCATTCATGCACGAGCATGACACCTTCTGTAAAATAGGATCTGTGCCAAATTTGGCCACAGTTTCTCACTCAATGAAAAATATACCTGTTCTTAGTATTATTGCTATGTCATCATACTGTGTGTTACGCTGAATGTCCGGAGGACCACACTGAACTAACACATACCATCACACGCTACATTTTGAACGACCTAGTTGAGACGACTGATTTGGGAATTTATGAGAGGTGGCTACCCTGACAGAACCTGGCTTTAGTTTGTTGGACACATCAGCAATCTGATCATAAGTGCTTCAGAAACGAAGAGGGTTCGTAGGACTAACACTTGTATGTCACTAAGGAATGCAGCTTGGCA
Source organism: Dicrocoelium dendriticum (assembly GCA_944474145.2). Classification (NCBI taxonomy): domain Eukaryota; kingdom Metazoa; phylum Platyhelminthes; class Trematoda; order Plagiorchiida; family Dicrocoeliidae; genus Dicrocoelium; species Dicrocoelium dendriticum. The sequence continues at coordinate 95,569,405 of OX104069.1, read as the reverse complement.
CAAGTACAGAGTTTGTCCTGGTCCAGAAACCTGGAGTGACTATAGGACCTAGCGCAGTCATTGTGTAGCGGGAACGACGCGGGAGGTGGGGCAGAGCGAGTATAGCCAACCACTGAACAATTAGCAATTCACAAACCCGTCCAGATATGGACGGTGTTTCCGTCCAACGGCGCAACGCGGACGCGGTTCTGTGACAGGGGATTCCAAGTGCCTACATGTGTGAGCTTCGGAACAAACCCTCCAAGTCTCCATCCTGTATTTCCGCTTCGCGATATCCGATTCCGGCCAGCCAGGAGTCGTTCGAAAGCTCACGATTTGCTCTCCCGTGGTTGCATCACTCGGCCCGCGTCCAGTCTTGTCGGTTCACGAATAGTCACAGGCTTCTGCCACCCTACATGCGCCCCCCTCTAGAAGTTGTTTTTCTCTCGTACCATGACCATAGAACGGTGGCTTTTCACCGGCGTTTCGTTCCTTCATTTTCGATTTGGAAATTTGGTCCTTTCCGGTCGAGTACGAGGTATGGGGCCTTTCCAACGTTCCCTGAACTTTTCGGCATCTGGCACTTCATGATCTGGCCGATAGTTGTTCCTCATTTTTAATTGTTCTCCAATCCTGAATCGCGTCCACTTGTGAGCCGCCTACCTGGCATCGTAGTTCCTCTTATTATGTGCCTGTCTGGCTTTTGTTCTTCTACTTGCAGTCGCTTGCAGTCGTTCGTTATGCAGTGTTGAATGTTCGCACCCCCTCGGTTTCGCTAAGCACGTATCGAGCGCAATCCGTGGTTCTCTGCCAAACTGTAATTCGAATGGCGAAACCTTGGTGGTCGACTACGTGCTGGTCCGATATGCAAGCAGAACTTCAAGCAATGTTTCCTCCCATGCTAACTCCGTGCAGTTTATCCACGTATTTATGGTCCGGTTGAACCGTTCCGTCATTCCGTTGGCTTGCGGGTGGTATGCCGAAGTGCGTCGCCTTTGGATGCTCTACTTGTCCAAACCACCTTAGATGCTTTCGACATGAAGCAGAGTTCTTGGTCGGTGATGCCACATGGTAGTATTCCATACCTTGATGGCACACTGAATTCGAATGCCTGCCACACGGTCTCGTCAGTCTGGTCCCCGATTTGTATGGCTCCCGCCCAGCAAGTGAAGTGGTCGATCATCACCAGAACGTATCTGTTTCCTGATCGACTCTCTAGTAAGGGCCCAAAGACATCCAGTCCACAACACCAAGGTGGCTCATTGAGTTTCATCGACCTCATCGGTGGTCTCAGTGCATCGATCTCTCGAATCCTTTGGCAGTTTGGGCATCCTCGGATGTATGCCGCGAAGTCCTTCCTCATGGTAGACCAAAACACTCCTCCGTAGCAATTCAAAGACTCTTTCGAATCTCATACGGCCGCCATCCTGAGTTATTCGCGTCATCCTCTCTCGCGGATTCGGTGGAACAAAAGGCAGTTTCCCTCCCTCTGTCGCAACCACCACATTACCCTTTTCTACCTCCAGTCTGTCCCTGATCCTAAGGAGTGCCTCCACCTCTCCTGATGTGGTCTCCGGTTTGGTACCAGCCTATAAGTGAGGGCACAGTACTTGCACAAATTCATCTGTCCTTTGATCGCACAGCAGGTTCCTGTCTTCCACTGTGACCACACGCACCGGGATGACATTGTCCGGCATGAGGTGGTCCAACGACGTGGGTGACAACAAATCGGGTCGTATGTTCTGCGTTCCGTCTGTGTGCTCAGTGATGAAGTTACATTCTTGCAGTCGGTCTGCTCACTTCGCAAGTCCTCCCCGTGGGTCTTTCGCTGTCATCAACCATGGAAGCGGCTTGTGGTCAGTGATGACCCGGAATTCAGTCGCCAGGAGGTACGTTCTCCACTTATCCAAGGTCCACACGATGGCCAGACATGCTTTCTTCGTCGTGGAATACTTCTGCTCCGCCACTGTCAGTACTCTACTTGCATATTCCACCACTCCAGCTAATTGGGAGAATACTGCACCGATTGTCACATTGCTTGCGTCGACTGCCACAGTGAATCTCCCATCAGGATTGGATAGTCGTAGGCATGTTGGGGTTTCTGTTATGCATGCCTTTAGTTGCTAAAAGGCTTGATCCATTTCGGCAATCCGTACGAAAGGTTCGTCTTTGTGAAGCAGCTTCAACAATTGGTTGAACCTATCAGCAAAATGGGGCACAAACTTCGAGTCATAAGCTACTATTCCCAGGCACGAATGGAGCTGACGCTTGGATTTGGGCATCACAAAGCTCTTGATTGTCTCGCATTGCTCCCGAAGCGGATGGAATTGATCATTGCTCACAATGTGGCCCAGACATACAATCGACTCCCGATCGATCTGTGAGTTCTTGCGACTGAGTTTTAGACCAGTCATTGCAGTACTGCTACAAGTCTGATACCATGTTCATGCTCTGTCTCGGAGAAGACGATGATGTCATAACCATAGATAACCAAGCCTCGTATGTTCTCCAGGACCAAGAGCAATAGGCGTCGGAATGTAGCTGGGTGTTGCATAATCCAACCGGCATTCTTAGAAACTCGTACTGCTAGCAATTCACACTGAAAGCCATCTCATGACAATCTTTCTCTGCGATGGGATGCTGCCGATATCCCCATCGGAGGTCTGTCAAGAAAATCCCGTTTGACACTGTGAAGGCTGGAGCAAATTTCTTCCCTCTAAAGCATCGAAAACGCATCCTTCATTGTCACTCTGTTCAGTTCTCTGAAATCAATGCAAAAGCGATAGGTGCCGTCCGCCTTTTTCGTAAGTAACACGAGTGACGAATACGGACTGTGCGTTCGCTTGATGATTTCTTTCTCTTCTATGTCTGCTACCTGTTTCTGTATCTCCGTCAGCGTATTCCGCGGTATCCTTCTGATGATCGGCTTGAACTGCCTACTGTGATTAATGGTATTCGATGTTCCACCCAGGTGGAAAATCCGTAACCATCATCTGCTTCCGTGAATAGGTGAACATGCTTGCTCAGTACACTCCGTATTTCAGGGTTCTGGCAATCAGGCATGATCTTGACGGCACCTACCCGGTCGGCTCTCCCAGTGTTCATCTCAATCGTCTCGTTGCCCATGATTACCAAGTCGGTTCTCAGATCAATTTTAGCACCAGTCTTTTGAGAGTGTCGTTGCAGAGGGTCGTTTCGGTTGTCTCCTCCACGATGAACGTAGCCTGGCTGATGAGCTTTTCTCCTATCCCAATGCTCAACCGCTGTGTGCCCATCACCGTCAAACCATGTCCACCGACGGTCTGCATCACGATCGAGGATTAAGTTACTGGAACTCCTTCGAACCACTTCGGAACCGATACTCCCGCCCCCGCGTCCAATATGGCACGGACCGACACACCTTCAATAGTCACCCTGAGGACCGGTACCCGCCACCTACTCGGCCAGGAAAGAGAGGAACTAGGATACAAAGTGCAGTAGTTACAGGATATAGCCACATAACTCACCTGATTACATCGGAAGCAGCGGTCTGTTCCGGCTTCCATGTTCATCGCGTTGTGAAATCGCTCTCGGAGTCTCCTTCGATAGCAGCCTCCCCACTATTCCGGATAGTTACTTTACTCTTTGTTCCGACTCCGAATGCTGGACTCTCCTCACTGTCACACGCCCAGAAAAATTCTGGGCGACCGCCACCAGATCCTCCATCCTGCTCTCTCCAACCATCGCTGCCAACCTTAAGTTTTCATGGGATGGATCCGACAGACTTCGAACAAATTCCTGTTTGAGGAGCCGTTCTCTTGCGCTACCCTTCAACTCGGAGAGCTCCATCGCCAAACATCTGTCCAGCTGCTGGAAAAACATCATCAATTCCCGCTGTTCCTCCCATCTGGCCGAGTGAAATTGCTCCAATGCTCGTCATCTATCGCCCTCCTTCCCAAATTCTGCACAAAATGCCGCTCTCATCTCAGGGAACGAACAGCCAGAATTGGCATTCCTAGTGAGTAAATACACCACCTTCGCTATTCCATCCAACGGCGTGCAGTTAGCAAATTGGCATCACTCTCAACCCAGTGGCATGCGGCGATTCCCGCAAGCCTTGTCTCCACGTCTCCGTGCGCGAATTATGCTGGCCAGGTCAGCTCCATCCTGATTGGTCACGACACCAGTTTAGCGAGGACAACGCGGTGAGGGCTGGGGTGGCAGAGCGTAGGTTGCCACAGAAAGTGCCATCGAAAATCCACCAACCCGTCCAGACATGGGCCGTGTTTCCTTCCAACGACGTAACCCGGATGAGGGTTTGTGTGACGGGCTACTCCAGATGCCTGCGAGGTTGAGCTTCGAAACAATCCCAGCATGTTTCTATCCCGTATTTCCGCTTCGCTATATCCGATTCCGGTAAGCCAGGAGTCGTTCGAAAGCTCGCGAGTTGCTCTACCGTGGCTGCATCACTCGGTCCGCCTTCGATCCTGTGGACATCGCTAGCGGCGTATTTGTCTGATTCATTGCGTTCTCGACCAATACCACATCCGTTGTTCTGGGACCAGGTTCATTACCAGATGCTGCTCATAATCCGCTGTCGACTCGATCCGCAAGGCTCACAATGCCTTGTCTCGTCTCATCCAGTGCTCCCGTTGGTAATTCTTTACCATCCCGTTTTCGTTGTCTTTCCGGTTCACGAGTAAATACAGGCTTCCGCCGCCCTACTAATGTACTTTACCTGTCCGTGAGGACAAACTTATTCACTAAACTCCGTTAACTTGTACATTTGCAATCAACAACAATCTCCTACCTAATCACGTTAACACTATTCGGAATGTGAAACACATTATTGCCTCACTCAATACGACAGTCGGTGTGGTACTGAACGCTGAAGAGGCAAGCAACTCTCTAAGGATATCGTATGCCCCGAGGTACCAATGACATGTCCATCATGATAGGCGGCATCCGGTTTCGGATTTGCCTGTCACTGTGGCCAGCCACAGGAGGTTCGCGCCTACAGCGGCACCATGGGTGGATTGCACTGCACCACCCACAGTTCCAACCACATACCCATTATCCAGTGTAAACCCGAAGAAATAAGACTGGGAGGCATGTGGATGGGAGCCACGTTTCATCAACGGAGCCGTCCCACTCTCCTTCACAGGCAAACACAAGCACACTGTATTTGGGGAATCAGTCGCACACAAGGCGGTGGCTGGACCGTAGTCTGCTCCAGACTGAGTGCATAGTACCGCTCTTCGAGCCTAGCACGACCACAAGGACCGTGCACCTCGTCCCCTCCAGCAACGACCAACTATCTCCTAGAGCCAGTATGGATGAGGTAGTGGGTAATAGACAGGTAGGCACCTTGTCAACATGCACATCAAGCGCAGCCACGCCGGGGGTGTCAAGCAACATCCAATCATTTGAGAGAGAGATACAAAGAAAATAACTCCATTAATGCATAAGGAAACGGGGACATAAATCTTAAAGTAATGAGCATATGAAATAAGTTGTTTACAAACGAATGCGAGACGTTCACGAGGTCAGAAGGTATATTTTACGGAAATGACACAAACGCGAAAATGTTATCGAAATTAACTACAGTTGGCTTGAGCGAATTGTGCAGGTTTATAGAAGAGCGTACAGATGGACATTTATTTGAGTAAGAAAAGCATTAGGACAAAATTGAAAACCCACCACCTGAAATAAAGAGACATAGCATGTAAGCACGCGGTTAGTAAATCGAATGCAGCGTACATACAAACGCTGCGCCGCTTCTGCCTACGTTCTCTGCAGAACCCGTCGGCGCTTCGGTAGTAGTCCCGAGTGGTCTCGCTCATGGCTCACTATGCCTGCCTGACTAAGGCACTCGCGACCGCATGTGCTACCGCACCATGCGCTTGATGTCGCACTTGCCGCTTCTTCTCTGCATGCATGAGGGCTTTCTACTGCACCTCGGCAACTGCCTTCGTGATTACATCGCGCCATGCACGCCGATTAACCGCCTTTGATTTCCATGACCTGCAATCAAGATTAGCGCATGAGAGACTCCCTTTAATCATGTCCTGGTAACATAACTTTGGTTTCCCTATATAAGGTCATTAATAAACACCAAAAACAAACGTAAACCTAAAACTGAGCCTTGCAGCACACCACACCCGACTTGTATGGGGTCCGCTAAAGAGCTCCGAACTCTGAGTACTAATTGCTGATCAATTAGTACGTTGATACTACAGCTTAGAAGTGGGTCGCCGATCCCGTAAAGTTGGAGCTTGGAGAGTAGTATCCGATGGCCTAGACGATTGAAAGCATTGGAAAAATTCAGGTAAATCACATCAACGTCTTCTCCAGTGTCAGCTGACTCGGTCCAACTACAGTGCGACTAGTAACTTCGTTGCGCATGACCGCTGTCGACAAAAGCCGTGCTGCTCAGGCGTGATGATGTAACAGTTTTCCAGATAAAAGACCTGTGCATCGGCAACTATGGATTCCATGATCTTGGAGCGTATAGGAAGTACGGGTACTGTGCGGTAGTTGAAGGGTTCATTTCCACTTTCGCCTTTGTGAATTTGGGGTATTATTCCGAGTTTCCACATAGCGCGAACTTGATTCTGGTCTAAGCACCGCTGAAAAACCTGAGCTAAAGGTCCTGGCTGTTGGTTTACTGCCTCTTCCAGTGCCTCTGGAGGAATGATGTCGACACCTGGCGAGCTGTGTTTGCGAAGAGAGGTTAGCTTTTGCAATACAGCCCGCGGTAAAAGTGATGTGGGTAAGTCCTGGCGGAGAGACCACAAAGGTTGGAAGTTCGCTTGGTGGCAAGACCCTCTGAAACGTGGGGGCAAATCGAATCCGCAACACTTTTGCTGCTTCCATAGCCGTTCTTGTTGGGCCATCGGCCGTCCTGAGTGGAGAAATTTTTGCCTCACCTTTTGTAGGCTATTGACATGCTTGTACAGCAGTTTGTGGTAAGCGCTGAAGGTTTTTTGCGATGTTATGTTGATATGTGGCTTTTTCTTCTCTTAGCATTCGTGTGCAGTGGTTACATTGGGCTACATAGTTCTCCCACGTTTCTGGTGCTGGATCTTCTCTGTAGCCTTGTCATGCTGCATTGCGTACGGTCATCCAGTTTCCAGTTCTGCTCCTATGGTACGAAACGGATTCACACTTATTGCAAACTTTTATCTCTGAAGCCAATGCAATCAGCTGACTGAATTTGTTGACGAACTCGAGCTGGGCGACTTCCGAGGCTTTTTCAACAAGGAACGACCAAGTTGTAGCACTGACGAGCTGGGCTGATAGATCGTGGCTTGTGATGGTTCGCACAGTCTCATCGTTCTCATTCCGATATTCGGCATAGCAGACGAAGTGGAAACTGATCACAGTGCGATCACTGCGACCTAATGGGCAGTCTAAAAGCAACACATCAATCATATGCTCCTCGTTGGCAAGCACAAGATCCCGCACGGATGGCATTTTACCTGTTCTGAACTGAGTGGACAAAATGATGTAATTGTAAAGAGGAACACTGGTTCCGAGATCATGTAGATAGGTTTTGAATTGTTCTCTGATCGTAGCAGGGGTTTCTAAGCTATGTCCGTTGAAATCTTCCATGATAAGTATGTGAGTGTACTTTGGTTGTAAACTGCATCTTAAAGCAGCCGCTAGGTGGCAGTCGGTTTCGGGTGTAGAGTTGGGGGTGGTACATCAAGACAATAAGGCAAGCGCATTTGCCGTTTAGCTGCAAGCGGCAACAGAGAGTCGGGGAACTGCATGTCGACATCCGCCAGGGATTCGCACTGTAACTCGCTTCGGTAATAAAGAATTACCCCTCCATCTTTTGCGAACCTATTTTTCCGGATCAGCAACATGCCCGGTAGCGAAACTTCAGCGTCCGTCATGCCTGTGTGCAACCACGTCTCGGTGATACCAATGACATCATATGACCCGGAAGCTTGGCGATCTTACAATTCGGTCATTTTATTAAAAAGACCCTGAGCATTTGTATACTGGCAGACCAGTTTCTAGGTCTCTAGGAGCCCACAGAGGGCTAAAGGTGTCAAGTGTGAGAAAATGCCGACCGATGGGATGTCGGTAGTTACTCCTTTTTTTGATTAGATAATGATACCTTGTCTGAAACTTGATTCGGCCAAGGTGCGTCCTAATCTGCGTTTAGACCTACGTCAGAGTCAATTGAAGCAACTGTATCATCATCGGTGTGTTTGCTGCTTCACGTGCTTTGATACTTGCATTTTGCAAAGCTTCTACGACCTTTAACCGAAGTTCAGAAGGAAGACATTTCCGATTTCTTCGCTATCGATCCAAAGCATTCGTTGTTTGTTGTTTTGACTGAACTACAAGTTTTAGAAATATGAGCCCGTACACCGAGATACGGTGTAATGTAACGAAGTTGCACAACTTGTACTAATCTACGTAATAGCTTTTGGCTCTTTATTGCCTGCGTCTGTGTGGACACGGTGGTGAGTCCGGCAAAACGATTTTCGTTTCGTCACTTTATTTTCTTTTCACTATATTGTGTTTCGCACTCTGTCTATTCTACGGGACTTGTGAAGGATCCGCTTCTTTAGGCGTAAAATCCCATTGTTTTCATCCCATTGTTTCATTGTTCCCTTGACCAATTTGGCTCTCTGGACGTCGGGCCTCCGGCGTTACCGACAGTTAGAATAGGAACCATTTGTAAGTGGTCGAAGCAATTGATTTAGTTTCACCCACCGAAAAGAAGTTATGCAAATGTGAGCTTATTCATTGTTCATTCCATGCTTTGCAGTCAGTTCATCGACGACCTACATCAGCTGTAGCCGGATGAGACAGTACCCGTTTCCTGTCTGAGCTAAAGCTGAGACTGTCATTCTCCATGTGTTATCAACATACACATGATGGTAACCAGATGGATTTGGTATCAGGTCAAAGGTCACGGGAGCAGTTTGTGCTAAACGATAGCGATACTACGGAAAGGTTTGATGTTTCAGAAAAGCTTTGGGATTAGGGGTTGCGATCATTGTCCCAGTAGCGGGAGGTGTACTGGCTCCAAATAATTAGGAATACTGGTGTTCGGGTATGTTCAATTGTTGAGTTGCACACAGAGCTGTGTAGTTTGATTGTAGACGTTTCCTCAGTAGCCGAGTAGACATCATCAGTGAAGGAGGGGTGACAGTTCCTCAGCAGACAGAGGGCAAATCTAGATTTATGTTGTACTTTTGTGAGTAGGGTAAAGTTTGTAGAAAGTAGAAGTCGAGATTAAAATTCACGCACAATAATATGCCTCGACGGGGAATCGAACCCAGGTCCACGAATTTCCGGTCCGCTACTCTACCACTGAGCTACCGAGGACTGACGATTAAGTGCGCAAATTTTAACACATGACTTGTGCTTGGTGCGCGACTTTCTATAAACTTTACCCTACTCACAAACATTCAAATTTAATCTACTATCGCCCAGTGGACATTCGAAGGACAGGTACTTCAGCCCATTGGGAAGTGACGGGTGAGTGAGCCAATCTGCAACACCAGGACAGATACTGCGAGCCCATTGGCAATACGTCGCGCACCAAGCAGAAGTCATGTGTTAAATTCCGCACCTAATCATCAGCCCTCGGTAGCTCAGTGGTAGAGCAGCGGACCGGAAATTCGTGGACCGGGGTTCGATTCCCCGTCGAGGCATATTATTGTGCGTGAATTTTAATCGTGACTTCTACTTCTACAAATCTAGATTTGCCTGGTAAGTAGCTCAACAAATGTGCTGTTCCGGTGGAATGAATGTTAGTTAAACCGCGTCATCATGGTAGCACTGTGGCCAGGATTTAACTACATGGGGTTATCATCATCATTGTACACGTCAGCTAGAGGTGGGAAACGCCTCAGCTACTGTGCCGCAATACATAAAGGAGGGAAAATAAATACAACAGTTGCTTGCCAGCTGAGCTACCAGCAAAGGATAGGCATCGTTCCGGTAAGCTACCAGCCGGCTAGTAGGCAAAAGGAAAATTATGATGTTTTACCCAACGAAATGAGATCGCAGATGGAGAGGGAGGCTTAAAGGTATGGGGAGGGACAAAGAAACTCACCGCAGGAACGCCACTGTGGTCGGCTCCTCGCTGTGTCAGAAAGTGTATCAAGCCAAATATGGGGTGCAACGGAAAAGTCCGGGCTTTTTGAACAACATTCCAGTGTGCCTATCAAGACCTATGCGATGGACCGTGTAAATGCGTAGAGGCAAGTGCACACACGTGCTAATATGCACTACATTTAGTAAACACCTGTGAATCAATCGGAGTTCTCAGGTAGCACCGGTCGGTGTTCACACACCGTAGGACAATGTTATATTGGTGGTAAGAAAACTTCACCACGCCCCGTGTGCCTTATATCAGTACAGTCTCAGTTACAATCAGACTAGAGTTTTTCTGTGTGGTAGAACATTTGTCACAATCGCTTGTTTCATACCACTCACATGTCCCGTGATTCATTGGGATCGATAAATTCAAATTAGCACTCAGCCGTGATTTGAATTGCAATCAGAGTGTTTTCATACCCGCGTCGGCCCGTGCAGTGTTTCGCAAATATACTTCCTGTCCGGTGCGTTGTCTTTTGACTCGCGTGGCTCAATCTAAGGAGCGGCTAAGTCAAACCCCTGGGGACACAACAACAAGACATTTACTTACATGTAATAAACGGTGCTCATCAAGTGAAGCAACTCGTGTATGCCGGAGGTACTCACAGATCAGCGCAGTAATCCAGTTGCATGTTTGAAAATAAGTCCCGCAGGTTGAACGCTAATAAATGTTGAAAAATAAACGATTAGTCGTTGATAAAAATCCAGCACTCAACTCTGCATCTGCTCACCGTTGAAAATTGTTAACACTGCTCGCTGAGTGCGTCCGCTATAATTTGCAAGCTGTCTGAACGTCACATCATAGAGTGCGACCCCCCAGCATGATAAGGGAACATCAGGACAATAAGCGACCAAAGGAACTGATATCCTAGGAAGTTAACCCAGAAAGTGGCAGGCGCACAAATGCGACGGCGCCACTATGACCAATCTAATCATCGAGTGCACGTGTGTGTTCAGTCCTAAAGTTGTACGCTATCCGCATTCAAGTGGGTTGCTTAAAACTGATGGTTGGTGCAATGTCTTGCGGGTTACCAGACGTGATGTCATGCAGGAGCCGGTTATTTGCGCTTTCCTTACTCGATCTGCTCTTAAAAATGGAACGAGTATTTTCTTCTTTCGAATACATATATGCACTGCGAACGCTGCCATCTGGAAGAGCAATTGCGGCTGCGCACATCAGTCCCTTTATAGCTTATCGTTCAAGTAATACGATGATATTTCCCATCTTGTAGCATAAGTGATGTTCGGGGCTTCTGCTTGTGCAATTTTAGCTCCAAGTTGCATTTCTGCGGCACCTCAGGGTGGCCGATGTAGTTAGTGCGCATGAAGCTATCTTGCTTGGCGGCAATCAGAGATGGTCATCATTTGAACTTGCTCTGCCATAGTGGTTCCCATGGAATTTATTGGTGGAGCACTCAGGAATATTTATAGTAACGGGGAAATGATCCTCACCTCCGTGTAATGAATTGTCAGTCATGGGTCACTGTCGATCGTTTATCGAGCAGTCAGGAATTTATTACCTGCACGTGCCCTAATAAGCGCGAGGCGTTTTGAAGGTTATATGAAAAGTATCCCAATCACTATACGTTAGCTATTAACATCAAAGTAGATCACAATCATGGGTTTCGGGGGCCTGTGTGAAGACCGACCATGAATGCGCATTAGCGTTAGGCATACGTCAAGCACTGTGGTAGCTTCATCCTTAGTTACACCATGTACAAATCGCGACAAAAGTTAGTATTATCTGTTGGCTTGAACTGTATCCATATTGATTATTACAAATGGTAGCGTTGAGTGCAGAATGAACGGTCGTATGTTTTGTTTCGCTGCTAGATACCTCAGTCACAAAGGAAAATGTTGGGCGTTACCCACCCCCTACCCTACTACTGTTATGATCCGAGTGATTGGACCGACCGGCCTTCAGTTTAAGGTCAATCAAGGGTCGAAATGAGATCGCGCATGTAAAGCTATTTGTACAAAGTGTACTCCAAAAGAAAGAACCAACAATACCGTGGCTTATCATGGTTCTCTTCATTAGTCAGGCAACGTGAGCTCATGTTCTCGGTAGTAGACAATGAACAATGGTTTATAACGGGCAAAATAGCATTGCTTGACGAGTCACGTAGGATGATCGGAGTGGGGATTATAATATGATTGGTTAAAGTGTCAGGACGAAGAGAAAATACTTGTTTGAAGTGACTCACCGAGTGATCCACCTGAGCACATGCTGGTCTGCTCATCGCTATTTAACGCAGAGGGCTGGCGAGCACACTGTTTGTGTTAATGTTTCTTTCGATGGAAACGGACTATATAGGGTAATGTAAATGGGATGGAGTATGATTCCATCGTTTTTGAAAAGTGTTAATATGAAAGCGAAAATAACGGAAGAAAGAAGAGTTTTCCACGGCCTGGATATGCAAAGGGAGCAAAAGCGTTGTCAGTACTCAAGTCGACTATGGTTTGTGGTCAGTTTGAGCTGGTGACCTCTCAGGTTGGTACTTTGGCTGACTTACAATAAATCGCGACAGGCGTGATTAGGGTTAGTCAGTATTTGGCACACCGTACCAGAGTGACCTAGTAGGCGCCGGTATTTGCCGCTGTCCAAGCTTAGGGTTTGTAGTCTGCGCTGGTAGGATAGGTGAAACACATAAAAAGGGATACGCAGAAATGAGTAAAATTTTGGTTACACGACATACTTGTCTATCCTACTTTTCACCATTTGCCCGTCATCTCTAAGTACATGCGCATCACCAGTTGGGAGCCTAAAGCGTATTTTGACTTGACTGGGCATGTATGGGCTTATCTTGGGCATTTAGCTCTGACGCTCACTGTAGACTTTGAGGTTTGGGTGAGCGCTGTCATCCCGAGGCGAGTAGGTGCCGTTTCACCCACCCTGTTGGCACGGCGCGCCATTTGCTTGGTTTAATTTTTAGGAACCAGTTAATGGCCGGCCATAGGTAGATCACATCAGCACTCAAGTCACAGACGTGCTGAGCTGTGTGGAAATCCCTACGCAAGAAAGGTTAGGTCAGTGAGGGCGCTGTGCTGATAAGGGATATCAGTTTCCACATCACTAGTCCAGTTTCAGAAAAAGAAGAGTCGATGGAAGTGATGGAAGGGAGAGACAATCTGCTACCCTGTTCTAAAAGTGTCATAGGACCATGCTTCTCAAAGTGCGGTACGCGGATCCTTTGGGGGTCCGTGGGATTTCTTGTGCTGTTACAATTACGGTAAAAATAGTCTTTTGAACGTGATCATGGTATTTTGTTGATTGATGATCAATCTGCTTTGAAAATTTGTCAAATCTTTTCTGACCTCTACATTAGCTTTGTGCATGGCCCATGTAAAACACATTCTTTCCTAAAGGGGAACTTGATTTTGGCATGGACTTAGAATGCGTGTGAATAAAGCGGTCAACTGTTAGAAGAGTAGTGCGACAATTTCATCTTGATGCGATGGGTAGAGGCAGGATGGGCCATTCTGGGTCCGCACAAGCTCACATAACCCAGGCTTTGTCCCCAAGAGGGGATGCGAAATGTAAGTCATAAGATATGGCCCCTTTCGCGGTCACTTCAAAATCTGCTATTCTCCGAAATCTGCAAACCTGAAGAACAGGCCCAGTAGCGTGATCCCACTCACGGAAACACAAAAGGAAAGCGTAAATATTTCGGCGTTTTACGAGTGTGCTCTTTTGAGTTCGCGTTTTGGAGGGAAACTATCTTTGCGACGTTACAAAAAGGTGTCTGCTTTGTTTATGACCTTCTATATTTCATTCCAAGTCCAAGTTATCTTAGTAATGAAATTCGGTTCATGTAATGGACTGTTGTGTTGAATTAGTTATTTTCATTCCATCATTTTGACATAGAACCTTGCCGTGAACCTTTGGCTGAAGACTGGAACACAGCTAAATGTCTCACCGAAATATTCCTCATCGAATTTAGCTTGAGTAATTGTTGGACCATGTTATATGCGTACTGAGAATGCAGAAATGAGATGTCCGATGTACCTGCAATATCTGCTGCGATAAAACATAAATCCATGCCAACCGGAGCCTCTGCACCGGTAGGTTATCATCATCATCATACACGTTAGCTAGAGGTACGGAACAACTCAGCTACTGTGCCGCACCAGTAGGTAAGAGGTGCAAATACAACGACTTTTATTTTCAGAGGCTGAGTAGGGGGAGTTGAATGGTATGGGTAGGAACTTGTCACATCTAGACTCAGTCAGACAGCCGTCACACGCCCGGAAATGTACTGTACGCGCGTTGCATCCTTTCGGGAACCGTCAGCAGTGCGCATTCCAATCGGACCCTGGTAGGGCTCGAACCCGCAACTCGACGGTTGCCAGTTGGTGGTTGAGACCACAAGCTATGGCAGTAAGGTGTAAGTGAGTGCATCCTAAGTGGCGCTATATCACATCTAGTAACTAATTCACGATGGTCGTTACCGTCCCCCGTAGCTCAGTGGTCTCAACCACGGACTGGCAACAGTCGAGTGGCGGGTGCGAGCCCTACCAGCGTCCGATGGAATGCGCACTGCGGACGATTCCCGAAAGGATGAAACGTGCGTACAGTGCTTTTCCGGGCGTGTGACGGCTGTCTGAGTGTGACTAGATGTGACGAATTCCTACCTATGACATTTATTTTCCTTTTGGATTTATGTAATCTCACAATTGTCCAGTGTACCTCGTGTAACAGTTCTTCCGAACACGCCCATGGTGTTTGTAAAAATGCGGTGGCATTTTGTTAAGATGCATGCGGAATGTAAGGACAGAAAAAGGAGTACTTTGAGCGCAGGCGAGATGAACTGTTGTACAGTCAAAAGTGCTTACTTCACGCATCTCAAACTGCAAAGGAAAAGGTTACGACGCGTTTTACATAGTTACTGTATTGCGCTGACAGCAGAACTTCACACAATAGACCAGAAACTTATCAAGACATGTGCAGCCGAAATGACTAAGTGTATGCAGGATGAAAAAGCAGTAAAACAGCTAACTGTTATATCACTATTAAATAATATGGTATCTCGAAGAATTAAGACACTAACAACTGCTGTTAACTAGGATTTAATCTCACCTATCAGGTATACTCACTTCGCGCTGCAAATGGATGAGTCGACAGATTTGGTAGGACTTGCCGTGCTGATTGTGCATGTAAAGTACCAACACCCACTATCCCTGGGATTAGACATGATTTTGTGTGAATCTCTATCAGAATACAATTGTGTCCCTGAGATGTTCAACAACGTGAATACTTGTATGCAGGGAAATACCATTCCATGGGATAACTGCTTCGATATTTGCGCTGATGGTGCCAAAGCAAAAGTAGGACACTTTGATGGTGTTTTGACAGGAATCAAAACCGCCACAAATTTCTGCACAAGTAGCCAATGTATTTTCATGGACAAGCACTTTTCGTAAGAAAAATGCCATCCAACTTCAAAACTAACCTCGATATAGCAGTGCAAATAATTAATTTCATTAAATTTCGGCCACTGAACAACCACGCTTTTAAGATTCTGTGCAACGACAAGCGAAGTGTGTACACCTCTTTACTGATCCACAATAAGTAAGAAAATGCACCCGTAGCAAAATATTACTGCGTTCGTTGGCATTTCATACAGAAGTCTTCGCTATCTTCATGGATCACCAACTTGATTTACAGTTACGAATGACTGACTGGAAGTGGTTGGCAAGACTTGTTTAACTGTCCGATATTTTCGCAAAAATAACTGGCAAACATAGCACCGCAAGGAAAATCTGCAACCATATTAAACGCAAATCATCAACTTCGATGGTGATTTCTGTTCGAAGTGATCTTGACAGCTTTGCGGCGTTAAAAGGCATTTTAGAAGAGTTGAAAGGGGCACAGAATCCCCACAGGATCTGTCTGAGGACATTGTGAAGCATTTGGAAGATCTGGTAGAAGGCTTGTCTCAGTAGTTACCCAGCGAAAATCGAAAGAATTTTCATTGGTCAAGAACCCATTTAGTTGCACGAAAAAGCCTCTTTTCACATCTCTTTAGTAGATGAAATTAATCGACATGTTAGCAGATTCTTCCCTTCAGGAAGGGTTTCACAAATGGTCGTTTTCTGTTTTCTGGTGCAAAACGGAGGATGAGTACCCTGTCATAGGGAAGACAGCTGTCGTCGTTCTTCTGTTTGCCACAATATGTCTGTATGAAAGTGGGTTTTCGCATCACCACTATATAAAAACAAAGTACCGCAACAGACTTGAAGCTGAACCAAATATGAGGTCGCAACTCTCCTCAATAACATCAAACATCAAACAAGTCAGTGTTGCATGTCAGAAATACTTTTGGCGCACACATTAAGCCTTAATGCACGTTATTTTTCCACCTATATTCAACAGCTCTATTTTATCATCAATAATGAATACCCGTGTTAACTCAATGTGCATTAATGCAGGTTTCTCGGACACCCCGCATCATTCTCATTTTAGTAAAGCCTAGTCCTGTGTTCAATAAATTGTCAGCAGTCCGCCGTGCGCAGTTCCACTAAAAAGGGGTCTACGAGCCAAAATGTTTGAGAACCCTGCCCTAAGGAAAAGGGAAGGGAACGTGTGCATGACGTATAAAATATGATTGGCGGCATCCGGTTTCGGATTTGCCTGTACTGTGGCCAGCGGTCAGCTAATTAACACCGTTTAACTCGGCTCTAACCGGTAGTTAATGCTGTGCATCGACCTGATCGCTACTTTTTGCTACATGACCGCCTGCGTCACGTGACCTGGCCTCAGAAAGCGCGGCTACTGCCGACCGGCAGGCCAATGAAAATGAAACCGTTGCGATGATTCATCGCACGCCGGCCGGGCCAGAAAGTGTATGGTGGCAATGGCCAAAGCGCCCGCATGTTTGACACGGGCTGGTAGCTTGGTCCCTACTTAGGTGGGGGACATGCGCAACAACTGCAGCGTCAATATGGAGGTTGTAGCGCTCCGAGGTTGCAATCCTCACCACACTTCACAATAGGTATTTCGATGAAGAATTCCTGCAATCGCCATTGTTCTGAAAACAGGCGAGGCTGCAACATCCGGGATGCGAACTTTTAGGGTCGTGCTGGATATGCTTTATGAATTAAGCAATCGAGACACAGGTTAAAAGTTACCAGAGATTGGTAGAAAAAGAGGAACACATAAATTTGTGTTTTGTGCTCGTTGAGAATGCACGAAATACTGACGTCATTTCAAAGCTTACGACATCTGATTTTCCTCTTCGAAATTTGTATGTCACGCAGCAAGGTGAGATCCAGATAGGAGAAGCACGAACAGGTGCGAACGAACCTAGCTGCCAGTGTTAACATTCGGGAGTGTCAAAGATGTGCCAAAGTGAATAGTTGATATAATTACCCCCAGAACCGTTCGAACAAGCAGCTTCTTTAATTAGCACCAGTAATACTAATGCTAATACTAATAAGCATAAGAATAATAGCTATATTTTTCGTGGTAGCGGGAAACTGAGAGCACTAAGGGACGAATCATATTTACATTGCAACATGCTCAAACATGCGAGGCTGTCAATTGTAGGTTTTTACAGGATCACAATAGAGATGTTTTTGCGAATATTTTCATTCGGGTCTTTCGTTGCCGTATGCTACCAGTTCCCGGTCATTCTCATTTTGTTGTTTTCGGTGCAGCTTGGCAGTGCCATGATGGCAACGGTTTGGTGGGGGGGGGGAGGGGAGTGCTTCTCATAGCAAACTATCGGCACGGCGCAATTTCCAGGTCGCTGTAAAAAGTCGTCCACCCGAACCAATTCTCACTTCACCTGAAGTGCCGAAACAAGGATAAAATTGTTATAACGCTGTGCCTGCAATCGACCGGTTGATTCACGCCTGCTGGTAAATCTGCGCTCTGTTTGACGTCTTGGCAAAACCGACAGGAAGGAAGACAGAAGAAAACTCAGTAGACCAGAGTTGTAGTAGGACAGAGAACGCTCATATTTATATGTCGGTCTCATCAACCCTCCAAATATCACCAAGCGGATTTGGCTGTAAGCCCACGCTCTACACTTGCTTGTCCGCTCCGTCTGTCCAGTTCACCGTCTTGCTCACGCACTACAGTCTTCGTCCGCCTACCCGGAGCATGGCAACCCACGTGATATCTGACGCGCGATTTCATCAGCTTCCGGTCAGGCCTTGGCAACACGCCTGCTGTCTCATGCACGATTTCATCAGCTTTCGGCTGGGCCCTGGAAACACGCTCGCAGGGTCTTTCCCAAGCACGAGTTGTGGCAAACACGCGCGTTGGCAATCAGTTTTCTCGGCCAGCTGTCAGAAACCGGTCGCGGAGTGCAACCGTGGGAAAGAGCAAAACCAAAAACGGCCTACTTAGACATGAGTGACATGATCCAAATTTTGTTGTGTACACGAATACACTCAGCGGATCAATTACTACGAGAGCCTGCATGTCTGAATCCCACCGTCTCTGCTCATCAGTAAACCACACGTTCAGTTAAACAATTCGCTCGCTACCCATGTGGTTGACTATTCGTAGTTTGAACCTGCCGTTCTGCTCACCCTGTTTCAATGAACCAATGCATGCCCCAAAATCGCACGTTCACAGTAGCGTCGCCACAATGAGCGTTGCAGATCTGACCGATGGATTTCACTTGAACTAGACGGCTTGATTCCTGAATCAGTGGGTGGCTTGCTTGGAGCACAGCTGGCTAGGAGGACCAGTTACCTTCAGTTTTGAGAGCTAGCTAGTCATATATAGTGATTTGTCTGCGATTCCAATTTAAGCACGTGGTTCTGCTCAATTAAAATATCGCCAGCAAACTTCTTTGTTCATCGGAAGATTGCAACGCAATAAGTATCTGAGTCTCCTCGTCTTCTACAGATGGAGCTGTGAAGGTTCAGAGTGAAGACCGATTATCTCACGTAGCTTGAGGTGTTAACATCAGTCGATTTTTGTTCAAGGATGAATGCCTCGACTAAATAGCCTGAGAATAGCATATCAGTGAGTGTAGTGGGTGCTTATCATACTGTGAAGTAACAGCTTGATATTCACCATTCATGAGCGCATGAAAGCATATTTTTAACGTGAATCCAAAGAAAGTAATCCCATGCATCATGGGCATAATGCAAACTCAGGGTTTGTGAATCCATCCACTTTTATTATCAGATATACAGAAATTATTGATTCAACTGTTCAGCGACAGAATGTCGGGCACCAGTTGGATCGCTAATCAATTCTATCCATCATTGCCCTAACTGGAAGCATAACCTCAAGTCTAGGGCTATTTACCTAGCCCGTTTGTCGGTGTCATTAAGCTGATCAGTTAGAACACCTCTTGCGGAACGTATAAAGAGATCAATATTTCTCCACGTGTAACTGGAACTCTACTTCTCCTTAACCATCGGGCTCATATTGCACTGTTGGCTACAGATGATTACTGTCCCTATGATCCGCACGCAATTCGCCGTTTTGTGCTACTCTCAACCCGGTGGCGACTGCGGCCTGCTTGTGATTTCTTCATCTGGAGCGTTGGCATTTGAAAACGCAGGTTGCGCCCCGTGGTAGTCTAAAACCTTATGTTCTAACGCGAACACTGGAGGTTGTACTAACTGTTGATTGCTCTGTGTTCGAACCGTGATAATCAGCAATCATCCATTGGGGGCCTGGATACGTTCGCATAATAATACTGAAGTTTGTGATTCAAAGAGGCGAATTGAGTGATTTCAGTGGATCAACAATAAAACCTAGGGTTATTTGAAGCGACTCCATGAGTGCAGCCCCAGAGGGCTTGTTGCTAGGCGTAAACGAGAGAATCCCTTAGGCATGTGAAATACTTCGCAAACAAATGGCGACAGACAACGCTGCGTGGTGACCAAACGTAGGTTTTCACAATAACACTGGCTGAATTGTGGTTGTACAACTTGCCTACGACAGACAGTTTGATGACCTGTCCTTTTCATAGGCGGTTGAGACTTAGAAAGTCATATGGTTCCACATATGTAAGTGGGCTGACCTCTGGTGGCGATACAGCCTCAGAGAGGAGGGAACCGACGGATAGAAGCTTGTAGTTTGCAGAATCGGATAAGTTATTAAGCCTACGAATTCAACAGTAAAGCGAACAGACCGAATAACTAACAGTGGATGTATTCGCAACACTGAAGCTTCATGCGACGAATGGTTTATCTGGATCTACTTAAGTCGTGACTGCTCTAGTGCCGAACAATAGTCACCGCACCTCAACCGTCCATAGTTTGTACTGTGAGGACACGGTTCATGACTGACATAGGAGTGGAGAATGAGCCGGGCTATATCTTAATTAACTGTCAGTCATGCTTGTTTGCGGCCTTTACCCATAGCTCATTGGAACTAGCTGCTGGCATCCGGAAGTCATAGGATCGGTACCCGGCAGCGGTCCGAGGAAGGCGCACTACTGACGAGACCCAGTAGGTGGCAACAGCACTGTCTAGTGTTGTTCCAGAACTGTCAAAGACTGCTAGAACGGCGATGTTTACTAGAATCCGAAGCCCACCAGTGACCGGGATTGAACCAAAGAAGGTTCGACCACTCCGAAGGCGAGAAAAGTGGAAGTCCCATAGATGATTAGCTGAAGCGCAGTCAATAAGCAAAGGAATGCAAAGTGTGTGGACTGAAATGTGAGTTGGGCCTCAGAATTATGAATGTCCCATTCCGTGCGAATATTGTCCTGGCCACCAGTCCATGCATAGGGAAGTCCCTACTCAGAACATCAACGCTGGACAGTATTTATTGTCAGTCATCTTCATCCAACATGTATTTTCCTACCACGATATTCTATAACCCTCGCTTTGTCTGGTTACAATAAGCAGCGACCTTGTCAACGTGCGCGTGCTAATCGTGCAACCCTGTGCTCTGTGTTAATTTGGACTTGCCCCTCACATTCGTACGTCATGTCTTCGGAAGTATGCTCAATCGATCCGGACCAGCAAGCTCTGTCCGGCGAGATTTAACATTGCGAAATAAGTCTATCAAAACGCTTGTACAACATAGACGACATCTTCGGCAGTTTATTCGCTAGGAGAAACACGTTAAACAGTGCCTTTTGAGTTTCTTTAATGTCTGAGATACCGTTGGACAGAGCATCTCTAAACCTGCCAGACAAAATATAACATTGCACTGCGCACCACCGTACACCGCAGCTACACCCTATTTTGTCGTTGCACGTTTACCATTGCATTTGTATGTCACTATCATCCCACAAAGCTTGCGATTTTTGGCCACCCGTGAGCCGAACGCACTAGTACTAAGCCCGCTAAAAATAGGAGAGATCCGGCTGGCCAGGCTGCAACAGGCAGCCCAAACGGCTTGACCCACGTGAACCAAAAAGGAATACAAGCCACCTAACAATGGGTCGAAGTGTCCGCCGGAATTCCAATAAAATACAAACCCAAGGTCAATGGCAGGGCAGACAAGCTGACGAAGGAGATGATCCCAGGAGTCATGTGCTCAGTCCGCAAATACCTACAGTGCGGCCGGGATGTGTTTTCCGATTTTCATGGACCCACTGGCAATTGCTGCACGTTGCGCGCCCTGAGAAAACCCCGAGGAATTCCAGCCGCGGTCCTAAGATCCAATCGGATCTCACACGATGCACTACCCACCAAGTGCGGCGTCTGCGAACCGCAACTTGCACAGCGCTTCAGGCGTTGAGGCGCAGACTAGGGATAGTTGAACAATCGATACATCCTGGCCAATGTTTGAAGACAGAATGTTTCGCAGACAACTGGATGCCTGTGGGCTTTGTACTGACCGATGTTTAGCCGTAGCACTGAAGTTACCGTTACGTACAGGGTTTACTGGTAAAAAATGGACATCGCGTTCGCGGACGAACGTACACGTGGTGCACAACTGCTGCTATTT
The DNA here is from genome assembly GCA_944474145.2 of Dicrocoelium dendriticum. Classification (NCBI taxonomy): domain Eukaryota; kingdom Metazoa; phylum Platyhelminthes; class Trematoda; order Plagiorchiida; family Dicrocoeliidae; genus Dicrocoelium; species Dicrocoelium dendriticum. The sequence continues at coordinate 95,547,444 of OX104069.1, read as the reverse complement.
CATCGCAGCCATGTTCCCATTAAAGTAGACAGACTGACGTACACGTGAGAAATAAGTTTTCGATGTGCCCGTATTTGTATCAAAGGTAATGTTAAAACACAGTGACGGTGGGCACGCTGGTAGAATGAGAACTAGCCTCCAAAGAAGCACTGTAGCAAAAAAGCACCACTTTCAACTAGACCTTTCACATTAGGAATAATAACGATTTGGTCGTATTTTGCGTTCCTGTTACGTGAGCCAAGTTCTATCCGGCATTTCTCTTTACTAAATAACCTAGGATACTTAAAGTTTGCCCGGTTGTTTCAATTCAGTTTAGTGCACTTGATAAATAATGATCCGGGCACCAAAGTGCTGTGGATGCACTTGTCACGAATCGCGTCGTCAGAGTGGCAAAAATTAAGAATGATAAGTAAATGCGCTTAGAATTAAATATGGTATTAGCAGAATAGAAGAAAGAACGAGGTGCATGTAGCTAATCGCATTGAAGTATGAACAGCTACACCCAAGAGAACGAATCCAGGGTCAGTACTGACTTTGACAATGCGTGACGTTCGACAGAGTCTCTAGCCATTGCTTTGGAGTAGCACGAGGCCCCCATCTACGAAGACGTATCTGCACGTAGCTGCTTAACTAAGTCCCACGATCAATTTCAGAGTGAAGCATGCGGATTTTACCATAGTTTATCTGGGCGTCATTCTCATCCATGTTAACTTTTAAGGTTATTACATTGAAATAGACTTGACGGGCTACCAGATTGTTCCCGTTTTTTGCTATTATAAACAGATAGTCTTGTATTGTGTGTAGACTTCCCATGGTTGTAAGTACGATCACAACGGTTAACACACTCGCAGATGGGATCTGAGTATGAATTCGCAACCCCACTCACCAAACAATTAGTGCAGAATGTTGCCATTTGCGTGAAACATTTTGTCTAATTTTGTGGGTGAGCAGCTTACCGCCCAGAGATTCTCATGATCTCACCCAACACTTTAACTTCTGAGAACACTTGTTAGCTGTTTGAGGTGCATTGGATCAAACGCATACCAGCGTCACAGTAAGGTACGCGTTCATTTTCATTGAAAGAACGCAGTCGTCGTCGCTTCCGTATACTTCAGGTTCCGGTAGTGAATCCAGACCATCCGGATAAACGGAATCCATTTTGCCGTTAGTTTTGGGATCATATGTGCATTCACTCCGTTATGTTTGCGGATGAGTCCGTTTTCCATTTGCATGGAACGGACATACAACATTCCTGGGTCAGTTCAAATCTACGCAGATACACAGCGTCACGTATGCAGCATAGCGCCAAGCTGATGACCTGGGCTGGAATTACCGGCCAGAAAATCGTTGGACCATTTTTCTTTTCCAAGAACGTGACCAGTAAGGTGTTTTATATTACTCAACCCTTAGTTTTGTTAGCGTCGTCGCACGGGGAATTGTTCCAGGCTTGCATAATGTCACAACTGGAGGCGGATGAAGTTCACAGTACCATATGGTTGCAGCATGATGGTGCACCAGCACATTATGCTCAATCGGTGCGAGAATATCTCTGCGAGGAACTCGGCTGAAGTTGGATCAGTCATGGAGGCCCATCGAGTGGCCCCACGGTCACTCGGTTTAAACCCGCAAGATATGTTTCTGGGGAAATTTGAAACGAAGGGTTTACAGCAACGAGCCGATTTCCCTCGAGCAATTGCAACAGAATATTAAGAATGAATGCCACGGCATCACCACCGTGACCTCGCAGAAAGTACTTGCTTACTGCATCAAACGATTTTGTACTGTAGTCAGAATGTAGGTGCACAGCTTTAACACCTTCCATGATGTCTATGTCCGTCTAACCTTGCTTCTGTACATATTATCATCATTATACATGTCAGCTAGAGGTGGTGAAACACCTCCGCTATTATACCGCAATACATAAAGGAAATACATACATACATACAATACATAAAGGAAAAATAAATACTACAATTACATGCCAGCTGAGCTACCAGCAACGGATAGGCATCGTTCCGGTAAGCTACCAGACGGCTAGTAGGTAAAAAGAAAAATTATGATGTTTTACGCTACAGAATGAGATCATGGATGGAGAGGGAGGCTAAAAGTTATGGGGAGCGACAAAGAAACTCACCACAGGAACGACACTGAGGTCGGCTCCGTGTCATGTCAGCAAGTGTATCTAGCCAAACGTGTTCACCATCTTTTGGACCCCAACCAGGGAGCGGTGAAGCTCCAACAGAGGCTAGCTCCGAAGTGAGGGACTTCACTCCCCTGGACCAAGTCATCGCTTGGCCACCTCTCCTCTTCTTCCACCCACATCCCCGGCGAGCAAACAACGCACGTCGAGGGAGTCGGTGGGCTGGCATGCGCAACACGTGGCCCAGCCATCGGAGCCTGGTGCGAGAAATAACGGTGCTGAGCGGTTCATTCCCTTTTTCTGGGCCGTAAACAAGGCGTCGAACACGCTCGTTACTCACGCGGTGTTCCCACCAGATGTGAGCCAAACTGCGAAGGCACCGATGGTCGAACGTAAGTAGCCTCTTTATATCCGCCGATCTTAGGGGCCAGGTTTCGCAACCGTACAGTAAGGTCAAACGTACCGCTTCATTGTACACTCTACCATTCAAGGCGAGAGTAATGTCGCGCGGCCGCCATAAGTGGCGAAGGTTAGCAAAAACACTTCGAGGTTTCGCTATACGATTCGTGATCTCGTCTTCGGTCAAAGGGCACTGATACAACTTCCCAGGTAATTGAATTTTGAACGACTTCCAGCTGATCCCCATCAAGGGTCAGCACAGGGGGCGATCCCTGTCAATCTTGGAGGAACGCTTTGCACTTCGGTGATGCAAAGCAAAGCCCGAAGCGACTGACAGCCAGTGCTAATCTGTCCAGCGCGGCTTTGCACGTCTGGGAGCTGTCACAGATGAGGGCAATGTCGTCTGCATACTCTAAGTCAAGAAGTCGTTCTCCTGGGAGTAACTCCACACCTTCCAAGTCATGTCCTGTAAATGCAATCTCCATGACTTCGTCAATAGCGAAGTTGAATAGGAAAGGTGACAGCGGGCATCCTTGTCTCACACCGCTGAAGATATTGAAGGGTGGCGACAGCTTGCCGTAAGCCCTCACTCTGCCCGTGATACGCAAATATAATGCTTGGATAATATTTAGATATTTCTCAGGCACACCTTTCCTTAGTAGACAAATCCAAAGGGCACATCGATCAATCGAATCGAAGGCACCTTTGATGTCGAGGAACACGACTACGATGGGCTGCCAATATTTGTGACGGTGCTCCAACAACTGACGCAAGGTGAAGATGTGCTCAATGCAGCCACGACCTCGACGTGTACATATATGTATCAAGAATTTATTGTACATGAACTTAATCCTATGAGCATTACCTGCTTCTTCAGCAATCTGCGTCAGTCCGAACGCCTTGATAATTTGGGGATATCCGATGCGTAGATTGGCACCTACGTGTTGGAGCCGTTGATGCAAATTTTATCCAATCCACTTCGGAGCCATAAGTAAGAGATTATTTGGGAACTCCGATACGTCGTTTATAGACACATTAGTTATCAGTTATGCTGCTATTGCACACCGCGCTTCTTGCTTGTAGCAGTGGCCTCCGTTTGGGTTCCGTGCAGCATATCGATCCATGTCAATGGGCCTTGTCTATGCCACCTCGGTGATCCATATTTTGCTCCGCCAGGTCTACGTTTGTGGGCTGCTACCCAGTTGACCGATAGACTTGGTCTGGCAGATACTTCAACACATCAGTTGCTAATTTTACTGTAAAAGCGATGGACTTATCGTTTTCAACACAGTAGTCCTTCTCTCCGCACACATGATTTGGGTTGTTTAGAACCAGGCATGCCGTTAGCAGGTCGCACTGAGCATATCGGAAGATGGAGATGTCGAATTGTCCGAATACCTGTCGCAGTAATCTGCCGTGTTGATTAGCGGTTTTCGCTGCATTTTCGAATTGCTGGGAACAACTCCCGTCATTCTGAACCAGCACGCCTAGGTCGCGTTCAACGGAAGATCGCTGGCGTACTTGCTTTCCGAGCATGTAGCAGTAGGTACTCTGGTGTTGTATGGTGAGTACCTTGAATTTGCTTACGTTGAAAGTCCGCAGCATTTCGTTTGGCCACTGCTGTACCGTGTCCAAGTCATGCTGCAGCATATCCAGATCGGTCTCCGGTTGAATCGTGCGCTATATCTTGATGTCGTCAGCAAAACTAGCAAACCTGGACCCATCGTGTATGCCAGATAGTAGACAAATACCAAAAACAATCGTGGACCTAGAACAGAGCCCTGAAGCGTACCACATTCAACATGCATGGGGTCTGATAACGAGTTTTTTTACTCTAACCACCAGCTGCGGTTGTAGGAGAAAGTTGACAATCCAGGTGAAAGGTGGGTCACCGATGCCACAATACTGCAGCTTGGAGAGAAAAAACCGTTGATCCAGGTGGCTGAATGCCTTCGAGAAATCATGGCAGGACACATGGACGTTCTCTCCTGCTACGCCGGGCTGTCAGTAAGTTTGTTGTGCAGGATCGCTGTCTACCAAAGCTATGTTGCTCGAGAGTAATAATGTTGCAGTTTTCCGGATAGCACAAATGCTTCGGGAACAATGGACTCCATGACTTTGAACAGTACAGGATGAAAGTATACCGCTGAAAAGACTGAGACAATGGTACTGCCAGTTGTCATGACGCGGTTTCCAGTGCTTCTGGGCGAGCACTTTCGACATCAGGGAAGCTGTGATTGAGCAGAGACATAAGCATTTGCAGAACAGCTTCCGCAATAAACGTGCTGTGGTTGACTTCCTGAGTTGGGGTAACAAAAGATGGTTAGGTCATGTACTCGGTACGCCAGTAAACCCCTACCTCGGCGAGCAATATAGGCCATCACTGCACCAAATTGGACGAAACCACGAGGTCTTCAATTGACGAAGTGGCATAGGGGTATGCAAAAATTGACCGAGAGACTTGATCAAGCAGCTACGTGCAGCTACGTCTTCGTAGATGGGGACCTCGTGCTACTCCAAAGCAATGGCTAGAGACTCTGTCGAACGTCACGCATTGTCGAAGTCAGTACTGACCCTGGATTCGTTCTCTTGGGTGTAGCTGTTCATACTTCAATGCGATTAGCTACATGCACCTCGTTCTTTCTTCTATTCTGCTAATACCATATTTAATTCTAAGCGCATTTACTTATCATTCTTAATTTTTGCCACTCTGACGACGCGATTCGTGACAAGTGCATCCACAGCACTTTGGTGCCCGGATCATTATTTATCAAGTGCACTAAACTGAATTGAAACAACCGGGCAAACTTTAAGTATCCTAGGTTATTTAGTAAAGAGAAATGCCGGATAGAACTTGGCTCACGTGACAGGAACGCAAAATACGACCAAGTCGTTATTATTCCTAATGTGAAAGATCTAGTTGAAAGTGGTGCTTTTTTGCTACAGTGCTTCTTTGCAGGCTAGTTCTCATTCTACCAGCTTGCCCACCGTCACTGTGTTTTAACAATACCTTTGATACAAATACGGGCACATCGAAAACTTACTTCTCACGTGTACGTCAGTCTGTCTACTTTAATGGGAACATGGCTGCGATGAAATAGCAGCAGTTGTGCACCACGTGTACGTTCGTCCGCGAACGCATGTCCATTTTTTACCAATAAACCTTGTACGTAACGGTAATTTCAGTGCTACGGCTAAACATCGGTCAGTACAAAGCCCACAGGCATCCAGTTGTCTGCGAAACATTCTGTCTTCAAACATTGGCCAGGATGTATCGATTGTTCAACTATCCCTAGTCTGCGCCTCAACGCCTGAAGCGCTGTGCAAGTTGCGGTTCGCAGACGCCGCACTTGGTGGGTAGTGCATCGTGTGAGATCCGATTGGATCTTAGGACCGCGGCTGGAATTCCTCGGGGTTTTCTCAGGGCGCGCAACGTGCAGCAATTTACAGCGCGTCCATGAAAATCCGAAAACGCATCCTGGCTACAGTGTACAAATGTGAACATAATTATGGCAGAAGGAGCAACCTACCGTCAGATATGTTGTGATTCTGTAACGTGTGTTCAGCTTGTCCCATATTATCGTCCAAACGCTTACGAGTAGTTGTTAAGCTCCATCTGTTACGTCACTAGAGCGCAAGGAACTGATGGCGGTATCGGGAGGGAAAACCTCTGAACTCTATTTACAGAGTAATTTTACATAGTCAAAATGCAAGACCTGTTAATATGCCGAAAGTCTCCCGCAAAAATGCTGCAGTCCAGTGAAAAACGAACACCATTGATTGCAAACAGCAATGACGCAGTCCGGTTTAACGGTCTCCAAAATCTCACGAAATGCTGCTATGCATGCAAAGCTATGCACAAATTGTGCGATCACCTCCGTCTGTAGCTAAGCAACGACACGACTCCTAAGGATAGTGTGATTAACGGCGTTGCACCTAAGCAGACTTGCTGTAGCCTTGGCCTATCTTCCATACCAGACAGGATAATCACTTCCGCAAGACAAATCCCCGTGCACAAGGTACCACAGAACAAACAGTTACTGTGCAACCAAAAGACAATGACAGTGATATGTTCATACGTCCCAGAAGCCATTAATTAATGGCTAAAACGTAGACAAGCCAAGGAACAAAACCGCTAGGCGGAAATAACATGTTATCAGACTGAATGTTCTCCCAACTGATCTTACACACTTTTCACAAAATCCATCTCTACAGGTAGGGGAAACTCGGTCAACGTAACATTTGGCAACACGCGCGAACTGGAAGATGTTCTCTTAGCAAGCCACATGCTAATGAACTCTTCTGTCAGTGCCCGCATTTTCCTGACAAGCCATAGATAGAGAGGTAGAAGCGGAAATCCAACCCCAGTGTGTCACATCAAAATGAGATGAAGAAAGTGGTACTGTTTCATTAGGTGTAAGAATTGAAGCATGACGATAACAGTGAACGGCAAAAGCATGACGTCGAAGAATGGAGGTACATCACAGAGCTTTACGACATGCAACATTTCGTAGCTTCTGACGTAACCCGTCTAGTTGCCTCCACAAACTACAAAGGCAGTGGGCCGAAACTTTTGAAAACTGGTATCAGTGGCGATCCAAGCGTGACATGACAACAGGAAACTTGGGGCAGCAGAAGTACAGTTAAGACCATCCCTCCAATTAGTACAGATCCCAGATCTAAATGAGCCAGTCTCGGTTGTACTTGCAGATCAGCCTACCGTGCAAACACCTGTTTCAAAAAACTTCAGCAGACCGGCACTATCTGTGCCGGTCATTCACAATGAACCGAGCTCCTAATAAGTCAACATATACAATGCTGCTACACCAACACAGGCTTGTATTCTAAGTTCCTGGAACTGCGTCATCCACATGAAACAATTACTTTCGACCTCATGGTGGTTACTGAAACTTGGCTTAAAAATGACATACTAGATCCGGAGCTTGAACTCAGTGAGCTGCCAGTCATTCGGAATGATCTTCCATCTCGCGGTGGCGGCGTTGCCCTCTACTATCGAGATTACTTCACATGTGAGGCCCTTAGCGAACATTCCCTTGTTATTCGCGACGTACTATTTTGTCCACTACACCTAGCAGGTCGATCACAGATGAAGACACATGAGGTTTGCCTCTTGGCAGTTATCTATAGGCCTCCAAACTCGTCAGCAGACAGCGACAACATTGTTAAGCGCTCTCCGCTATGCTGTTTCACAAAAGTCCCCTCACTATCTTATAATGGGTGATTTCCATTTTCCTCCAATAGCGTTTGTGTCCCCCATTGGATCATCATTTAACTCGAAGATCCTTGAATTCATGGACATGACGGTTTGTGCAATCATGTGCATCGATCAACCAGACACCGCGGTTCAAACACGTCATCACTGTTGGATTTGATCCAGACTAGTGAAGAGTTGATGCTTAAGTCAACAGCATAACGCCCTCCACTGGACCCTAGCGACCATTCAGTCCTAACGTTTGGTTATGTGTGTTCTGCCTGTATTGTTGACAAAGAAAGAGAAACTCAACGAACTATTACGGACTATTTTAAGCTGTATAACTTAGCAGCAACCATTGACTGGGACCTACAGACGCACAGTTTAGCGAATGACGCATGGAATCAACTGAAAGATAAAATTAAATAAGTTATTTCATGCAGGCATCAACAGTTATACCATTACTAGCAGCGCGCCGGACCAATACGTGGATCCGAAGCAGAACACGTAAATGGATCAGCAGAAGTGATGAGAGCTGGAGGCAACATTCACTAAACCTATATGATACCACACGTAGAATTAAAAACATAATCCGAAATTACTGCACTCGCTCAGTGGAGTTGGTGAGTACGACTGGCAGGAGAACATGGTGCTGAAATTTACAAGTAACATCAAACTACTATGCCAATATGTGAATGGCAAAAGAAAAATTAAGCCCGGAATACCACCAATCAAGACGGCCAGTGGCCTAACAACTACTGCTATGGATGCCGCGAATGCTCTTCTGCTGCAGTTTGGCTCGGTAGCTATAAATACCACGGAACCTTTGCCCTAGCAAGTTCTACCAAATGTCGTTAACTTATTCAGCGTCACCTTTACCCCAGCAGCTGTTGCAAGCAAAAATCAGTCTTACCGGGAGTACAGTGCCCCTGGAAACGACTTGATCTGCCCTAAAAGTACTTAAAGCCCTTGATCCCACCATGGCTGTATCACTTGCAGGTTTTTTCCAGCGTCTGCTTGACTCCCGTACACTCCCACTTGGGTCTAAAGAGGATTATCACTCCAATCTACAAAGGTGGTAAGTGCTCGGATCCTACCAACTACCGACCTATTACTTTCTTTCCCCATTTTATCAAAAGTGATGGAATTGGTAATTGCAGATGAACTGACGCGATACTTTAGAAGTCTACAATAACTAATAATGCTCAACATGTTTTCGGATGCAGACGATCTTACCGCACCAATTTTCTGCTTACTCGGGACTCGTAGACCAGGGCAGCTGATGAAGGAGACCCCATAGATGTGATTTACTTAGATTTTTCTGAACTATTCGACAGGGTCAATCACTTCTTTCTACAAAAACTACTTTATCGACGTCTCCTTGCTCCCCTGGTTGGAAGACTACTTACACGACAGAGCAATCAAGATAAGAGTAGCCGACGCTCACTCGGAAACTCTGTGCGTCTCCAGTGGTGCACCGCAAGGATCTGTCCTCGGCCCGCTACTGTTTTTAGTCTACATCAATGACCCGCCGGCAAACATTCTATCCCCGATGCAAATATTTACAGACGATGCTAAAGTATGGAGAGCAATTCGCTCAGCATCCGATCGTGTCAATCTTCAGGAAGATCTGGCTCGGATTCACGAACGGGCAGAAAGGAACCAGCTCTTACTGAATACTGAAGAGTGACACATGCAGACGGTGCGCAGCAGCTGCGTCAACACATCTTTTGGGACACCGCGTGACTAGCGAACGCGACTTAGGTATCATTCTGCAAGAACGTCTTCGCAATTCGTTCCAATGTTCAACAGCAGCAAGTGTGGAGAAATCGAACTTGTGGCTTTTGAGGCAAGCTTTCGGCACCTTTGAGCGACAGCTAATACCAATGCTGATTACCTCCTATATTCGTCCTCACGCTGAATATGCATTCCCGGGCCTGGTGTCTATGGTTAAAAGGAGACATTCGTCTATTGGAAGAACCCCCAAAGAAGAGCCACAAAGGTAATGCGTGAACTATACGGTCTAAGTTACGAACTGCGTCTCCGTGTACTCGGTGTATTTTCATTAGAATACCGACGTCTTCGCGGAGATCACACTCTCACATACCGGATACTAACTGAAAGCGAGCATTCATGTACATCACTGCTGACCCTAGCCTCTTACAAACAAAACCGAGGCAACCGCCTGGAACTAATGACACAACACGCCCGTCTGAATTGTAGAAAGTATTTTTACTCACCTAGAATCAGTTCCCACCGAAATGCACTACCAAAGTATGTGGTGAATGCACCAGACGAAATTCGAAAAACAATTAGACTCATCTTAGTGATATACGCCACAAAACAATTTGATAAAGTGGAATGGCTTACTGATATTTCTCCTGCCACATTGGAACATTTCGATCTTAATGGGCTTTTGCATATTCATTCTGTGAGTCATGTGAAGTTATGCTTTTTATCCCATCACACACTATTGAACTATTACAATCTTTTATTCGCTACTTTGTTTACTTGCCCACGCTTGATGTATGGTATATTTGATGGGTTTTAGCGAATTCTAAGCTTGTCGATTCCACTCTTACGTAGAACGCTGACGTGGCTTCTAATTCAATTATCCACTCAGCGCACACTGTGCCAAGCGCACTTCCACCCATAATGTACGTATGCAATAAAGTGGCACGACGTCACTTGTACGCTCACCGTTATGCAAGTTACTTTGCTGGTTATCGAAGTGAATTACAGCATGTTACCAGCGATTTGTGCTGGAAGCGAGCACTATTAAGGAGTGTAATACTCTATAGATAATCTTTGCAACCAGGGCCGTTTCTCACTTCTGAGTCCGTTCCAGAAATTGATAATAGGACAGAAATGCTCCTCAAAGATGGCAAGCAAATTTGTCGCTTACAATGAGAGGAATACTAGAATCTTTCAAATACCAACCCACTGTTATGGTGAAACGGCTAGATTGAGCTGCAAAAGGAAAGACCGTCCTTGTTTTTACTTGACCATCTTCCCTCAAGCCACTGTTGTACAAGAAAGAAGTGGCAAGCAAGCACAATCTATAAATAAATAAATAAATAAATAAATAAATAAATGGTATATTCCTCGGTGATTCGAGGTGCAGTCCAACTATGTGGTCTGATCAATGTGTACAACAGGATCGCAAAAAAAATAATCAATTTGTTCACGCTTTTTACAATGGATCCAAAAGAGATACTAAACTAATTGGCAGCATTAAGGCATTAAAGAAATTAAAAAGCAGGAACAATAACGTAAGCAGATTTAAACAGATATCCAGTTAAAGTAATACGGCCACTCGTGGAACCATCCCCAGGGGACCTGCTTCCATGCAAGGTATTCCCTCGAAAGATTTCGCTCGCACTTCCATGCAATAACTGGCCGTGTGCCGGTGTGGCATAGTAGCATATGTGCCATCATCTGTTTATCATATGTTCTGTTCTTTTTAGAGCTGCTTTTGTGCATGTATTATGGGCCATGAAGGCTCAGCCCAATCCGTCATGCGGATCATTCTATTATGGCACTTTTTTATACGCCAGACAGTTGGTGGCAATTTGCCTTGCATAGGTAACGTCTTTTATAATCTGGAAGCTGTAATCCGTCACCACAGGAGATCAGCCCAGTCGTGGCCAACTATGAAATAAGGAAGAATATAGAAAAGAAGAATTCTGTGAAAGAGGTACCATATCGTTAATGTAAGAAATAGGCAGGTATGTTTTGTACATCGGCGTAGAAATCGATCGAGCCGATCATACGGTAAATTGTGTAGCGTGACAGTCGGAGACAGATGATTGTACGAGTTGTCCATAGGCAAAAGTCGTCTAGGGAATCAGTTATTGCCATCACTGAATTCAAGTATATGTTTCTGGACTGTTAACTTCAGAAAAGAAGGGGAAATGATTAGCACTGGAGAACAAATGCAGCGAAACGGATCGCAGAACAACATTACGGATTACAGCTTCCAGATTATAAAAGACGTTACCTATGCAAGGCAAATTGCCACCAACTGTCTGGCGTATAAAAAAGTGCCATAATAGAATGATCCGCATGACGGACTGGGCTGAGCCTTCATGGCCCATAATACATGTTCAAAAGCAACTCTAAAATGAACAAAACATATGATATACAGGTGATGGCTCACATGCTACTATGCCACACCGGCACACGGCCAGTTATTGCATGGAAGTGCGAGCGAAATCTTTCGAGGGAATACCTTGCATGGAAGCAGGTCCCCTGGGGATGGTTCCACGAGTGGCCGTATTACTTTAACTGGATATCTGTTTAAATCTGCTTACGTTATTGTTCCTGCTTTTTAATTTCTTTAATGCCTTAATGCTGCCAATTAGTTTAGTATCTCTTTTGGATCCATTGTAAAAAGCGTGAACAAATTGATTATTTTTTTTGCGATCCTGTTGTACACATTGATCAGACCACATAGTTGGACTGCGCCTCGAAACACCGAGGAATATACCATTTATTTATTTATTTGTTTACGAATTAATCAATTTGTGGGGAAAATTACGAAAATAGTTCCTGACGTCACACCAGTAAATAATTTTGCTCTTTGTTTTAAACAGAAGACAGTTGGTATGAATTAAGTTTAAAGGGAGTAAAACCGCATGGGAGGTAGCGTTAAGGAATAGCATAAGAAGCGGTTTGTAGCAGCTCATCCTAGCTGACCAAGTTTTCTCTGATGCAGTAGAGTTGATGTTCTCCGGTATCATACATGATCCGACCCTTCTTCATACAGCTTTTCATCAGCAAGTTGAATTTTTAAGATCCATTTCGCTCTGTCCGTTGACGGATAAACCTTTATCATTTTCTTGAACATGCAGAAATGTTCAATACATCTAATCTCTTGGCAGCTTATTGCAAATGGAGCCATACTTAAGAAGATAGACATTTCTCCTTAGACTGCCCTTGAATAGATAAATAGATAGATAGATAGATAAATAAATAAATAGAATATGCATTCATTATCTCGCAGTTCATAATTGGTGTTTTCTCGAAAGTGCAATTGACAGGTTCCAGCACATGTTTTCCGCCACGCGAGTTTATGGAGGAAACACAGATTTAATTGCATTCTTCGTAACCACAGAGGTTCAAGATTCAACTGCTTGCACCTATCTCGGTATGAAAGAACGGTTTAACAGCCAAATATGCGCTTCGTAAAGGCGCGTTGGAGGTTTTCAATGGCTCTCAAGTCAGCCTTTCGCATGTTACTGAACACAGCACAGCAATATTCAATCAAAGGCCAGATATTGATTTTGAAAGCAATTAGTCTGGTTTCTTTCAAAGTTAGCAGGTGGCATATGAGCCCGACCGACTGCTTAGCCTTTTTCACGATATGATTTGTATGTTCGCTAAAGTTTAACGAACTAGAATATCTTAAACCTAAGTCACAAACAGACTTAATTGCACGTGACCACAGTTAATCAAACTGTCAAGCAAGCACACATTTATCGGTCGTTTCCGTCCCACAAGGCACCGTACATGAGATTTATTACCAGTCAACTTCGTGGGTTGTTTTGCCCCAAGTTGGTGGGTCTTGACGTCCTGTTTGACCCGCTTCCGCGATTCGCATTCTGCTCAGCCTGGAGTTGTTCTACGGCTCTTGACTTGTTTAATAATGGTTGCGTTACTCAGCTGGAGTTTACTTCTGAATGCACCAACAAAGCTCTTTCTGTATGATTTATTGGCCTTTCAAACAATACCATCCCTACAGCTAGGATGTGACCGGATAACCGAGAAATAGGGTGGAATATAGATGTGTCAGCCGTACTTTCATGGGAGTCTTAGGCTTACGTACAGCTGTGATATGGAAGGAAATGTTGGTAGCTCAGGTTGTTCAATTGGTGGTCTGAGTGTTCACTGAGCTCGGCAGGTTGACTGCAAACGTTTCGTCACCACTCGACGTGACATCGTCAGTGTGTGTGTAATTAGCAGGGTGGCGCGTACAACGCGTCAGTGAGTGTGAGTGATCGATCTAGCCGCTAGTCTGAGTTTGGATTGTTCGACAAGCACAAGACCATGGAAATCGATCTCTGATTCGCACCTCGTAGTGTACGCACGCATGCCTCTTCGGTTGTCGTCGTTTGACGCAGTAGTCTGACGTTCCGTTCCACTAAATTTATTCTACTATTTCGGTGATCTTTTGTCCGTAGTGCTGTATGTATAGCATCTATTTCAACGTGTCGGTTTATTGAATTGTCGGTATAATACCATGCTTCCAAGCATTCTCTAGCTTGTCTCGAATTTCCAAGGGCTAGGATCTTAACGTTCTCTAGGTCGAAGTGGCCTTCTTGGTCTTCATGCATGGAAACCAGTGAATGCGGGTCGCGTCTCCGTATGGTCATTCTGTGTTCATTGATCCGTATTGACAGTTTCCTTCCAGCTGTTTTTGTTAGTAGAGAGCCGGTGTAATCCGGTAGATCGCGACGGCCTCGGTGAAATGTAGGAGGCGGGTGTTAGCATATCTTAACAATAAACGAATAAATGGTTGATTATCGACAGAACGGGGCACAACTCTAATGCTATGAACAAATCGTTTAGAGGAGGTAGTCTGACCCTCGTTGATATGACAGCGTGCCGCCAATGGCATACCAATTATAACTTTGGTAAGAAGCTGCCCACGCTCTACCTAGTCCTTCGGTGAGCCTACTGTCCTACTTTCACTGTAGCAGCTGTTATTTGCTATCCTAAACTTCGAATTTCTCCAGCAATTTGACCATATATTTAATACTGAAAAGCAGAAGCTAATCCACTGTAACAACCCCAAAGATATTGCTTATTTTCTTATGTACAAATTTGTTACTCAATCGTACATTTGTTGTTTTTGTTTCAAGACCGATCCCGCGGTCATTTTCACCTACGTCCGGCTCATCACTTGGCTCCACGGTAAGTTCCAACACTGACGTATGCTCTTGTCCCTTCATCCGTATTCGTCTGATTGTAGCCTTCTTGGAATACAATCCGTTGTTTCGTCAGGGCAATGAGAAGACGTAAGTTGCCACATGTCAACATTTCGATTGTTCTCGTCAGTCGCAAACACTATACAAGCGGTATTCATAGACAGTTATATACAGGGGAAAAGCTGACACACCAATTAAAATGTCAAAATCAAGACCACGGTAACTTAATTGATTATATCTATAGTTTCTGCACACAAGCCAGGTTGACAAGCCTTAATTAGCAAAGCCTCACTGATTGCCAAGATTATCGGATTGTTGTTGTGTAATACCACCTTGAACGCAGTCTTCGGGTTCACCTGATGTCAGGTTGCCAAGAGATGCTTGGTGATAGATGATGCGGGACTCCTGTTCATCCTCGGATCCACTCCGTTATGTTGCGTCATCAGTTGCTCCAACCACCTCGGCACATGTTCAGCTACCCTCTGGGTTAACTGACGGTCAGTCCTGCCTATGGAAATGTCACCGCAACTGCAGGTGAACTGGTAAACTACGTGTGAGGCCTAACTGACTGACGAGTTGCTCTGACGGTCATGAAGAACAAGGCTTCGCGTTGTAGGTATGAGTCGCAACTGGGCGGTCGCGTAGGTGCGCGTAGGGGCTGACCGGAGTTTATGTCCGATTTCATTTGATACATGGTCTCCTTTGAACGGCAAGAACAAATAAACATTCTTTTTCTCTGCGATTAACACCGGTATTTCCTCCTTGGGAGGCCTGCTGTGGATCTGAATTAACTTCTCAGGATAACCATTTGACACCAAAGTTTTGAACAAAAATTCTTCTTCAGCTTGCAACATTTCGGGGTTGCATATCCGTCTGACTCTGTAGGAGAGCGTTTTCACTAGGCCACGTTTGTATGCGACCGGGGTAAAGCTGGAAAAGTGGAGGTACTGCCCACTCCAAGTTGCCTTGCGATGAACCGTGCGATGCAGTGTACCATCGGTCCGTCTCTTAATGAGTATATCAAAAAATGGCAGCCTGTCATGTTGCTCCAACTCATGGGACACCGATAGATTTGGAATTGTCGACAGCCGCGCAAAATGCTCGTTGCTGGTCAAGACTAGGATATCTTCCACATACCGATTGTACAACGTAGCTTCACCAATGCCAGTAACTTGTCTTTATATCAAGCCGAGAAAGGTGTCTGCTAATACTGGTCCCAAAGGGTTACCCATGGCGACGCCGTCGATCCGTTTATAAGCAGTCCCCTCAAACTCGAACCGTATATTTTCCGTGCGTACTAGGATCATATCCCTCAAATACTCCAGCGGCAGGCCAAAAGACATATTTTGACACGCGATGAAATCACACAAAGTTTCGACCTTCCCACGTAGAGGTACGTTTGTGAATAGGGAGTTGACGTCTATTGAGTACATGTGCTCCGCACCCAGCGGCGCGTGTTCCAGTGTCTCGACTAGTTCATATTCACCGCTACCATCCTACGGGACGTGTCAAGCACTTGCTTTTATCCCGTGATAAATCATTGTTCATTGTTTATTGTTCAACGGAGTCGTTTAGGCAATACGTGGCCAGGAGTTTGCGTACCGGCTCCAACATTTTCGCTAGCCACCGCGCAACCTTGTGATACGGTGAGTTGTTCATACACATAATCGGGCGCAGTGGGTTACCTGCCTTGTGTAATTTGGGAGCGCCCCTCATTCTGGGTGTCTGAGTGTCAGTCGGTTTCAACCGCCTGTATTGCGAGTCATTGATGTGAACATGTAGTAAGAGAATCTGCAGTTTCCTTGCCTGTTTTAGCTTTCTGAAGAGAAGACTCCCCGTTACCGTTGCGAGGGCGTTAGATCGATTGTTATCTTTGCGCTGCAAGTTAATTGTGGAACGCACTCGGAGAGAATTTTTCGAAGGATGTATCCGCTCATGTTGTTTTCCGCGATAATTTGCCAAGACGCTGTCAAGAAACAAGTTTCTGATTAACAACAAGCCCACATACGATCTATAGGCAGCCAACGGCTTGTCTACAGCTTTGTACGGTCGACGCATGATGAACCTAGATATAAATCTCCGCAGATATTTTCAACGGCTTTTCACAGTTAGGTCAGTGCTTTCCGCAATTATTGGCATCAATTTTCTTCGCGATTTCGGACTGCTTGTCGACGCGAGTCCCCACATACTTTTAGATGACCATACAAAATTGGGTGTTGATGACGTCCTTTCAAATGGCCCGATAATCAGGCTTGTTTTTCGGATCACAGATGTAACGTCCGACTACTTGAGCCTCCTCTCCGGATCCCCGTGACTAGTTCGACCGGCTGCAGATCTTCCACTAGTCACGACAAAGGTCACTCACCACATGGTCGCGCGCAGTCAATCAGTTAGCTTACGACCAAGACGGCTTGCTCCGGACAAACTACGTGCAGCACGAGCTAAATTCACCCACATGCTTCAGCTCGGTATCATCAGATCGTCCAACAACTCATGGGCGTCGCCTCTCCACATGGTCTCGGAGAAGGTCATGGGGGACTGGCGTCCTTGCGACCACTATCGAACCTTGAATACGATTACCACGCCTGATCGCTATTCGATCCCACACATCGTGGATCACACTGCCAGTCTGGCGGGTAAAAATCTCTTTAGCAAAATCAGCTTGGTACGCGCATACAACCAAAATCCGGTAGCCGAAGCGTACATAGTCACAACTGTCGTGCCAAACCCGTTTGGTTTTCTCGATTTCCTATGCATGCCTTTCGGTCTAAAAAATGCCGCGCAATGTTTTCTGCGCTTCACTGACCAAGTTTGACGCGGTTTAGACTTCGCTTACGCTTATCTCGACGACATTTTAATCGCGAGCTCTTCATGAGAAGAGCACATGCGCCACAATCGAACACTTTTTAACCGTTTATATCAACCCAGGGTGACGATCAACACGGAAAAGTGTTCGTTTGGTGCCGACTCAGTCAACTTCCTCGGCCATCATATCTCCTCTGCAGGCGTCATGCCACTGCAGGACAAAATTCAACCTATCACCGACTACCCCGAGCCTAATTCTTTCAAACAGCTTAGGCATTTTGCTGGGCTTGTCAATTTTATCGACGGTTCATACCAAACCCTGCGTCGCTGATGCAACCCCTCACGAACCTTCTACGAGGGAAACGCAATAAAATCGAATTTCCTGTCACAGCAAGCGCTACTTTTAAGTCGCTTAAACAGGCTATCGCCAACATAGCTTCTATAGCGCATCATGACCCGGCAGCCCCACTGTCCTCAGTACTGACGCCCCGGACGTGGCAGTCGGCGCTGTTTTACAACAACGAGCAGCAATACGTGGCAGCTCTTAGCGTATTTCTCTAAGTGCCTACAACCTACCAAATCTCGATACAGCACGTTAGG
Organism: Dicrocoelium dendriticum; assembly: GCA_944474145.2. Lineage (NCBI taxonomy): Eukaryota > Metazoa > Platyhelminthes > Trematoda > Plagiorchiida > Dicrocoeliidae > Dicrocoelium > Dicrocoelium dendriticum. Next base: position 95,529,359 of record OX104069.1, on the reverse strand, counting down.
TAGAGCACTACTAGCCATATAACTAACGATACATCCCTTTCGACACGTCTTAGAAGGTCACTCCTTTGCCGTCTTCACCGACCACAAACACCTGACTTACGCGCTCGGCTCGACTACCCACCGATACTCTCCTAGAGTCGCGCCAACTAAACTATATCGCTCAGTTTAGGACCGATATACGGTATGTCTCAGGTGTGAACAACGCCGGCGCCGATGCACTTTCCCGAATCCAAGCTATCCCCGCTGACGGCGACACTGCTATCGACTTGGCGGCCATGACCACAGCGCAACTTAACGATCCTGAGATTAACCTACTACGCAAGTCTCCATCACTGGACATAGGACCCGTTCCACTGACATCCTCAGACGGAAATATACGTTGCGATCTCTCTCTCGGCAAGTCGGGCCCAATCGTCACACACGAGTTTCGACAGACAGTGTTCGACCCGTTGCATGGATTGTCTCACACAGGCGTTCATGGATCGTTTAAACTCGTAACCACACGATTCGTTTGGCGCAACGTCAATCGTGACGTCCGTACTTAGGCAGCTGTTTGCCTTCTGTGTCAACGCGCGAAGGTGTACAAGCAAACGAAAAGCCCATTAGGCAAGTTTCCGAAGCCAGACGCACGATTTCACCACGTGCACGTCGAGCTCGTAGGTTCTCTGCCGGCTTCGAAAGACTGGGTCTCAACTGTCCCGTGTCGATCGATTCATTAGGTGACCTGAGGCCGTCCCTATCCCAAATCGCTCTTCAGAAACGGTAGCGAAAGCGTTTTTAGAAAGCTCGGTTGTACAGTATGGCTGCTCTGCCATAGTGACCACTGATCATGGGTCACACTTTTCGTCCACATTTGCTTCATTGCATAAGGACTTAGATTGCCGCCACGTCCAGACGACGGCGAATCATCCGGCCGCTAACAACATGGTGGAGAGTTTTCACCGCCAGTTGAAGGCAGCGTTACGTGTGCACACAGATCCTTCATGGTCTGAAACACTTCCCGTCGTTCTCCTAGGCTTTAGAAATACGGTTAAAACCGATTTCGAGGCAAAACCACCTGAGCTAGTCTACGGCTGCACGCTGCGGTTGCCCGGACAGCTGGTAGTACCAACCCTGTCTACTTCTTCTTTTGACTACGGAAGTTTCGTCGATCGATTGGCTCACCACATACGTGAGCTACGTCCACCCGCGCCTCGATCACAGAAGACACCAGTGTACGTGTCCGAGAAGCTGTCTACTTGTTCACACGTTCTTCTTCGAGCAGACGTTGTTCGATAGCCACTTTATTCGCCGTACATAGTGTAGTGCGGCGGAAGCCAGTGATTACTCGTGAACCGGAACGATAACAAAACGGGATCGTAGAGAATTACCAACGGGGGCAATGGATGAGACGAGACAAGACTTTGCGAGCTTTGCGGATCGAGTCGACAGCGGATCATGGACGGCATCTGTTAACGAACCTGGGCCCAGAACAACGGAGGAGGCATTTGTCGAGGACGCAATAAATTAGACAAATACGCCGCTAGCAAAGCCCACAGGAGTGAACGCCGATCGCGTTATGTAGCCACGGGAGCGCAAAGCGCGAGGTTTTAAACTACTCATGGCCGGCCAGAATCGGATATAACGAGGCGGAGATACAGGATGGAAAACTGGAGGTGTTGTCTCGAATCCCAACCTTATAGGCGCCTAGAATGGCCCGTCACATAAATCCTCATGCGCGTTGCGTAGTGGAAAGGAAACACGGTCCAAATCTGTACGGATTGGTGAGTTCTCAGTGGCACGTTCTTGTAGCAATGCACGCTCTGCTCCCCCGCATTTTTTTCGCTACAATAGGACCTTTCGAAGTGCTACACCGTGCGAATAAAACGTACACTATTGACCGCGGTGGCCGACGCGAAGTCTTCATCATCGACCATCTGAAGCCTGCCTTTATGGAAGAAACCACCTCGCCTACTTCATCTAGTAATGCTTCGAGCGAAGTCACAACACACCGCACCAACTTTCAGCATCATAGTGTAGTTCAATCAGAACACGGTCCCGGTCTACAAGCATCAGCCGTCCCGACATCTCCCGAAACTAGCCCGCCGCCTCCCACGACCAATAGCCGTGGTCGGGAGGTGCGTAAGCCCGTTCGTTTTTCTGACTATGTACAATGTAATACGTTTAGGTTTGTAGAAATTGTATATATTTACCACGTGTTTGGTCGGTTAACATTTGAAAACATGACAAATAAAAAACCGAAAAACCTTTTTCTTAGAAAATATTCAAAAACCAAAATCGTAAGCACGCAGATTATTCCTTTGTTCTTTCTGACGTTTACTGCGCGTGTTTTTCTATTTTTTCGTCTCTACATGTCCTGAAAGTCCCCTTCGATCGACTGGCTCACAGGAACAATGTTTTCTAGGATCGGCGCAATCAACGAAGATCCTGACTCGAACGTTGGTCGTTTCTCCGTAGGATAAGGGTCACTTTCGTGAGACGACGGTCGTTTCTAAGTGGGATGAGGGTCGTTTTTGCGCAGGGCAGGATGCGGCGGGGGGAGACCACTCCCAAGCGCACCATTTGGCAGCAGCGGAGGTTGAGGTCCAGTCGGCATTTTTCTGGGCTAGCCAGTTTTTTGTAGTCCGACAAACCTGCTCCAACGGCTCGCTGAAATGCACCCTGCCCTGCAATCACTATATACTAAATATCGAACGGCACAGCTGATCCTAATTGTCGGCTACATCCTTTTCCGAACACGAACAGATACTCCTTTGTATATGAATACCTTCTAAGATCATTCGATCGACAACCATGTTTGACTTCGAAGGCCTCCTGGTTCAGCCTTATAGGACTGGAGCTGAGTAGCAACCCAGAAGATATTGCTTATCTCCTTATGTACAAATTTGTTACTCAATCGTACATGTGCCAGTGTTGGGATGAGCAACACTATAATTTTCATTCATATGTTGTTTTTGTTTTAAGGTCGATCCTACGGCCATTTTACCTACGTCCGGTTCATCACTTGGCTCCACGGTGAGTTCCGACACTGACGTATGCTCTCGTCACTTCATCCGTTTTCGTCTGATTGTAGCCTTCTTCGAATACAGTCTGTTGTGTCCGTGCTCCCGCTTTTCTGTAATCCGCACCAGAGCAAGGACACTCTCGGACCAGCATATACTAGTCTTACACTACTCTCAGCCTTTCGCAGACCTCTTCAACTAGCATTCTAAGCTCGTCCGCATGTATAAATGCATACCCCCAATAACACCAGACGACATGCACCGAATCTGCAAAATGAGTTCACTTGTTTCCACCTGCAATCGCAGATAAGCGCCGGAATAGCACACAGCGCTCAGACGAAATCAAAGGAAATGGCCATGCTCGAATTCATCAGCCAATCCAAGAGTCCAGGATTATATCGATTGCACACAAACTAAATAAAAAGGTGACGATTCCGCGTGGTGACGACGAAGAGCTCATGCGGTTCTTTACCTCAGCTCTTGTTGGCATGACAGTCTTTAGTAAAACAATTAATGTGCACCTACCATCAAATAACCGTTACGCCAAGCATATCCCTTAAGCAGCATTATCCGGCCGCTCGGTTTTTTAAATACCTAAGAATGCCATTCGTCTATAATAATGCTGCTCAAAATATTCAGCCCTCTATTTATTTAATTAATAAATAAAGGTGACACTGACGCATCCGCTACCGATGAGCCATGTCATATCCACTAACACACACGGCCACTTACGTGACTATACCACATTATTAGCTGCGTTGATTAAAAGAAATACTCATGTCTTTGTATGCTGATTATTTTGCTGATTCGGTATGTTCTCACTTGGTTTTACGTAATTGTCAAATACAGATTTCATGCGTGCCATCCGCTGTCTGTTTTCCTTACTCCAAAGGTCGATCGTGGTGTCAAGCGACGTCCTCCGCAGTTCGGTGGCTTGGAAGTAGAGACTTCGGTTGACATCCTGAAGGCCCCTGCTACGTGCGTCCTCAGGTAGAATACGCTATCTAAGCTTGGCAACCTTGGTCGAAAGGCGACTTAGTGAGGTTAGACATCACAACTCAGGCAATAGAATGTAAACGATCCAAGTACTTACTCTTGCCAACAAAGACTAAAGTTACTGGGAGTTTTCATCGCAGGCTACCGTAGAGTACGACTGATCTCTTTTTAGTGCGACAACTATTGCTTGACCACAAGCACGTATGCGGCCATTTGCTGAAACGTAGCCACAACCCCAAGCATAGAGGCAGCTGCTGTCAACAGTGACGACGGAATTGCTTTTCTGTACTGGTTTGCCAACATTGGAACTCTTCCAAATTCAGTTGTCGCATCCATTTTTTGGATAAATAAAAAAAGGTTAGATATTACTGTTAGCTCCCGGCGGCCACACGTAGATCTCATTTCGATAGACCAAATACTGAGTCACTCTAGTCACGTATGTCGCCACCGTTTTAAACTCAGTTTAGACACCAACCTCAGAGTGAATAGCCTGAAATGGAGTCAACAATACAGTCGTCTGGATTGTCGACGAATTTATTTCTCGCGCCGGGTCTACCAACCCTGGAACGCCCATCCAAACCTTGTTGTCTGTGCTTCCATCTTATCCATTTTCGAAATACGATTGAATATTGCATTGAGCCCCTTACACTTCGTTACATGAACGGATATTCTGAATATATTCAAGTTAAACAGGCTCAGTTGAATTGTGACTGTGATGTTAGTATCAGATCAGAGTGAGCAGATTGACCAACCGAGCGAGCCAGACAGCCAATGGGATGCGGGCGTGACGGATTTGATTACTGGATTCGGATTGGCCGATGTTCTTGTGAGTTATTCATCGTTTGTTGAACTGAAGCAAAAGAGGAACCTCATCGACTCAGAAGGGTCGTTCGTTATGGACTTGAACCTGCGTTTTATATCTATGAGTTAAGCTTGCTAAACCTGCTGTAATTTTTGTTGAGTAGCCTTTGTCGAATAAACGCCTGTCGCTGAAGGACTGAGTTCTGCAACATGGTGTCAGAGCAGACAAAGACGAACCCCACCGGCGGTGGGCTGATGCAGTTTGGATCACCACCGTCTATTCAGATGCTTGCCCCACTGAATATGGATGAACGAAACTTGGCGAGTAATTGGCGTCTATGGAAGAGCAAGTGGGAGAATTTCTGCAACTTAGCACGTTTGGACCAACAACTGATGACGTATCGCTTGTCCATGTTTCGATAAGCAGCCAGGGATGACGCGCACCGTGTTCTAGAGACGTTGCACCACGCCAAGGCGAATATCCCAATAATTTGGAGACGGTCATTGGAAAGTTCAGTGAATTGTGTGAAGGTCAAGTCAACAAGACCTATCAGCGCTATAATTTCTTTTCGCGCAACAGAGGCCCAAATGAATCAGTCGACGCTTATATCGCTGGATTGAAGATTTTGGCCCGAACCTGTAATTTCTGTAAATGCTTGGGCCACAGTCTCATACGCGATCGCATGGTTCTAGGAATCAAGGATGAAAGTACGACGAAGGGGCTTTCGCGACAACGCAACTTATTGCTCCAGCAGTGCCTTGCTATCTGCAACATCAAGTCCTCAACCACCCAACATATGCAGAATTCTGTGCTGTTTCGAGAGGCGAAGCAGCGAGGGTTACTAAGGTGCGACAGAAGATCTGCAAATTTTGCTCCACGCGACATCTGAGCACCCGCGAACAGTGTTCGGCGTGGAGACGGAAATGCGCCAGATGTAGTAAAAGGAACCACTTTGCTCGTTGCTGCCAATCAACCAATGTGAGTGCGGTCGTTCGTGACTAGTCCCGCGCCAACGCAGAACGTTATATTGCCAACGGGTCTCGGAAGGTTCCGTAAAAAATGTGTCTACGCAAGTTTTTTGAGCGAAGGCAGTACCGTACAATTCCAGTTAGACACAGGTTCTACTGTCAACATTTCACCAAGGAAGCACTGGCCCGGCTTGCTCATCCGATCCGATCAATATTGTCTGCGTATGTGGAATGGTTCCAGACTTCATCCGAAGGGCTCAGCTACAATCGAAGTAGTTAACCTAAGAAACGGAACCTCACACCGACTGGAGTTTGTGATCGTGGAGGAGGAGTTCACGCCGATTCTCGGCATTGCTATGATCCAGTTCCTTGGTTTTCTTGTTTTTAATCATGCTTGTTTTGTGCATATTTGCCAGGGAGAAACCTATATTAGTGACCAGTATCTGTATGTGTTTAGCGCGGGTTTGGGAAAGTTTAAGGAAACCGTTCCCTTATTATCCTTAGATCCTTTGATACGACTGACAATGCTACCAGCTAAGAGCGTTCGATTTGCACTGCGTGACAGGTTCTCCGCTGAATTGAGCAAATTAGTGAGAGAGGGTGTGCTTGCCAAAGTCAATGAGCCAACCGACTGGGTTAGTCAGGCCGCAATCATTAGGAAGAAAACCGGCGAAGTGAGCATGTGTATTGACCCGAAATCCTTGAATGAGGCCTTGCATAGAGTGCATTACGCGCTATCTAACCTAGAAGGCATTTTGCCGCGTTTGAGCAAAGCTAAGTGTTTCACGAAGGTAGACCTCTCTTCGGTATTCCGGCACGTGGTTCTAGATGATGAATCCAGTTTCCTTACTACATTTGCAATACTGTTCGGACGGTATCGTTGACTGCATTTGCCGTTTGGCTTGAAGGTGCAGAGAGAAATTTTTCAAAAAGGACGGGTACAAGCGGTAGACGAGTTAGATGGCGTAACCTGCATGGCGGACGATATTTTTGTCCATGGCCTGACAGAAGAAGTGCATGACGCTAACCTCCACCGTTTTTTACAGCGTGGTGTGCAAAAGAATATCAAGCATAAACGTGAGAAGTTTGAACTTCAGAACTACGAGGTGATTTTCCATTGGCATTGGTTAACAACACAAAGAGTCAGGGTCGATTCAGGAAAAATTAAGGCAATTCGAGAGATGCCGCCTCCTAATGACGTGAAGCAAATCCTTCGCTTAAACGGTATGGTGAATTATTAGAGCCTTTTTTATGCCAAGACTCGTTGATATCGTGACGCCCATCAGGAAGTTAACTCACAAAGGATTAGAGTGGAGTTGGAGTAAAGAACAAGAAACCACATTCAAAACTATTAAACACCTCATCAGCAACGCGCCTGTACTCGGGTATTACGATCCAGCGCAACCTTTGGAGGTACAGTGTGATAGTAGCCAGGGCGGAATAGGTGCTGTCCTATTACAGAATGGAAAACCTTTGAATTTCCACAGTCGAGCACTCACCGTGACCGAACAGCGCTATGCGCAGATTGAGAAGATGCTTGCGGTAGTGTATGCCATGGAGCGTTTCAACGAGTATACTTTCGGAAGAAAGATAACGTTGTATATCGACCACAAACCGCGTGTGTCAATAGCCAGGAAACCACTCCACCTCCTTTCTCGTCACCTTCTGCGTATGCTTATCGGACTGCAAAAGTACGACTTGGATACTGTGTATACCCCTGGTGCACAGATATTCATCCCGGATACGCTGTCAAGAGCTCACCTGCCGGTACCTAAGCATAACCCAGAAGAGATCGAAGCAGTAAACATAGTACAGCATTTGGCAGTGACATAAGAGCACCTAAAGGAAAAAAGGTGCCACACAGAGGAAGATGCAACGCTTTCGGCATTGCGCGTCGTTATTCTAAATGGGTGGCCAGAGACAAAGAAGCAGATGCCGAAGGAACTAACCCGCTACTTCAATTTTCGTGATCTACACTTTGTCTATGATGGTTTGCTGTTCAAGGGAAGCCGTATTCTGATTCCGTCATCCATCCCAGGAGAAGTGCTGAAATACGTTCATCGCGCTCACCTTGGTGCCGATTATATCTTTAAGAAGGCAAGAGAATTGATCTGTTGGCCAGGAATGACGGGTCAACGAGAAGGGCATGTGTCGAATTTTGTGGCGTGCCGTTCACACGAAAACCGGCAGATGAGGGTACCAATGATGCGGCAGGATGTCCCTGACCGACCGTTGCAGAAAGTGGCGGTGGATTTATCCAGTGATAACGAGAAAGCTTACTTACGGTGGATTACTATAGTGCTTATTTTGAAATCGATCTACTCACCACTACGACCACAAGGGTAGTAAGTAACAAACTCAGATGTCAGTTCGCGCGGCATGGTATACTGGAGGAGCTGGTCTCCGACAATGGGCCCCAGTTTACCAGCCTCGCATTCCGGGCGTTGGCAACCAAGTGGGAATTCCTGCACCATCAAACCACGCCATATCACAGTCAACTGAATGGAAAGTCGGAGTCGGCAGTGAAGCAGGCCAAGTGACTGTTATCAAGGGCTGGAGCAACTGACGAGGACCCGTACGTCACTCTACTGGAGGATCGAGACACTCCTTCAACGAATATCGGTTTGAACCCAGTGTACCGTCTATACAGCTGAAGGACTAGAACTGTGATACCGGTAACTGCTACACATTTCCGTCCAGTTTCGCCACAGCACGAACGATTACAGAACAATCTGAGATGACGAATGAGCACTCAAAAACGGTCCTATGACCGCGGTGGACGGCTACTACCTGAATTAGATGAACACATGGAAACATTCGAATTATGGTGGCCAACAAAAGGTGACCAAGATGAGAGATGCACATTCCTTAAACGCCGTGAGACAGGAAGCCTGTTCGCATTAACTATACTTGGCTAATCCTTAGTGACCGTCAAGTTTTCCAGTGATTAGTTAAAGAATCTGCTTTTAACTCAATTACCCCCGCACGGTTTGGTGGTGGCTGAGAGAGTCTACACCATTTCCCGGCAAAGTTGTCCTCTTGGGCAACGGAAATAATCTGAGGGGCATTCAACATGAGTCTACTCAATGAATTTGTTTCGTGCGTAGGAGCTGAAGCGTCCCACCTGCACCCCTATGACTTAGTGCGTATGAGGTCCAATTGGCTGAAAGCGACGGGCTATCCACGCACACCTATACATCTGCACAAGTGACTGGCGTACGCACGGAACAAATTAATTGAGTAGACTCATGTTGAATGCCCCCTCAGATTATTTCTGTTGCCCAAGAGGACAATCCGGCCGCGAAATGGTATAGTGATCGAATTGACCTTGGTTCACATCAGTGTGAATCGCGGTCCATGAACATACATTTTCGGTCAATTTATGCATGGCCCAAGGTCTGGACAGTGCATAAATTAGCCGAGATTGGACAAATGTCCTGGCGTGACAATGAAACAATAATCATGTGAAATGCAACACACGGTCGGAATCGCTTGCGCATGTGTTTGTCTGAGGTGGTTTGTGTCATTGCACCCTGAATTTAGGTGTCGTAAACTTTGAGGGATCCTCTCACAGTAGACACACACATGTCGAACATGTGAAGTTTGGTGAGCCCCAGTGCCTGAAACCTGTTTGGCGAAAGCTGGGAATATATGACCCCGGTTGTTGATGATTATCGGATGATGCAGATATTTAATGCCTCAGGAAATTACGAGCTCACAATTCGGACTATGGCTTCCGCATAAGCACCTACGCTGTATTTGCCCAGTTTTACTTGGTAGCTACGGGTCTTACTGTAGATGTCGCATATTGCCACGTCCGTTACGTGTGCTGTGGCTTTCTTGACCGTGATTAACTCCGGCCCCCGGATGACTTGAGATTGTTGTGGTCGACAAATACTAGGAAGGTTTCAACCCCTTAGTAAAAGGCAAAAAGTTGGAGAGGGTCAACTCACAGTCTAATCACAGTTGAGTTCGAGTCCTGGGTAGCGCTATACCTGTGGCACACGTCGAACACAATCGAAATGGACGTTCGATAGTAATTCCGAGTATACTATCCGATTCGCAAACAGACTGAACGGCACCCTACGCACGCAGAAGCAGCACAGCCAAAAATCAGCACGACGGAACGCGGGGCACGAAGAAGTGTATTGTAATCATTAATTCAAACAAACTGTACAAAAGATTTCATGATAAAATCGATGACAAGAAAGACAAAATGTAAAAGATTAATAACCACTACACGCTCCTTCGAGATTGCGCGCCGCATTCCATTCACACAACAAGTGCGTCGAAGTGACCTCATTTAAATTGACACTGCTTAGACATAGACGGAGTAGGGTCGATTGCGATGTGAGACGCGAAGCTGCAACCAATAGTCACCACCAGTGCCGCCTTGTCTTTACGCGGTTACTGACTGTTCCCCATCGTGAGATGTCCGCGGGGTGTAGACATTGGGGCTGAGAAGCTGATATGATGCTTCGGCTAGACGTCCAATCCGTCTTCATCCTGTTCTCTCATTTTAATTGTAATGGCGTCTTCACTGAATCGTGCTTATCTGCCAGTGAAGAACGTTGATTACCTTGCTAGGCTAATTCTGCAACCAAGCAATTTCCTGCCCATTTGATAAAGCCATTGCATAGTTGTTCAAAAGCACTATAGCAATACGACCATGGAACTACAAGAAACTCGGACGAAGCTGTTGAGCTGGAGCGGGGCCTATTGAACAGGAGGACCGTTGGATAGAGAAAAACACTAGCTAGAAGAATACACGGGTGTGAACTTGGTCTATGGGGCAGAAACGACGACGCACGTCAAGCAAGTGTAATCAGTAAATGAAGATTAAGATAAGATTAAATCACTTGAACTTCAACTAACTGAAATGAAACAAACGCTTGACTATATCGGACCGCTTAAAGACCATATTGCCTCTTTAGATTATATCTGCAACCCATCAGGAAAACTAGATCCGGCTCAAATGAATAGAGTAAGACAGCTTATCTCCTGTATCGCGTCTGAGGCTCATGAACGAACGCGTAGATTAAAAAATGCTATAGTTTTCAATATCCCTGATAAACTTAATTTGGCTAAAGTAAGAGCTACATTGATGAACGCTTGCAACATGACTAACGTCGAATGCAAATGTCTACGACTAAATAAGAGGACACCGAAACGGTGTTGCCTCATACCTTTTAAGTTTTCTCTCGAAGAACATGCACACCACTTCATGCAGAGCCAGCTCGCCATAACCCAGCATTCTCGATTCAAAGACGTACCGGTTAAACCTGATCGGACACCTTTGGAAAGATCTCCTTCTGATCTTACTCCACGAACACCAAGAGCAGAGACAACATGCAGTCCGACTCTTCAGTTAATAACTCGGGATGATGGTATACTAGATAGAACAACTAGCTGTGTCGAAGTAGACAACGACAATGCATCTCCTGGCGTGGTAACATCAATAGCCTTTGCTTCTGGCTCCGGCACAACGCCCCAGTCAAAATCAGTGAAAAAATCTTTCACCTCTAACCCCGAGGCTAGCTTCCTAATGGAATCGGATACCCCCTATATCGCACCTATGGCGAGACCTCAGCCTGGTGAACATTCAGTAAGCAAGGGCCCTAATATCAAGAAAAGAACCAGTCTTAAAAGTCAAGCTACACGCACAAGCGACCTACTAACCAACGGGAACAAAGTGCCGTCACAGACCGACATTTCATTCGCGGTAATGACGAGTGCTTACGAAGATTCACCAAATTCACGATCCTCGAATTCTTTCCACGCCACTTGTAACAAAACACCTCAGACCAGAAACACTACTTACCACACTAGTAAGACTGAAACCAGAAGGTACTATCTTCTGGAGAAACCCACGCACCGCTATCCAGCATCTGCCAATAATACTCGAAACATTAATGACAGTAGGAAAAACTGGACAATGCTGCCCAGTGCCTCACCTGAGACCTACGCTGGAACTCATACACCACCAGTTTCCTTCGATCATTTTTTAGGAGATGTGGGGATGGCTTCGCAGCCATTCCCAACAATAGCACATCCGGCCGATACCAACTTCATGGCCCAACTCTTCCTACAATTTATTCAGATGATACGGCTAGCTCAGTATCATTCCAACCAGAGCTTTCACCCAGCGCCTCATCGTCTTCCATACTCCAACTTCCGACAGAACTCACAAGGGATGCATTGTCCTTATCTCAGAACGTCGTAGCAGTAGGCACGACTGCTTCATCCCTACACTCTCTTCCTCTGTCCACAGATCTCCATCCCAGCACTCTTGATACTTCCGAACCAAGCAGTGAGCTCCTGTCCACTGACCCCGATAATACATCTATAACATTATTTAAGCAAGCACTAGAACTCGCTGATAAAGCACATGCCATGCATATCCTACTTATAAACGCACGTTCCCTCAGGAACAAAATAATTAGCTTAAGAACACTTGTCTCCCTCGCGAACCCACTAGCTATATTGGTCACTGAAACATGGCTAAAGGAGGATACCCCTGAGTCGGTTTACCATATCTCGGGTTACAAAGCTTTTATCGGTTGTCGTAAGTCTGGTCTAGGTGTTGGCTGCGCCATCTATGTTCGAAATGCTATTCGCGCTTCGGTATCGCCTATCCAAACACAGGGACGATTCGAAGACTCCGTTTTTATAGACATTATAGTTGATAATCTTCTCATCATTATCTGATGCATCTACCTACCGCCCAATCCTAACCTCGTTGAGATAAGCGCGTTACAGAGCGTTTTATGCCATCTCGCGTGCCAGTCCGCGAATCGCAAGCTAGTAGGCGGGGACTTCAACTTGCCTGATCTGTCGTGGTCCTCTAACGACGTCCCCAATAAGTTTAAAAGCTTCATCGCCACTGTGCATATATGTGGATGGACTCAGCATGTCTTATCTCCCACTAGAAAGAATAACATATTAGATTTGATATTTACTATCGGCTTCACTGCAGCTTCCACCGAGATACTGGGACATCTTCCCGGTAGTGATCACAGAGTGATCTCTTTCTCATTCAGTGTCAGTGCTCAGTTGTCAAAAACACCCTCATCAAAAACACACATGACTTTCAGCTCCTACAAAACCGCTGACTGGGGCCTTTTTGCAAGCTTGATAAGATCGGCGCAGTGGGACACATTCTTCCTCGCTAGCGACCCTCAGACTGCAGCAGATGAGTTATATAACAACATCCATCGGTCATTAAATGTGTCGATTCCGCGAAAGCATATAAAACTACCTGTCTCTGGAGAAAGGCCTACACAACACAAATTAGCTATAAAGCTCAAAAAGTTGCTCAAGGCGTATCGTAAATCCAATGACTTCTGTTTCTTAATAAAGCACCAGCAATTGGTTACTATTAAGGAGAATGCCAATCAGGCCATGCTGATTGATAAAGAAAAACAAGCACTCGGTAGCCAAAATAGAAAACAGGAACAATTCAGATTGCTTAAGCGCATGACCGCTAAACAGAACCTAGATGTTATCTCGCTTATGTCTGTAGATAAATGCTTAGTGAGTGACCCGACTTATACCAGCGAAATGTTCAACAACTACTTTGCTGCCTCGTTTAATGAATGTAGTGATCCTGAGACCCTGGATCTGCAACATCACACGAATGATCAACTCAGCAACATCACATTCAATCTGTTCGATATCCAAAAGCTCATAAAGTCCACTAAAACCTCCTATTTCACTAGTCCGGACAATCTCCCATCTGCTGTCATAAAATTCGGGGGAGATGACATCCCCTTGCTGCTACTGAATATGTTCACCTTATCTATGAATTCTGGTATCATACCGGCTCAGTGGAAGGAGGCCATAGTGATGCCCCGTCATAAATCAGGTTCACTGTACGACGTAAAAAACTACCGACCGATTAGTCACACATCAGTATTGTCTAAAATGATGGAGCGACATGTAAAGTCGAAAACGCTTGAATTCCTACTAACTCGAAACTTAGTAAACAATTCACATCATGGATTCCTGAACTCCAGGTCCTGCATCACCTGTCACTTAGAATTTTTAAATCACCTTGTCAGTTCACACGATCGTGGCATATCGGCAATCGTCATCTATCTCGACATGCAAAAAGCTTTCGATCGCGTACCTCATAGTCGCCTACTAGCTAAGCTCCAAACCTACGGTATAAAGGACCCCTTACTGGCTTGGTTTAGCTCATATCTCTCAGATCGCTCCCAGATAGTACAAATCCAACGACATAAATCTCAACCCAAGGCTGTTACCAGTGGGGTGGTACAAGGCAGTGTTCTTGGTCCATTGCTATTTCTACTTTACGTTAACGACGTCTTCAGCGTAGTTAAATGCGGCACACCTTATCTTTTCGCCGATGACATCAAAATAGTGTACTCCTTCCATCCTACCAACCTCAGCAATACTCTAATGGAAATCCAACTGGACCTCCATGCGCTTGAGGCTTGGTGCAACACATGGAAAATGTCTTTCAGCACTGACAAATGTAGCGCGATGTTATACAGGTGCATTGTTAAGCACAATGCTCTGACCCTAGATAGCAAACCACTTACTATATGTCAGACCATCTGTGACCTAGGGCTTCGCTACTCATATTCCCTTAACTTCTCAGAACAAGCATTTTATGCAACAGCCAGAGCTAAACAACGCATTGCATTACTATTCAAAAATCTTACTCTACGAGATTCAATTTGTTCAATGTATGAATCATTCGCCCGCCCTTTACTTGAATATTGCTCAATGGTGTATAGCAATTCCAGGAAGCATGATCGTATCGCCATAGAAAAGGTACAAAGAGCGTTTACAAAGCGCCTTATTGGTACGAGCTTAGTGTTACCCTATTCTGAGCGATGCGACTTACTTAAGCTTGACCCAATATGGCTTCGACGCCTGAAAGTAAACTTAGCACTTTTTTCAATATCCTGCACAAAAATGTCCACACCCCTAGCATTGATCTAGCACTCATGAAACCAAATGGATACAATACACGCAATAGAGAAAATTCTGTGATGCTAAGAAGGTCAAAGACAAACATTTCAGCAAACTTTTTCCTAAATCGGTACTCCCGTATTTGGAGCAAATTGCCGACCGATATTCGTACTAGCACATCTGAGTATAACTTTCGTAGAAAGCTTGACGAATATCTTACAGTCAGCAATGCGATTATGCTCCTGCGCTGCCCTACAACTATTCAACAAACGTATGAACAAGGTCCAGACAACATATAACTGAAAGTTGCAAATGACTGTATCAGTCAGATCAACAAACACCCGTTGATTCCCTGCTTACCCTTCTCCTTTATTGCCAACTCCGGATCTGCCTGCCCGAAAGCTTACCGCTGATTAGTGGCTCCACTGATACATCGATGGGTTGGAGGTCCAGGCTTCTGTTATCCTCTTCATCCCATCTTGGCTCACTATACTTCCCCTTGATTTTACTTGGCTCCACTGCAACCATGTGTCAGTTGAATCACTGGCAACTTGGTTAGCTGGACTCCCAAATCCGGTTAACTATTTCTCCAATCGTAACTTCACTTCCGTTTCACCCGCTGGCACACCTACCATTCGTTTGTGAAAGCACTGACGCTTTGGTAGGTAAAGCACCCGGATCCTTTCTTTACATCTTCAACCCACCTTGCTCCCCAACACTTAGCTTCGGTTTTCACTTGACCATATCTTGCTGGTGAATCAACCGACACATTGTCAACATCGATATGTTTGCCACTCAGGACTACTGTAACCTCGTAAACATATCACTGGCGTTCTGTTGGACCAATTCCCTGCATAATCAAACTCCTAGCGCAGTTAGCCAAACTACTAAAGGTTCGGCATTCCTGTTCACAGCCCACAACCCACACATCTTAAGTAATCCGAAATCCGTATTGCGCCTCCTAATTGTAAACAACATCTGCAATACAATAATAAGGTAGTTGCTTAAATATTTCCCCTTTTCACTGTGCAGTAATGTGGACTTATTTTTCCCTGTTAGCCAGACCCATACTGCTGTTCCTTATGCTGAGTCCAGAAATTTGGTTGCGAGACCCTCCCCACACTATATTATTCTCGAGTCCACACATGTACATAATTCCCTAGGAAGTTTTCGGCCTCCATCGCACTAATACTTACTAATACTTGCTATTTCCCTTCTATTTACGTTGATCCAGACCACAACTCGTTCAACGGTACGATGAGATACTTGCTACCGAAGAAAGTTGGATCTGCATAAGAATAAATTACAACTTGAATCCAATCCCACTCAATACGAATCTTCTCGCATCCGATAAACAATTTCAGTTTCAGAGAAAACTTGTACATAATGATCGGTCCAGGGTCTCTGGAACATGTCTCACCTTTCTGAGAAATATACCTATTATTATAAGCTGAAGCTAATTGCTGAGGACTGACTTTCATTAAGTTGCGCCTAAGTGTTTAACTCAAGCAGCGGAAGAGGCGCCGCAGTTTGCAACGGGGCAGGAGCACTCCGGTCTGCGCTTCGGTATGTCCTAATCGCGAGCAGTTCACCAGCCAGGACATACGGATTACTTAGCATCGATCGATGCCCAGGGTATGTACGAGCATGAACATTGCCCGCAAGTCAAAAGCCAACTACTAGACAAACTACCATGTGCGTGTTGCCATAATCATTGAAAGCATTTGCTCACCTGATGGTCTTTTGTTCTAGAGACTTAAATGGGAATTTTCAAGTTACCATAATCGTATTCTTGATTTCGTACTACCAAGCAAGTAGAAACTCACGAGGTACGTCTTGACCGCCAGTAAGTTATGCTCCGATTTATGAGGCATGCGAACTGAGGAATCTCGGAGTCGTCATCCAAGAAGATCATGAAATCCAGTGGGAAAAGTTGAGCAACATCTCGCTCAGGTTTTAACAAAGTTGTGGAGCAATTCTATCATCAGGTTCAACGAGCCATAACCCACTATGCGACACAAGAAAAACGGTTATGTCATGCTCAAAAAATTGCAGCCGAAAGTTCGATTAGTCAGAAATCCGGAAGACTGATCGCGCGCAATAAACATACAGGAGATTTTACCATGATCCTAAAGATGAACCAATTCATCACTGAAGTCAAGCACTCCCAGTTGATTCTGAGAATACATGAAGAGTAAACAGCTTCACGAATGACATGTAAAGCAAAAGAGGTTGTCAAAATTCGCCGCCGAAGAACCAACAACCGCTCCACGTTGATCACTGAGCTGGTGGACGAGGAAGGACACTCATTCCAAGACCTAGTCACCGTCTGTGAAGCATGTAACTCGTCGTTTGCCACCTCTGTGAACTTGGAGACTGACGCTACAAATACGCACATTGGTGTAAGAACGACTAAGGCTCTATCTAGCATTGGTATCTCTCTGCAATATCCATCAGGCATTTAATCCTATAAAGCCGTCTTCTGTTCTGGAAGCTGAGGACATCCTCCTATCCGCCACAAAATTGGGAGGGCCTGGTATGTTACGGCTCCTTTTAAATGTGTTTACTATTTCCGGATTAATGAAAACATTCGTTTATCATTCCAAGTAACAAGGGTGGTGCCAAATAAATGAGTGGCGATTACAGACCAATCCATCAGATTAATAATCATCAGATTATTCGAAAAAGTAGTTAAAAAGTCTGCGCTGAATTTCATCAACTCATTGGAGCTGATAGACAAGTCACAACCTGGTTTCCTTGTCAAGCGATAGTACATAATCTGTCAGCTGCACTATTTGAGCTACATATCAGAATCTATTGACTCAGGACATGCTATCTTTATACCTAGGCATGCAAAATGCATTTCATCTTGTGCTTCACCAACGGTTCACAAACAGTTACTAATAAAATAGCTTCCTTTGGAGTCCATGTCCAGCTACTCGGTTGGATATCCTCATACATAAAAGGTCGCCCTCAAATAGTCAACTTAAGCGACCATTGCTCTTCCCTGCTTCCATTTACCAGCAGGGCTATACAAGGAAGTGTGTGCGGTCCGTTACTTTTCCTGCTTTATATCAATGACATTTGTCTGGCTATCAAACATGGCGTGCCGTCCGTATTTGCCGATGATATAAAAATTATCTACAAGTTCCGACGAGTTGACCTTCAGAATGTAATACTACTCATTCAAGGAGACATTCATTCGCTGGCGACGTGGTGCGACAAGTGAATGATGAAGTTTTCAGCACAAATTCAAGTCTCATGTGTCGCAGTTGTTTGATACCCGAAGGATCTATCACATTTAACGGTGAATACATTTGTGTACGGCGGAGCCTCCGTGAGAGTGCTCCTCTACGCTACTGCACGCCACGCAACTACGCACTGATGATGTCGCCTCGATTGGTGGCGAAAGGTTTGCGACAAAATTGCCAAGCTCAGCGGACAGTTCAGTCGCCATAACTTGATACTGCTGTACAATCTGATTCATGGCAATACCTATTGCAATCTATTCATATTATCGTTGCAGCCCAGTTCCGCATGGGACTTACTTAATAAAGACCTAACCCAGGTTAGACCACGATGAAGGATAAATTTGCGGTTTAACTTCTCTCTCACCAGATGTGCTTTTCCGTGAAATCCGCTCCCATTTACAGTCAGGTCGTATGAAACTGTGTAATCATTTCGCAGTAAGCTGGGAAACTTCCTTGACATGGACACCATTGTGTCGTTTTGTTCGCGGGGAAGATCACTTGACCACCTGCTTAATGAAGATTCAGATAACGTCTAACGGGTGTAATACCACAACGTACACAATACAATTATCCCTAGGTTCTACATGCTCGAATTACAAAAGTGCCTCCTACCATCGCATATGGGACAAATACCTTGCCAGAAACAGACATATATGTGAACATAACTTTATATTGCCTACGCCAGTCCATGAAATCACCTTTACGTATATGATCTGCACCAAGTGTGGTTAAACCTTCTCACTTGATGAGAAATACACTCACGACTATTATTATTATTATTATTATTATTATTATTATATTATTATTATTATTATTACCATTATTACGGAGGTGTAGCATAGGGAACGGTCCTCTCCGGGCAGATTATGACAGAGGACAGCATTGTTAGTACGGATGGTTGTTTAATACCACGTGCAAAGTCATCAACATTGCTTCCATGACTGAAGTGGTAAAAACGATGGCTGTTAGTCTTATTGAGACCGAAGAGGAAATTGGTACTTTCAAGGTTGATATCCGGGGAACAGCATGTGCTATTGGCAAAATGGATGCGGCGGGAAGTTTTTGTAACTCTGAAGCAAAAGGGCGTGAAGTTGAAGAATTGGAAATGCAACCACACTTCTGCACGATAACATGCACATCGACGGACTATACAGATGTCTGCCAATGGGCTGTTAAGATTGTTTATGGAATTCTTACTATGCTTGTCTGGCTCGAATCTGCTATCTTACAGCATGTCGATCATGAATTTCATAAGTGGTGCTATCTGAAACGAATGCAAATCTTGGGCTAATAAGCTAACAATGAACTATTTTATTCGGAACTTGCGAAACGGTGAACAAAGATTGCAAATATCGATGGTGTATAGTACTTCAAAAGTGGCCACATTTTGGTTATGGTTGCAGGATGTCTTCAACGGGATAGTTAAGTTTTCGACTGGGGGAAATGGAATCCAATAGCATTTGAACACAAATCTAGTAAATCGCGTGCTCACATTCCACAATTGAAAGGTTAGTTGAAGGAAAGGCACGTGACAAAATGGAGCAAGTAGTTGCAGAAGAGTGGTGGCTTGAACTTTTAACTGGAATACATGGTATCGTCAGGTTTCTCACCAAGAAAAACATAACACTGTGTGGTCACCGAAAAGAGATTCAGGGTCAAAAAATAGAGGGAGTTTCTCAGAATTTGTACAATTATTGCCCAAATATGATCCTGTTCTTCGCGAACATTTGGTGACAGTTCAGATGGGAAGGAAAATCTGCACACGTTCAAAAGTAATTAGTGAGCAGTTTGATAAATCAGGTGATAAAGGACATCATAGGTCAGATCAAGGAAAGCAAGTAGGTTTACTAAATTTTCGATAGTACTCCCAATGTCTTACAAAAATCAGATGCGTAAAAATGAAGTGACGGTAGAGAAGTCGTTTCTCAGCTTCTTTGCGAGCAACAGCAAAAGGGCAGAGGTAATATGGAATGATCTGGGAGGATCGGCGAAGGATGGAATTCAGATTGACGACTGTTGTGAGCAAGCAGTTGACAATGCTGATGTTGTGGTGCGCTAACGAATGGGTGTCCAAAGCTCTATCTGTGATATCAGCCCAAAGTCTACATTTGTGTCATGCACAAACCATTCTCCATGTCTATGCAGCTTCCGTGACGGTTCATTCTGTTCCATTTGGGTACGATGGACCGGCTATTATCATACATTTTCATCTAAACGTGACTAGGATGCCTTGATTCAAGTTACCGGTTTGTATCAGGTGACCGTAAAATCTAAATAGAGTAGTCGAGCCGGTGGTGAGTAGATACTCGGAACTCGTCGATACTCTGAAACATTTCACAGAAAAAGGGGAAAATATAACCACAAGATCAGCTGCATCTAACACTCAGTTCGGCATTGTCATTTCCTTTTGCTTTGTTTGTGCGCATTTGGAGATCTGTTCTTATAGAAATCAAGGATACACAAGTATTTCCAAACAATTCGGCTGCATCTGCCGCGAACTTCTGTCAAGCTTACAGCGTTAAGTTCATCACCTTCAGAATAGTGAGAAAATGGTTCAGATTGCAAGGGCTGAATTCAAAACACTATACTAACTTGGGGTAGGCATGAAGAGCCGAATCAGCCAAAAGCAACGAGTGCACGGTGATGAATTGTTTGATATAACGATGGGATCTGATGCTGAGTTGCAACGGGAAATGTTTTCTCTCATAGTTTAACTGATGGAATACCATATATTTCAGCAAATCCATGACCGTGCGAACAAATATGCTTTTCTTACGCTGTCAAATCTGCTTGATGAAAACCATGGTTGTCCGCTTAGTGAAGTCAACAAAGACATAGGAAAAGACGAATTCCTTGCCGAAGGGAAAAGAATGCAGGATATTGTGAAAGCTTCGGGAAACATAAAATTAATGGCCCTTCTGAGCTTTTGAGCCTCATACAGAATTATCATCTTGGGGAACCTCCTGTGCATAATTCTTACCCGAACTATTACCATTGGCAGCTGTGAGGGTGCATTCTCAAAACGCAAGCTTATAACAAATTGCAACTATCACTGAACCAGACAAGGCTCATGTATTGGCAGTTCTCGACATAGAGAGCAAACTTGACAAGGGATAGTTATCAGTACTACTGCCTCAAATAATGTGCGATAAGTGTATCTGCACATCTTGTTCACGAGTACTGTAACAATAAAATGCCTGAATTTGCGGCAGCACTTTAAATTAGATTTGCTTGTTCTTATATGAAACGAAGTATTTATGGGCTGTCCGCAATTGTGAGGGTTTAGGGATTTATAACCGCCACAGGGAGGAAATTTTTATCTTCGCCCCTGGCGGTAAGTAGTTGCTGGGCCATTGTGTTATTATTATTATTATTATTATTATTATTATTATTATTATTATTATTATTATGCTATGACAACTCTTTCAACTGACATGTATACCCTCATTCGGCGGTAGAGAGATGTAGAAAAAATCATGGAAAATCAATTTGCAAACTGAAGTAAAGCAAAATGTGGTTAGCCTCAACAAATGGGAAACAGACCAGATAGACAGAACTGCTGTGGGACAGAGGTGCATTGGGTAGGCAGGCTTTGCTACTGCCCTAGTTAGAGACAAGTATCGATCGCCACACGTTCGTCTATCTCGACTTTCGTACTAAATGTCGGACACAGGCAGACCTAGTTTTAGTTGAGACGCTGCAACTTACCCTGTTGCAGACAACGTGACGATTCGGGTATCGCGGCCTGTCTGTACAACGGCCTTGGATGATAGCCAAGTTGGGTGCACGCAGCGGAAAAGACAGCGTTGTGGCGGAGACGATTAACCGGAACGTACACCAAAACGAGAATTCCGATAACTGCTCACCCAACAATCGTACGGCGACTAGACCTATTCCTTTAAAATAGATCAAATGTAGCGACTTAGTCACACCATAAAAAGGTTGGGACAGATGTTGGTCAGATATGCATTTCACAGGAAGTTGGTGGCGATAAGTAGTGTAGTCGACTTTGTTACACGTGCGGTGGGAAGTGCTTAAGGTCTTCTAACTTGTCAGAATGTCTCAAGATTTAATCGGTCAGCCTTTTTGATGGGTTGGGAGTTGGTAGCGCCCTTTGCAAAGTAAAGTGGGAATGATGTTACTTGGTGACGTATAAAAACCAAAGATGTGATGGAAAATTATTACACGTACGAATCAGCACGGGTCAGTCTATAGTCCCACGTAAGCAATTAAGGTTCAGCCGTAACTACAACTATAAAGAGACAATGTAGGCTCGCAGAAGGGTGATATCTCCAAATCGCTTCTAATTACAAACTTTCTGATTCACCTCATGTACCAAGCCAACGTTTTAACTGGGGCAACGCGATTGTGTAGCAGAACGTACACTACCCACAACTGAAAAACGGTGGTATGCGAGGTATCCGATACTGGTCACAAGCAAAAGAGTACAATGGTTTATGAGGGGTAAAAAAGTATAGGCTTACCACGTCCCATAGGTTAATAATGGAAGGAATTGCAAATTCGAGTACTACCCAAGTTGACCAAACAAAATACACATCGTTGAAGCGATAGAGTACTTTGATATAGAATGGGGTTTGTTGGAATTAGATAGTACCAAGCAAAACTAAATAACCAGTTCCTATGGTTAGCACCCATTGCATATAACAAGTCGCTTCTTACCACTCTGCACAGATGTACATGCGTCCCTGTGGGCCATAATCTCAAAGAGGCTCGTTAGCCTGAATTTATCCATATAAATAAATAAATTAATAAATGGTATATTCCTCGGTGTTTCGAGGTACAGTCCAACTATGTGTTCTGATCAATGTGTACAACAGGATCGCAAAAAAATAATCAATTTGTTCACGCTTTTTACAATGGATCCAAAACAGGAACTAAACTAATTGGCAGGATTAAGGCATTAAAAAAATTAAAAACCAGAAACAATAACGTAAGCAGATTTAAACAGATGTCCAGTTAAAGTAATATGGCCACTCGTGGAACCGTCCCCAGAGGACCTGTTTCCACGTAAGGCATTCCCTCGAAAGATTTCGCCCACCCTTCCCTGCTATATGTGGCCGTGTGCCGGTGTGGCATAGTAGCATATGTGCCATCATCTGTTTATCATATGTTCTGTTATTTTGAGCTGCTTTTGTGCATGTATTATGGGCCATGAAGCCTCAGCCCAGTCCGTCATGCGGATCATTCTATTATGACACTTTTTTATACGCCAGTCAGTTGGTGGCAATTTGCCTTGCATAGGTAACGTCTTTTATAATCTGGAAGCTGTAATCCGTCACCACAGGAGATCAGGCCAGTCGTGGCCAATTATGAAATAAGGTAGAATATAGAAAAGAAGAATAAGCGTAAAAATAGTCAGGTATGTTTTTTACATCGGCGTAGAAATGGATCGAGCCGATCATACGGTAAATTGTCTGGCGTGACAGCCGGAGACAGATGACTGTACGAGTTGTCCATAGGCAAAAGTCGCATAGGGAATCAGTTATTGTCATCACTGAATTCAAGTATATGTTTCTGGACTGTTAACTTCAGAAAAGAAGGGGAAATGATTAGCACTGGAGAACAAATGTAGCGAAACGGATCGCAGAACAATATTGTGAATCAGTCAATTTATGGAGAAAATTACGAAAATAGTTCCTGACGTCACACCAGTAAAATATTTTGCTCTCGGTTTTAAACGGAAGACAGTTGGTATGAATTAAGTTTAAAGGGAGTAAAACCGCATGGGAGGTAGCGTTAAGGAATAGCATAAGAAACGGTTTGTAGCAGCTCATCCTAGCTGAGCAAGTTTTCTCTGGTGCAGTAGAATCGATGTTCTCCGGTATCATACATGATCCGGCCCTTCTTCATACAGCTTTTCATCAGCAAGTTGAATTTTTAAGATCCATTTCGCTCTGTCCGTTGACGGATAAACCTTTATCATTTTCTTGAACATGCAGAAATGTTCAATACATCTAATCTCTTTTGGCAGCTTATTCCAAACGTAGTCATACCTAAGAAGATAGCAATTTCTCCTTAGACTGCTCTTGAATTTAGGTAAATGGAATATGCATTCATTATCTCGCAGTTCATAAATGGTGTTTTCCCGAAAGTGCAATTGATAGGTTCCAATATATGCTTTCCGCCACGCGAGTTTGTGGTGGAAGCACAGATTTAATTGCATTCTTCGTAACCACAGAGGTTCAAGATTCAACTGCTTGCACCTATCTCGGTATGAAAGAGCGGTTGAACAGCCAAATATGCGCTTCGTAAAGGCGCGTTGGAGGTTTTCAATGGCTCTCAAGTCAGCCTTTCGCAAGTTACTGAACACAGCACAACAATATTCAAGCAAAGGCCAGATACTGATTTTGAAAGCAATTAGTCGGGTTTCTTTCAAGGTTAGCAGGTGGCATATGAGCCCGACCGACTGCTTAGCCTTTTTCACGATAAGATTTGTATGTTCGCTAAAGTTTAACGAACTAGAATATCTCAAACCTAAGTCACTAACAGACTGGCTGATGTTAATGACTTCGTCCTGAAGCTTGAACCCTTCTGCTGCTATCTGACATCCATACGATAGAATACTACACTTCGATGTTGCAAATGTTATCTGCCACATATCAGCCCATCTCTCAATGGCTTTCAAGTCGCTTTGGATATTGTTTAGTTCAGCGGTACGCTGAAGACATGGGAAAGTGTAAACCACTTTTAAATCATCAGCAAGCAAATAAGGCTTCCCAAATTGTATAGCAGAAATCAGGTCATTTATATACTACAGTAGAAAGAGTAACGGGCCTAAGACACTGCCCTGTACCACACCACTGGTAACCAGACGAGGTGAAGAAATGTAACCATTGATATCCACGACTTGCGATCGTCCTACTAGGTACGATTGGATCCAAGAGTAAAGCGGATTAGTAACACCGTACTTACGTAATTTATATAGCAGTTTTTGTGTGGGACTCTGTCAAAAGCCTTTTGCATCTCGAGGAAGATGACAATGCACTGAAGACCTGAGTCAATTGCTTCAGTTAGATGGTTAAGGAAGTCAACTTGACAGGTAACACACGAGAGAGACTTCAGAAAGCCATGCTGTGAAGGTGAGAGAAGTTTGTGTGATATTAGGAACGAAACCAAATGTTCATTAACAATTCTCTCTAGCATGCGTGAGAGAATGGCTGTAACACCCTTGGCCAAGGGTGTTCAAATCAACATCAAATTGTTTTTCGAAAACAGCTAAGATGGGTGCACAGACACTTGTTTGGAAAAGCATTCCAGGTTTGGCCGCCTCGGACGGGAAATTAAATTCGTCGACAGTCTAGACTGCTGTGTTGTTGACTCAGTCTCAGATTATTGCCTGAAGCTGGTGTTCGGGCGGAGTTTTAATAGGTGGTGGCATACGTGACTGGGATCACTCAGTAGCTAGTACATTGATTTGAAGTTTTAATGTAGCCATCGGTAGCGCCTACTGAATACTACGACTTTCTTCAGTTTAGCTTGTTACAGAAAAGTGGTGCAACCTCTAAACATTTTTCTTTACTGGGCCTTGTGGAGCTTCGAGCGTTGGAAGGTCATGCTTTAGCCAAGGTTACAAAGCGTGGATAGGTTATTCTACGTGGGGGCGCACGTACGCATGGTGCATCAGAGAGAAGATGGATGAATCTGAAGCCCTGAGTGACCTCCGCCAGAGAGAAACATGTTGTTTGCCTCTTTCTGTAGCGGACTCAGACTGTTTGGGATGACCGAGCTTGTACTGCAGCTGCACACCGAGATGACGTTCCTGGGCGGTGATCTTCAAATGGTGCGGTCACCACCGGCACATATAGGTGTGTCGGTGGCAGACGTGCATAACGCGGCATCTGTCCACCTTGCGTGACAGCGCTTTCCTGGCCGATTAATTGCAAGCCTCATAGTGGTCACGCTGGAGAATCCCGTGATCGTTCAATCTCTTGACCGCCCGCCAAACCTTAAAGTCGTCTGCGAAGAGTACGGAATGTACTGATGCACTGATACAACAACGAAAAGAGTGGACGTCGCTCATAGCCCTGCGTGATTTTGGGGAGAATCGGACAAAGCATAAGATGCATTTGTGGAAATTGCCGGAAACCACAGGATTTATAGATGCTGATGGGGACGTGACACATCCACCTCATAGTACATGGAAATGAAACTAGTGCGTCGTCAACGGTGCCACATTGTGGTGTGCATGTACACAACGATGCGAATCAGCGCTGATAAGTACAACCCAGAATGCAGCAATTCCTAGATTGCGAAGATATTGTGTTCCAGGGATCATGATAGTGCCAAAAACTGTCACCATATATATGGGTACACAATTGTCTGATGTATCCCAGACATATTGTGACGATTCATCGCAGCTAGACTCGGATAGACAGCCGCCAAACATCCGAGACTAGCAGTGACGAAGTTTTACAAAATCTACTAAATCCCCCTACTACTCACTAGTATCCCAGGGTGATATAACATGGGAAATACACCTGTCACCGGTAAGGGCATGGGGCAGTTTTCGCGGGGCTTGAATGCGGAGCTGGACTCATGCGATCCGAATTGACTATTCCCCAAGTGAAAACCTCACACCGGAAACAACTTACGCGCCACTGAGTAAAACTTCACACACCAAACCGCTTAGTTGTGAAAAGCACGGTTAGAAGAAGAAAACTGGTAGATGCATGCATTTCGTATTGTCTCCTCCGTACCATTAACAATAACCGGTATGCAACTATATACTTAAATATGCGTGTGACCGAATAAACATGAGGTGCAAAATGAATGACGGAAGTTCCACCCCTATGTTCACGGCCGTCTTAAGCTGATAACTAATTGCTTCTGAACACACAGGGCCGGCTTCATCCGGCTTATCGCAACGGCATCGGCCCAACGGAGGAAGCGCGGATTAGGGTGACGTAATACAAGTGTGAACTCTGATCCAAGCTCTATCCGGTGACGCGTAGTCAGTAGGTGTTTACCTATTGAGGAAGCTGGCGGCTTGTGCAAGCACGGAACTTCGGTGGGACAGGGATACTGGTCAATTTCATGTGGAACCCACCTTGGCACGTGTTCTTTTATTCGGGAAGTCAAAGACCGATTGGTTCTGCCTACGTAACTGTCTCCGCAGTCGCACACGAATTTGTATATGCAGTGTGAGTTGGCCCCTATCGATTGGGCTTCGTTCGTTGGAGGTACTGGCAAGTTACAGGTTCTATTGATGACCACAATCTGAGCAGCACAGTAACTTCTCTGCGTAGCAGGGATTAAACGTTTCGTGATTTTCAGTACAGTAAACTTACCCTTGGAAGGCAACTCGATATAGATATTTTGCTTGGCTGCCATATGCACCAAGTCTTTCGGGCCTCGCTGTTGACTGTGTCTCTCTATAAATCTACGTGGATAACCATTTGCAACGAGTGTTGTTGTAATAAAGTCTAGCTCGTCGACTAAACACTCAGCCGAGCAAATTCGTCCAGCACGACTAACTAAAGTTTTCCCAAGGGTCCGCTTGTACCGCAGTGGTTTGAAGCTGGTGAAGTGCAGGTATTGGTAGAACCAGGTTGGTTTTCTGTAGATAGACCTTTTAATGAGCCCGGAAACTCACGCACGCCTACTACATGTGGTAGAGGATCTATCTTTGTGTTCTCGTGTTGTGTTCGCTAACTTTTGCAAATCCACTGTCGACAGTAAAAGACGAAATCGGATTACTCGGTTGGAGAACTCGCTTACGAACAGCAAGGATGAGGAGCCAATCGTTCGTGATCCTAGTAAGTATGTGATGAATTTATCAGACGTACAACTAGTCGCTTTGCAACTAGAAGCTTTGTCATATGGGCTTGATTATAAAATTCCTGCTAGAAGACTGAACGGGATGTTTATAGAGGCTCAGTTTGAGAACTATTTTGATCAATTTAAGGAGCTTCAATCACCCAGTCCTGAGAGTGTTGTTTGGTTTAGAACCAAATTGACTGAGATTGCCCACGAAGTTAAAAGTGTGCCAGTGACTGAAAGATGCGCACTTACAGGCCGACACCTTCAGGCGCTGCGTGAACGACGTACTAAGAATGTAGTTTTGATGAAACCAGATAAGGGCTCTGGAGTAATGGTCATGAACAAGGCTGAGTACGCTCAGAAAATGAGTAGCATACTCAAAGACACGAGCAAATTTGAACGACTTAATAAGATGGAGAACGTAGCCGACGTGGAATCTAGCATAGCTGCCCATCTTGACATACTTTTCCTTCATCGCGTGATCGATAGTGACACCTATAATTGTTTGAAGCCAAGTAGAAGCACTACGTCGCAGCTATATGGGTCACCGAAGACGCATAAGAGTGGAGTACCACTTAGGCCGATTCTATCAATCGTAAATGCGCCGCGGCATAAATTGGCTCGCTGGCTGGTGAAGATACTATCGCCTCTGTGACAACTGTCCATCATTAAAAGGTCTATCTACAGAAAACCAACCTGGTTCTACCAATACCTGCACTTCACCAGCTTCAAACCACTGCGGTACAAGCGGACCCTTGGGAAAACTTTAGTTAGTCGTGCTGGACGAATTTGCTCGGCTGAGTGTTTAGTCGACGAGCTAGACTTTATTACAACAACACTCGTTGCAAATGGTTATCCACGTAGATTTATAGAGAGACACAGTCAACAGCGAGGCCCGAAAGACTTGGTGCATATGGCAGCCAAGCAAAATATCTATATCGAGTTGCCTTCCAAGGGTAAGTTTACTGTACTGAAAATCACGAAACGTTTAATCCCTGCTACGCAGAGAAGTTACTGTGCTGCTCAGATTGTGGTCATCAATAGAACCTGTAACTTGCCAGTACCTCCAACGAACGAAGCCCAATCGATAGGGGCCAACTCACACTGCATATACAAATTCGTGTGCGACTGCGGAGACAGTTACGTAGGCAGAACCAATCGGTCTTTGACTTCCCGAATAAAGGAACACGTGCCAAGGTGGGTTCCACATGAAATTGACCAGTATCCCTGTCCCACCGAAGTTCCGTGCTTGCACAAGCCGCCAGCTTCCTCAATAGGTAAACACTTACTGACTACGCGTCACCGGATAGAGCTTGGATCAGAGTTCACACTTGTATTACGTCACCCTAATCCGCGCTTCCTCCGTTGGGCCGATGCCGTTGCGATAAGCCGGATGAAGCCGGCCCTGTGTGTTCAGAAGCAATTAGTTATCAGCTTAAGACGGCCGTGAACATAGGGGTGGAACTTCCGTCATTCATTTTGCACCTCATGTTTATTCGGTCACACGCATATTTAAGTATATAGTTGCATACCGGTTATTGTTAATGGTACGGAGGAGACAATACGAAATGCATGCATCTACCAGTTTTTGTTATCCTACCGTGCTTCTCAAATTTCTGTGGGGAACTTACAGCTTTAAACTTAGTTGTGATCTGTATTTAGAAACCTCTTTTTACTGCTGAGCTGATGCCAACACCGTGGCGGCGGTCGGCCGAATGCGGTCACCATTTAACATGTGAAGGCTGGCTATTGTTTTTAAGGTCCATTTACTAGGACACTGCCAGAAGGCATGAGACATGCGGTCGCACGACAGTGGCGGACGAGTGCGCGTCATCCGCTATTCACGGGACTGTGTCCTGAGACCAGGCAATGGATGGCAAGCACGCATCGGTCGCCGTATCGCGACTATGATTTGAACACAAGAAGCGTGGGCGGTGGCTTGTGCACAGGATTTGTTCATTGACCAGTGTTAGACGACTGACTTAAGAGTAGAACACCCAGCGTATGGCCCTTACCTTATTCTTCCTTGGTGAATTGGTTGTACTCCTAGTTTAAAGGACTGCTATGGCAGTGCTTTTGCTCTTGCCTGGAAAAGTGATTAACCATTAAGACCATGAAAGCCGGAACTCGCCCAAATAGCTCACCAGACCGATTCAATAGCTCACATTTGTAATGAAGGTAATCGAAGATGGGCTGCAGACCCCATCTGGGTGATCTGCCTGCTTCCAACTTGTAGGTGTCGAAACGGGAGATACCGTGGGCGTTTTGCGAAGTAGGTGCGATATCCACCTCCACCTGAACGGAGACAACCAACATTTTTAGTGCATCGAAAGTCCATTCCAATTCGGTCTGCAGGAAAGTCCCAGGCGGCAGGATATTGATGACTGAATTTTGGACCAAGCAACACATAAGTCGGCATTAGTAAGAGACAAAGCTTTTGGCTTTGTTTGTCACAGTTTTCGCAGGTGTGACGGCAAGAAGGCCACGTAGATAGGTATAGAGGTTCCAGTTGACAGTCCATGAATCTACGTCATTTATCCGACTTGGTAGGGGAGATTGAACAGTGATTCACTCCAGTTAAACAAGCGATTGGTTAGTAACTCACGCAAAATGGTCATTGTGTTAATTCAAAAACGAAAGGTGTACACGGAGAATTTCGGGTCTGCCCTCTCCCAACACTTTATTCCACGACCGACTGGTTTCGTCGTGGTTTCGACTCATCAAGCAGAGATAGTTTGAGCTGAGAGGGGAACCCAACATATTGCTTGACGTCCTTCCGCGGTCACTGAGGCTGAGCACCACGAGCAACACTTGACACAGCGGTCAGAATTTCACAGCGAGTAGTCCAAGACCCAACAATAAAAGGGTGCACATGTCATACTTCAACGCACGTACCAAAGAATCAGTCGTTTACCAACAACAAAGAAGGGGATGCGCTAAAGGTACCGGTGCGTAATGAAGGCAGAAATTTCGGCAATGAATTTTAGCATCCTAACAGGGTTGCCATAGTTGATCTCCGTGAGAAAAACAACCCACTCCCAGTATTGCTCTCTATGTATCCGTGGGGTATATAACTCCAGTAGGATTCGGTAAGGGAAATATTTTTCAGATTTAACGAAGTGTAAGGAGTTGAGAACAATAATCGTCTACTGAAGACATCCAAATTAGAATTAGAAACGACTGCGCTTTGAACAGCGTTCCAGAATTTTTAGACCTAAAGGAAGAAGCGATCCAACTGACACTCACGACTGCTGCATGGTTCACTCAGTCTTCAGTGTTATGGGCTGAGCGGTAAGATATGTAACTAAGGTCACTGAATGTTTAGTACGTCAGCTTCAGCTAAGGTTCTCAGTAGAATGCTGTCCGTGATTGGGATGCCCTGGCAACATCATGCTAGGAGAAACGATTGTTACTTCTGAAAATTCCCCGGACTACTGACCAAGACCTGATCGTTAGTCTGTACACAATGCCAAGAAAACTAAGCATGTA
This sequence comes from Dicrocoelium dendriticum, assembly GCA_944474145.2. Taxonomy (NCBI): domain Eukaryota; kingdom Metazoa; phylum Platyhelminthes; class Trematoda; order Plagiorchiida; family Dicrocoeliidae; genus Dicrocoelium; species Dicrocoelium dendriticum. The sequence goes on along the minus strand of OX104069.1, from coordinate 95,498,131 downwards.
CGTCTCTTGTTGGCTTCTTTTTCTTACGCTTTATAGTGTCATCCGCGGCGTGCAGGTCTTTTATGCAACAGAGCAAAACGCCACTTGAGTTGTTACTCTACTTGTAGATCTTACCTTTGGCCGACCGTCATGATTACTGAATAAGTGGTCCCAGCAAATCACATTGATGAGGTAGGAAACAGTCACACGTCACACAAGCTGTTTCAAACATGCATCAGTTATACGTCACTGGGGCAGCGAAAACCTTACAGTTAGCCCAGCCACTCTTTATTTGGGATACAGGACACCGCGTGCTGGATCACAGTGCTCACCATTTTTATGTTATGATTCAGTTCTTCTGGTAGGCCATGAGGTACGCCTGTGTACATGAGGTGATTTGATCCGCTCTGACTAAGCTTGACTAACACTATCGGCAACTGAGCAGACACACTCCAATTCGCCTTTCCCCTATTAATTTCGATCTTTCGTAAATCCCCTAGATAACCACTTTCACGTTGCCCTCACACATCGACGCACTGTTTGTAAGCGGTATATTTACCACGCGATTCGCAATATGGATGACTTGAGCTAACTCTGGAGTCCCACCAACTATTTGTTTATCCACCCTATGTGCCATGGTTACTTGTCCTCCCTACCTAAGAATTATGTAATCCACACGATGAATAACATGATCTAATTCTTAACTCCTATCATCTATCCGCTCACCCAGTTTCTGTGCCATGGTTACATGCCAACCGAGATAACTAGTAGGTAATTAGCAAGCCGCATGTCGGGATCTCAGTCTGGATGACCAAAACAGACGCCCGCCCCAATTGGTGAGCGCCGTCTTACTGATTAGCCCCCATGTGAACTTATATCGATGTTGTCATGACTTCATCACATCTCACTGTAGAGACCGTTTGCTCACACTGTGCGACCAGTCCAGACCACCCCACCCACACGCATCTCGGAATTGTGTCATTCTCCCGCTCCAGGGGTATGCACCTCCATGGTCTTCCCCCCTCACTGTTTGACTGAGACAAGCCACCCCAAGAGCCCAGACCATCGCGTTCCGATTCCCACACCGTATAGCAAACCAATGAACCAAGGGTTAACGGACCTAATAAAATAAAGATCATAGTCCGAGCATGGACTCGGTATCGTGTGCTGTTGATGTACAGTGGCAAGTACCAGTTGCATTCCTTTTGGACGTTCTGAAGGTCGGTTGTTTCGGAACCGATCGGGCATTCTCGAGGCATGCACCTATTGTATTTACTATTTGTATGGTGCCGTAGTCAGCGTCTCGGCTTCCTTTGTTGGTTGGACCCGGGAGGTTTTACGTGTCACCCTAGCCCCACAAGCGAATATGTCGCTTACACTGCTTGCACGTTTTCTTCGGCTTGTATTTACACTGAAATCCATCTCTGGTCGTGCTACTGCCCTAGCTCGGTAGTGAATTGACTGGGGCCGATCACTCAACCCCTACAACTTCAGCTACATGGCAGCGTGCTGTCAAGGAGGAAAGGCATAAGTGTTCACATCCGCCGAGACTTTTTAACCCGAAGACAGGGATCGTTTGAAGACCGCGGTCATTGAGCTCAAACGCCGTACTGAAGGAGGTGAGACTGACTTACAAACTCTACATTTTCGCGTGATCAAGAAGGGTGTACAAACCCGTATCAACCGGTTGGTCAACCTTCAGGTCCATCCCTCGGTACCTCTCAAGACCTCCTTGTGGCATTCGTCAGCGCGTGCATCCTAATAAACAAACGTGACGAACTGTGCCGCTTCACTGACTCGGAGCGGCTCGACGTCTTAAGACTTGCAGAGACTTGCTTGAACTCCGACGTCCTACCCCAGGAAGTCGCGTTGTCAGAATACTCTTGCTTCCGATACGATCGAAAATCAAAGCCTCACGGTAGTGTTCTGTTGTACATAAAATCGTCATTATCTGGCAAACTTTTCAGCACCTATTGAAGCGAGGATAATTTATGCAAGCAACTGTGGAGCTCAGTTCTCCTCAGACGGGTAAAACTAATAATGGGTGTTCTCTACTGTAGCCCATTAAACCGTGGTTGTGATTGGCTACCATATAAACAGAAGCATATGAGCCGCCATCAATTCTCACAGATGGAGGAATCTACGTTTACCTAAGATATTCTAGCTAGACGTTCGGCTTCTTCCCGGTCATGGCGAAGTTGAGGTTCAATTCGTTAATATGACTATCGCAATCGGGGCAACGCAACATGTCGTCTAAATGACGCGCATAACTCCGTACTCGGCATCTTGTCTGGACCTAATGTTTACGAGCTGCGAGCAGAACCTGAAAGAGGTCAGAGTCCTCGAACTTTTAGCGAACAGTGACCACTGCTCCATTATGGCAAGCATAGAACTACCGTTACCGTATGAAAATCAACGAAAGTCGACGTTCAACTATTGGAAGATGAATTTCAATGTGCAGGTCCAAATCGTAAGTCAGATTGATTGGACACTGCCACAGGATGCGTCACTTGAGGACTAATGGTCATTAATGAAGGGGAAGCTTAACTCGCTATGTACTCTATTCGTTCCCCTGAAGTATTCAAAGTCGGACCTGTCAAACCACATTGGGTTGATACGGAATATAAACAATTAGCGCGATGGCGTCGCAAACTTTGGGACAGCTACATCATATCTGGTGGTGATGAAGATGACACGATGTACAAGCAAGAAGCGTAACGTATATAACGCCGCAAAAAGCAAGAAACGCCGGCAGTTCGAAGAGGAGCTAGCGGCTTCTGTCGCAACCGTTCCCAAGAGAATATTTGCCTAATTGAAACTTCGATTGAAATCTGCGGACGACATACCGGTCTTAGAAAGCTTGGACGGACAGTCGCTCATTTCAAGCGCAGAGCAGGCGGACGCCTTGGCTTCGCATTTACCGTATTTTCCACTAAACCGGCGGCTGTTCCAGTACCGGCAGAGGTTGCGCCAGTCTTGCTCGACAGATTGCACTCTGATACTGACGAAGTGTCAGCCAGTCGTAAACCTCGACGATACAAAGTTTCCCGGACCAAACGGACTCCACCCACTAATACCTAACTACCTATCGAATATCATCTCAACATCAGTGATAAACCTATTCAATAGATCGCTCTCTAAGGGATCTATCCCCAACGACTGGAAATGCTCGATAGTGAGACCGCTTATTGAGGGTGGTGATCCGAGTAGAGTAGAGAACTATAGACTGATCTGTTTGACTTCGATATTATCCAAAGTTCTCGAGATTTTAAAAAACGTCTGCTGCCGTTCCTCGATTCGACGGACGTATTGACGCCAGCGCAACACGGCTTCCCGAAAGGGCGATACTGCATCACCAACTTAATGTACGCCAACCACCAGTGAGTGCGAGTTCGTAACAAACGGAAAGCTGTTTCTGTGGTGTACATCGCCGTTAGTAAAGCATTTGACAGAGTGAACCACGGGGTACTCCTTCGTAAACTGAGGACTTACGGGATCGGTGGCGCGCTACTTCAGCGGTTACACGAGTTTATTGTGGGACGGACTAGTTCTCATAGACCAGTGGAGTGCCTCAGGGAGCTATATTTAGTCCAGTGTTATTCCTTATTCATATCAATGATCTCGCGCAACAGCTCCAGTCACCATGCGCATCGTTTGCAGATGATTTGAATGTCTGGAGGATCATTGAGAAACAGGATGATGGCGCATGACTTAGAGCGAATGTCGACGTGGTCCCTCAGGGCAAGCAAGCCGAAATTCATCAGTATCACCAGACGTGAAAGCACTCGAGCGTACACCTTGGGCGGCCAATTGCTCCACCTCAACACATCTGTCATTAACTTAAAGGTGCTCTAGCGACATGATATGAGATCACTAGAAAATACAGGTAAATCGTACCGTGCGGTGCTTCGTACGCTCTGGGCATTACGACGCAGTTTCTCCACATGGTCTGAAGAAACCGGTCTGAAGAAACCTCGCTCATCAGACCAATCCTTGAATACGGCGCCCCATCCTACTATCCGATAACCCAGTGGGAAACGGAAAAACTGCAAAAAATACGGGACTTCGCAGCTAGAATGTTACCGTATACGAAGGTCTCCGTATGAGAACCGTTGTGAAAGGCTCGGACTCTAGACACTGTCTCACCGCCTAGTACGAATTGACTTTATTAGGACCCATTGAATACACCTGAATCATACCTACACCTGAATCACTTCCCCATCCTGAGGCCAATATTTTACCTGCAGGACCCCGTTATAAACTTAGGGTCCTATGCATGAGGAGGGTATCACATCGGCTTTGTATAGGACGAAGAATCGTAAACTTATGGAATACACGACCATAAGGCCTAATAGAGGCCGATACTGGGAAGTGTTACAAAACAAGTATCGACGACTGTTTCGGAAACTTGTGCTTTTGTGAAACGCTGCACATACAATGCATAAAATACATCCTATACCAGGAAATAATGATATCAATACGAACTCCTAACCGAACAATGATAGACGATTAACTGACCAAACTCTGCCGCTGACAATCCGCCATTAAATGTTTTTAATTTTTCATAATTCGATAAACTTGTACTGAAAGTCTTCTACTTGCTCTTAACTACGGTCTCAGTCTCAATTCCGAAGTCGTCTGGTAACAGAAGCTGTGAAGTCAGCATGTCCTTGTCTTCCAGAATCTGATCTCCACCCGGAACTCATATTTCAAAATTAGGTACTACAGGTCAGTTTCGTATGTGAATAAACTATAAATCCGTACATCAACAATCTGGTGCTTTGGAATAGAAAAGGCAGATGAACCGCCCTAAACCCTAAGTAGGATGGAAGGACGTGGATGCCAAGTGTGGATTCGCATGGGCAGAAAATATAGCTGAATAGTAGGAATGACACTTCCTTGGATACTTATACTAATCAGCACCTGTCACGTTTTGGAGGTTGTAGTGGCATAAGTGAGCAAATAAGCGTCAAACGTTCCAGCTCAAGATGTATTGCCGGAGGCATCAGAAAGGAAAAAGAAAGGGGAATTGGCCTCCCGACTTCACTGAGCCTCCACGTTCAGCAACTTCGTTATATGGTATGTAGTAATAAACAGGGGCCACGCCAAAATACGCTACAAAATTTCCTGAAGGAGTAGGATGGAAGCCAATGCATGTCAATTCCTTGAAAGCCAGAAGTGTTGATTGGAGCGATGACCGTGGTGTAGTATTCGTTATACCAACGCACTAGGATTGTGTCAATGACTTGGATACCCAGCCATTTCATTTTAAAACGTTTGTGTCCGATGAAAACCGGTTATAGAGGTCTATTATATGAGCTTAGTCTAGAAACACGCAGTGTCATAATCTAAATCCTCATGATGGTGGACGGGAAGCAGTCACAAGCGACCAAGAATAACTCTATTCACGGAGTAGGTACTCATAAGGAAGGTTTCAACGGCGAAGGATCACAGCACAACTCAGTATGGATCTGCTCCCATGTCCACAGTAGTGTGATCGCATCAGGAATGCCATTGTGAAGATGTATTAGAAAGGTCTGAAACACCGGGTAAAGTAACACTACGTACACAAGCAAATGATGTCAATGGATCCGGTCGAGCGGGTTCATGCAATTGATGCTGTAGCGCATAGTGCAGTTTGTGCCTCATCCGAGACCGTCATTAGCTTGGCCACGGGAACCAATATCGAGGGATAAACTGAATGCATGAGTGATGGCGCAGAGTAAAAATGATGCTTCAGGTCTCATTTAATAACCCGGTACGGTAATGAAAACAATGCGGCAGGTGAGTTGCATCGATTCTGCAGTTGGGCGGTAAATATACTAAAGAGAAGAGTACACAGAAAGGGAACATCGAATGGGCAATACACCCACTTTCATAGTTTCTTTCCAACCAGTCAGAAGCGTAATCTAGTCCGTTGTCTCACTGAGAAAGCGAGACGAACATGCACAAAATATACGCTATCTGAGGAGCTAAGCTACATGCGTAGAGTCGTCGAACGAACTGGATACCCAGAAAAGTTCATCCAGAAGCACATGGAGCCGCAAGTAGCGAAGATGAAACCTGCTTCCGCAGAGAAGCGCCCAATATACTTGTCGGTGCCGTCTAAGGGTGACGCGATAGCGCAGCGAACCACCCGAAGGCATACCCTAGCCACTTCCAAAACGTACTTTGCAGCCGACTTGCGTGTAAGTTTCACCTCAACACCAATTGTCCGCCAGCAGCTCAAAGACAGGATACAGCGGTCGTAATTTTCCTTCTGTGTGTATAAGTTCTGTTGCTCGTGCCGAGCAAGGTATATTGGAAAAGCGACGAGGCGACTGTCCGTAAGAGCTCGAGAGCATTGTCCAGCTTGGCTATCCAGTGATGTGATGAAGAATGTGACGAGCGCAGTATTGTCACACTTAGTGGATACCAATCACAAAATCAACACAAAAGACTCATTTCAACCGATCTACTGTGTGCCAGGACGCCACACGAGAGCTGTCCGATGCCGTCTGCTGTCGACAGCAGAGGCAATCACAATTCGGCTCCATAACCCGGAGTTGTGAGCACAGAAGTATTTTGTGCAGATGCTCTGTTTACACTGGCCCAAGGTAACGCAAGTAAGCAGACATATCACGCCATTCGCCCCGACTCCACACAGGTCGGGCTAATCACACAGTCTTATTAATGAGAGATTTGATTTATTGACGCCTGAAACCCTGATGATGTTGCCTAGTCAGGCAACGAAACGTCTGCACAATAATCAGTCGGCTCGGATATCCGCCCAAAAACCGCATCCACATCCCGAGCTACGCATATTCTCATTTATTTCAAATTCACGTGTTCATTTTGGACCTACATAATTGTGGTTGTATTAGCCTGATGATGATCCACCGAAAACAAGCTTGTTGGCTCCCTCTTAAATCTGTCAGCGGTTGCTAATTGAAATCCCTAGCCTGGCTGTGTTTAATGCGAATGTCTAGAAAGTGCCTACCGGTCGAATGGTACTGCCTAGTCTAATATTTTCAGGAGAGATTTGTTCGTTGTTGGGTAAGACGGGATGTTCTGTCTTCATGACAGTGGGCGTTTCAATGAGTGGTTCCACCCAGTGTGTGGTGGGCTACCATCCATTCACCACTCCGTGTACGTCTGGCCCGCATGTCTTCCCAAATTCCCAGGAAATACTATTAAATTGAAGGGGTGTGGGATGGCTCTGCATCAGTCACAGTCTCCAGGTAGTATCCTTTCGGATTTACACTGGATATGGGTGTGTAGATGGAGCTGTGGCTGACGCAACACAAGCAACCTATGGTCCATCTGTAAGCGAAGACTTCTTTAACCACTTAGTAACAACAGAGACGGAGAAATCGGGAAACGTATCATGTCAAGAACTGAATTTAAAGTTCGAATACTTATTGAGGTCGGTTAATGACGCAGGCGCTTTACTTCTCTTCAACTTATTTCATATGCCCTTAGGAAGGTAATCTTTCATTTCCGCGAAAAGATCGTCGGCAGTTTCAGTAAGCTAATACCTAGATGAACTGGTGAAAACACTGCAAAATACTGAGAAAGCTGGCTTAGATAAGATTAAACGGGCTGCATTGTCCGTCGATCGGATTCTCCAATCGATGATGTTAGTGACGCACCGGCGCGCACACACAAATGTGCACAATACACCACGTTCAGTCCGTCCGATGGGGTGACGAGTCACCGCCCGTGATCGAAGTGAACGACGATCAAAGTGAAATTGCGGCCACGTCAATAGTGGCACCGCACTATCGTTCTCTGTTTGCACAGTTCCGGTTGCGCTAGCCTGATCGCAATTACCCCTGCTGTCATTTACGGGCGTGGCATTTTGCTACGACGTAGAAAACTTGGAAAGTGTCCGTGATCACAACTGGATGCCTGCTATAGACTATATGTCCAAAAATAAAGCTGTGGATGCGTCTAACTGTGCGCTTCCACCATAGTGCTGGGTAATTTGGCTATCCGTTTCACAGAACTTCTGGCCGTGTGTCCGAGGTGTTATACCAAGGTGCAAATAAATTGATATAGCCTAAAGGATTCCAACTGGATCTGGAGTCCGTCCTTAGACGCTGAGTAATAAACGGAATAGTTTCTGCAACAACTGCGTCTAGGCAGCAGGGAATAACTTGGCTATTACAGTTGAGTCTCGTGTTCAGTAAGTCGAAGGGGACATCTTCCTTGAAAGGGACTGCAAGACAAACAACCATCTTCGGCAACGTCACGATCGTTTCTCGTCGGTCACAGGTCCCAGTGTCTGAATGAAAGGATCGGGGTGATTGTTAGCTCCTAAAGCTACAACCCTTTTCGTTTTCTAAAGCTGCCTAACCGCAAATTTTGTTGGTACGATAATACAGACAACGAACTAGGTTTTGTTTGCACTTCAGGGGTACAAAGTCACGAAATGTGTGTATTGGCCTATGAAATGCTTCTCTGGAGGGAGCCATATTTTCCTCTGCTTAAGAATTTATTTAGAAAAGCTAGTTTTGCTTAGTTCCAATTTCGCTTGTAAATTGCAAAGCTATTGAATTGATCTAGCAGAAGGGCAACATCAGCGTTTGTCACAAATCATAGACTTCTCATCCATGTACCTTCAGTAGGAATCAAGTGACGCGACAATTGGTCAGATAGGTCCACGTACAAGCATGGCAATAAAAGTGTCCAGATAGCAACGATCCTAGGGGCGACCCCAATGTGATGCTATTTGTCCACAGTAGCATCCTTCAAAAAAGAATGCCTGTCAAAATTGCATTTCGAGACAAGTCCCTCCAATTTAAGCATTGGGATACCAATATCTATATGGATTTATATCATATAGTTACAAATGATACTGACAGTTCCTAGCGACGGAACGTTCGTGAGAAGTGACTCGACGGCGAAAGACAGCATTACTTTCCTATCTAGTCTCAAATTTTTAATAGTGTAGCAAAAGTAAAACAGTCTTTTAAAGCATGTATGTACGATTGTAACAACTCCACAGTCCATTTCGCTATCGAGTGGAGGCTGGAGGCAGACATGTCAATAACCGGGTGCAAAGGGACCTGAAATATGTACATTTTGTGTAATCCATTGAGTCGGGGTGGATGTGATCCGACTAGCGTTAGTTGCTCAACGTTCGTGCCACTTGCCATAGTTAAATTCCGCAGTTCCTTCAAAGGGTTCGTGATTTTTATCTCGTCCTGTCTGGTTTTATCTCTTTGTACTGCATTGCACACGAACTTGCTAATGTTTTGAAGAATTTCTTTCAGTTTTGAGCGGTAGTCCGATTTGTCCATGAAAACCAATCCTACGATTTTCTCTAGTCGGGAAGTGATAATTTCGGGATTCGGGAATAATTCTTAGATAGCATTCCCGTGTCTCTTAGACAAGAGGTTGGAACAAATGCTCTCGTGGTTCGTTCCATGCTACGAAGTCGCGCGAGGACAAACGGTACCTGTTTGTCATTGCAGCCTACGCCCCTACAAGCTGTAGCACTGATTCGGTGAAAGATGATTTCTATCAGCAACTTCACGATCTCCTTCGTTACAGAAGTAGCACGGATACTGTGGTGTTGGCTGGCGATCTAAACGCCCAAGTCGGAAAATTGTCCTCTGATGAGCTTCATCTGGGCAGCCAACATGGTGTAGGCTCCCGTAATGATAACGGTGAGCGATTGCCACAGCTGTGTAAAGATGCTCGTCTGTTTCTCGCGAGCACTAACTTTCGACACAGCACCCGCAAAAGCGTGAATTAGCCGCCACCAGCCTAGGGCCAGCCATGGACGCAAATCGATCATATCGCGATCAGTTAGCTCTGGAGAGGCTGTGCCCAAAACTGTCGCTCGATTTGAAACACGAGCGTAGACTCCGACCACGCACTTGTCTGCGCCGACATCCGGGTGCGTTTCGGTGGACGTCCACAACATCGATGTGAACGGACTGACACCAGCCAACTAGCGAAGCTAGATGTTCTGAATGTGTATCAAAGTGCACTGACATCAGGGCTGAGTAAGCGCCCACTGAACACCGTCGAAGATCCCTGGTCGCATATTAGTCAAATGTTACTAACAGCAGGCATGTCTTCATGTGGCAGATCAAATTGCCAAACTGGATATTGGGTCTCTACGCAGTCTCTGGAACTCAAGGATTCTCGCCGACGTATTCCGGCTGGAAGCCAATACAATGAGGCTCGCAAAAATCTCGGGGCAAAACTACGTGCTAGCCTGAAGAATGACCGCGAAGCCTGGTGGTCTCAACGTGCATATGAGATAGAAACAGCCGCTACCGTTGGCAATCATCATAAATTATTCCGTCTGATACGGGAACCAAGCAGCAGCAGACCTGGTGTTATTGAGACCAAACGCGACGAGAGTGGGCAGCTGATCCACAGCCTGTCAAAACGCTTGGAGCGTGGGGCCGAGCAATTTGCAAGGCAATTTAACCAACCTGAGTTATCGGTTCCTTTTTCAAGCATTGAGCGCCCTTCTCTCTGGGATGTCTCCTTTGACCCGCCCTCACGCGCAGAAGTCGAACGTGAGATCAGGCTGTTAAAATTTTATAAGGCCGCAGGAGCAGATAGAATTCCCCCAGCCCTCTTCAAATTCGGGGAACCTGTTCTACTAGATGATTTACACGAGTTGCTAGTGAAACTTTGGGAGCAGCAGACTGTCACGACAGACTGGATCCGCTCCGTCATTGTCCCAATATTCAAGGGAGGCTTCCGTTCGGAATGTGGAATTCATAGGGGGGTCAGTCTGATTTCAATTGCCTCTAAATTGTTTGCGTCTATCATTCTGCACAGACTGAATGGCACTCGTGAAAACCAGATTCGTGAAGAGCAAGCCGGATTTCGTTGAGCTCGGGGCTGCATCGACCACATCTTTAGCTTGCGTCAATTGTTGGAGCACCGTCATGTTTATTGGAGACCCACCGTCATCGTGTTTCTTGACATAAAACGTGCCTTCGACTCAGTCGATCGATGTGCCCTTTGGGACTGTCAGGTGAGGAAAGATGTGCCTGATAAATATGTAAACATTATCAAAGCGCTGTTCGCGCATAGTTGGGAAAGAGTGAGGGTTTATGGAAGACTGTCGCCACCCTTCAGTATCACCAGCAGTGTCAGACAAGATTGCCTGCTGTCACCTTTCCTCTTTAACTTCGCTATTGATGAAGTCATGGAAACCTCGTTCGCTTGACACAACGTAGAATGTGTGGAGCTACTTCCTGGTGAGCGACTTCTTGACTTGCAGTATGCGGACGATATTACCCTAATCAGTGACAGCTCCCAAACATGCCACGTAGCAATGGACTGGTTAGCACTGGCTGTCAATCGTTTTGGGCTATGCTTTGCTCCATCTAAATGCAAAGTGCTTCTCCAAGATTGGCAGGGACCCACCCCTCCCTAACACTTTGTGACGATCAGCTAGAAGTCGTTCAGGAATTCAAGTACCTGGGCAGCTATATTAGCGCCCGAGGGATCGAAGATGAGGTTACGAACCGTATAGCAAAAGCTCGAGGTTCTTTTGTAAATTTCCACCACCTGTGGCGCAGACGCGACATTACTCTCGCCCTCAAGGGCAGAGTTTATAACGCAATCGTTCGTTCAGTTCTCCTATATGGTTGTGAAACCTGGCCTATCAGGTCGACAGACATAAAGAAGCTCGTCACATTCGATCAGCGCTGCCTTCGCATCTTAGCTGATGTCTGGTGAGAGGACCGCGTGAACAATGAGCGTGTTCGGTGTCGCGTATTTGGTGCAGGAAGAGCGAGTGAACCGCTCAGCACCATTATATCACACACCAGGCTCCGATGGCTGGGTCACGTGCTGCGCATGCCAGCACACAGACTTCCGCGACATGCATTGTTTGCGCGTTGTGTGTGCGGTTGGAAGAGGAGGAGAGGAAGCCAAGCGATGACTTGCTCGAGAGAAATGAAAACCCTCACTTCGAAGTCGGCGTCGGTTGGTGCATCCCGACTGCCTGGCTGGGGTCCTAAGGACGGTGAACACGTTTGGTTGGACACACTTGCTGATATGGCTCGGAGCCGGCACCAATGGCGTTTGTGTTGTGATTTCCTTTGCCCATCCCCCTCCTGTTTAGTATCCCCCTCCAATCACGATCTCATTCGCTAGGCATAATATAAGTTTTTAAGGCACCATAACCGGCTGTTTGCTCTCCAGAACCATGTCCATCCGTTACTGGGGTCTCAGCCGGCCTGCTACATTTTTGCTTGTCCTTTGTATTGTGTCACAATAGCTGAGGTGTTTTCCACCTGCAGCTAACGTGTATAATGATGCTGTTGATGTTGATGCTGCTGTTGCTGATGATGATGGTGTAGTTCCTATACTACTGGCATAGGTGCAACAATGTAAAGCTGATAGTTTACGAGTAAATAGTTTATACGCCGATAGCATTTTATGACCCCTCAACTGGCTAAACCGTTGGGAACTTTTAAAGCAGCTCTGCAATAAAAGCCTCCATAAGCAGCTTGGTTCTGTGGATGCGGAGAAGCATAATGCAGAGCACTCTTCCTGCTCACAGGGAGCGTCCCTTCTTCATTCCCTGGCCCCGGCCGAAACATTACATTCTAACACTTCACGGTCTACCGAGAACTCAGGAAGTGGGTACTCTTACACCAACTGTGTTGAAGGATCGTGCCGTTACTCTAACCATGTCCTTGGTATATTCTTTCAATTGTTGCATATATGGTGGAACTAGTCCAGATATTTACAGGCTTGTCAGGAAAACGGCAGTGTCTGGTAAGGGATCCCTGCATTTCTGCTCGATCGCCTGTACGTCATGATGAATGTTTTAGAGCGAATATTTGTGCCTTGGATCTCAACAAGCATTCAGGCCGATAAAGTCTCTCAGTTTGCCTACACCTCCAGATATTCCACATTGAACGCGGTAGCATATCTTGTGTACACAATAGTATCTGCATTGGACGCAAAATTCAAGATTGTGAAAATTATTCTCCTTGATTATTCCAACGATTTCGTAACTGATGACAGGTCAATCCTGTTTGGTCAGCTGTCTAGGCATGGTGTTCAACCAGCAGGGTTAAACCTAATGAGCAACTAATTTGTAAATTGCTCACATTTTACCTAGCTGAACAGTAAAATATCTCCCAGTTTGTGATGACTGAGGCATTTTACAATGAGCAGTAATCTCGCCTCCTATTCTCTCTATACATCGAAATTTTTCCAATTCCGCCCAACTTTATTGGATGTAAGTACGCTGACGACGTAGTCCTAGGTAGCATCGGTACAACTGCTGAATCGTCAACGGTTCTCCAAAGCGAGCTGACCGAGCTTCAGCAGCGGTTATTGTCCCGATCTCATATTCGCAACGCTTTTAGATAACCCTATCTAACTTGCTCCACACTGATTAACTTTGACTAATACTTCTCGCCCCATGATCGCGCGCTACAACAATATGCCCAACTCATCCACGGTTAGGCAACTTAGTGTGTTTTTATCACATAATCTCTCACGGTCAATACATGCGGGCATAACGTTCCGCAAAGAGAGAATATTCTCATATTATGCTCTAAGATTCAAAGTGCTTTTTGTACCCTGCACTTTAATTTAGAAATTCCTAACTGGTTATATCTCCTACCTATCATTTTCCATGGTCTTCTACCAAAAGACCTCACTGATTGTGGGTTACATTAAGCTCATCTCCAGATGTAGTGGATTGCCGAGAATTTCTGGTTAACCTCGTCGTTACTGACTATTTTGGTGCATGTGATAATTTTCCGCCAAAGGTTTTAAATGACCTTTTTCACGTTCTTCACACTGATTTACCAAAACCTCTCTCATGCTTGTCTACCCTCTCAAACTTTGGGGTTTGGTTTTCTCGCGTAACATTTTAGCACGACTCTCCTACCGTAGTGATTTCGTTTTCTTGTGAACTCCAAGAAAGTTGCCAATACCACGCGTGAACACTTACTTGAACGATATGTATGCATACATAGTTTTATTCACCAGTTGAATGTAATTTTAGATCAATGTTACGTCTCATTACATCCGCGGTGCTGGTGTAATATGCTGAAAATTTTCCCAGTCGGGTATATGAAGCTTATTTTGACCTGACTTGACTGATCGGGAACAAAGGACGGTTGTACGGTCACTTTTTTGACATGACCGTAACTTTACAGTGAGCGTCGTTCACCTCTACCGCAGGCGGTGACCCAGTAGTCCCCGTCACCCTACCGAACGGATGGACCATGGTGTACTGTGTACATTTGTGCGGTTAACATCAGGAATTAAAGAGTCGGATCGACGAACGATGTAGCCTGTTTAAACTTGACTAATCCTAACCCAGATTTCCTAGCATCCTGCAATGTTTTAACCATTAATAGGCCGATGAACATTGCCGAAAATAACTATAAACATAATGAAATGCGTGCATTTGCCAGTCTTTGTCATACTGCGATTTTCAAATAATTGTAAGGAACTGGCTGATTCGAAAATAACTGACTCACTAATCGTAGCTTGGTGATAAGGACGTTACCTACGCAAGAAACCGTCTCCCCAAATATATTGTGGTCTTTAAAAAGGTATAGGTTTGGAAAGTTCATGGACAGCCATCTGGTGATAAGAAGGCTAATGCAGCAGTAGGTGGGATATGCGTGTACCGTAATGAAGAATGCATTTATACGGGTTAAGAAGCGTTGCTTTACAAGTCCCGTTGGACAGTTGGTGGGGATATCGACATAACAATAATGATGATAAGGATAGTAAAATAGTTAATACTTTAAATATGAAAATAAGGACTTATCGTTTGCTTCGCTGCAGTCCTGCGATCCTCTTAGATTAACAGCATCCACAGTTAACAACAAATAGTTCCATGGTAACCTCCAGGTGTAGGATGGAGACATAGTGTTAAGTAACAAAGTGTAAGTGGATGAGTGCATTGTCCAACCGTCTTTTAAATACTGTTAGTGTCGGTGCAGAGACGACCGATTCTGGGAGAGCATTCCACGGGTGACAGACACGGATGGAAAAGAAATTTCTGCGGCACTCCAGGCGACTGTATTGTTCTGCGAGTTTTAATGAGTGGCCCCTCAGGTTTGTATTGCTGTTGAGTTACAGTAAAGGGCGGCGCACACGTGAAGTGGGTCTCGCAGAATCAAGTATGCCATCATCAGGTCGCCTCGTAGTCTGCGATAGCTTCCACTGGACAATCTCAGTCGTCGCAGCCTCTCCTGGTAGGAAAGATTGCGCATTCCAATTACGTTCTTAGATGCCCGGCGTTGTGACTGCTCCAGTGCATTAAGGTCGTGGTTCAGCCATGGATGCCAGGCTTGAATTGCGTATTCGACATGGGGGCGAACATACGCACTGAGCATTTGTCGAAATATGGAGCTGTTTATTTGTCCAAACGCCCGCCTCAACAGCCCGACGTGTTCGTTCCCGGTCTTCGAGGCCTTTTCGGATTGCCTGGAGCAACCCAAGTCATCTTGAACCAGGACACCCAAGTCACGTTCGAGAGTTGATTGTTGCAGTACATCCGTTCCGAGTCGGTATGAGTAGCTGCTTTGATATCGGATGGAAAGCACCTTGCATTTACTGACGTTGAAATGCAATGAGTTTTGGGTCGACCATTCATACACCGTATCTAAATCACTCTGAAGCACATGTTGGTCGGCGTTCGCCTGGATCCTGCGCCAGATCTTGATATCGTCGGCAAACATTAGGAAGTTTGAAGCGATTCCCTGTGCAAGGTCATTAATAAACACCAAAAACAAACGTGGACCTAGAACCGAGCCTTGCGGCACACCACACTCCACTTGTATGGGGTCCGATAAAGAGCTCCAAACTCTGACCGCTAATTGCCGTTGAAGTAGAAAGTTGGCGATCCAGCTTAAAAGAGTGTGTCCGATCCCGTAATGCTGCAGCTTGGATAGTAGTATCCGATGGTCTAGACGATCGGAAGCCCTGGAAAAATCCAGGTAGATCACATCAACACCTTCTCCAGCGTCAGCTGCCCCGGTCCAACTACTGCGTGCAACTAGTAAATTAGTTGTACATGACCGCTGTCGACGGAAACCGTGATGCTCAGGAGTGATGAGGTTGCAGTTTTCCAGATAACACACTAGTGCATCGGCAACTATGTGCGAAGACCACGCAATCGATGGCTTTCGTGGTCATGAACTTCATCCACTACGAGTATATCTGATTTAGTGGCGTGCTACCAGTCGCCAGTCCTTCTTCTATGAATGGATAGCGCCCATGCTTTATGCTCAGGATACTAATCTACTGAAGGAAATACCCAAGATCCAGCTCGACGTTAATCGTAGCAGGGATTGAGATTGCATGTCGCAATCCCTTTACATAACAATCAAGTTAACTACGTTATTTTCTTCATTTTTACCTAACCTGTGATCATGGCGTCACAGGTTCACTCCCGGGCCCCGGTTTACAACGCAAGCGAATCTGGTATCACTATGCTGACGGACAGCTTCTTGGTTCATAGGAGCAGTGACTTTGTTCACCGGCGAGAGTATTACAGTTAGTCATGGGCAGTGACCAAATACATTCATCTCCGACGACCAAGACATAAATTCCACTGTGAATACAGTTTACACGAGATATTTTGGGTGGCGCCTGGGATACTAGTCGCTAATCAATGACACGTAAGAGACGTGTCAAATACGGGACAGTAGAGAAGTTGGAGGCGACTGAACCCAAGGTGTAGTGTGCAGACGACGAAAATAGGAAGTGAATCAACAGGAGCGAGGAACGGTGCAGCAAGCTACTCACCAAAGCCATTTGTGACAACGGAAGCAACGTCAGTAAAACAAGTGGAGGTTTTGAAGGTTTAAAACAACGGTAAAATCAAATGTTGCAAAAGTGCGGACGACGAAAATAGGAAGTGAATCAACAGGAGCGAGGAACGGTGCAGCAAGCTACTCACCAAAGCCATTTGTGACAACGGAAGCAACGTCAGTAAAACAAGTGGAGGTTTTGAAGGTTAAAACAACGGTAAAATCAAATGTTGCAAAACACTGAAAGAGCGTGGTTTAAAGTACACTACAAGGGCATTCCCCTAGAAGGCTGAAGGATGGAAGCGTTCGATGGAGCTGTTAGTGGAGAAAAACGGGAAACAGCATGGGCTTGAACACGGGCTTCCAAGATGGGGTATGTAGCGGAGTTCGCTGGGTCCAGGGTTTTGTTAATTATTTATGATGATCGCGTGGACCAGATTGCATCATCGGTGGGCCTTGGGGCGGGCTGGTCGGATTGCAAATAAAACCGGCAGGTCCAGAAAAAGGCCGACAGGACATTCCCTCCGCTGCAGACCCAGCGGTGTGCTTGGGAGGTAGCACTCCCTCCCACCGCACTCCAGTCCACGGTCCTCATCCCACGAAGAAGTTCGGGCGTCACCGCCGTCAACGCGTAGCCAGGCGTTTGGGAACCAAACCGGTCGTGGCCATCCGCAGTCGAGGGCGACTGACTGTACCTTGGGTCAGGAAGGAACCTTGCGCCGGTTGGCGAGTCACTCGAGGGTTGCCTTGGACGCTTCGGTGGTTGAGTTTCTGGAAGATAGAACTCAGAGGGCGTGCGCAAGGGTCGGGAGAAGTGGCTTGACACCGGAGAGGCAACATGGCTTGCATGATAAAGGCAAATACGATTTTTAGGTTTTCAAAATGTTTCGGACTTTTTTCGATTTTGAAAAACATTTGGATGGGACGCATGATTATCATCAGCGCGGAAGGAAGCGTCGAAAGTAGTTGACCAAACCATAAAATCGACGGAGATGCTTGAAGGAAGTCGGATCTGGGAAGTCCTTGATTGCCTGGATGTTATCAGGAAGGACTTCGATCCCAGACAATGAAACGAGGTGGCCTAGGAATTCTACAGTTGATTTGCCTAGTTCGCACTTAGTCGGGTTGACTGTGACAACGTGTTGGGTCAAGCTCTGGAAGAGAGCTCGAAGGTGTTCGAGGTGATCTTCCGAGAAACTGGTTACTAAAATATCATCGAGGTAGGAATAAGTGAAAGCTAGGCCACGAGTGACATCGTGGATGAAGCGCTGGAAGGTTTGTGCGGCGTTGCACAGTCCAAATGGCACTCTTAAAAATTCACACAAACCGAAAGGAGTGATGACGGCTGTTTTAGGAATGTCGTTGTCTTCCACAGGTATCTGGTGATAGGCGCGAACCAGATCGATCTTGCTGAAGATCGTCTTACCTGTGAGGCATGCGGTAAGGTCCTGCATGTGTGGGATAGGATACCTATCTGGGACGGTTAGGCGATTGAGTGCGCGGTAATCACCGCAAGGGCGCCAGTCACCAGATTTCTTGGGCACCATCTGCAGGGGCGAGGACCAAGGGCTGTCGGAAGGGCGGATTATTCCAAGTTCAAGCATGTGCTCAAACTCCGCCCTAGCTTCCTTTAGTTTCTCAGGCGATAGTCGGCGTGGACGGCATGACACAGGTGGGCCGTTCGTCCGTATGTGGTGCGTGACTTGAGCTGCCACGGGCAAAGCTGCGTTCATTGGCTGAACGAGCTTGGGATACTGAGAAAAGAGATTAGCTTAGTCTGGCGAGGTCTGGGGAAATGCATAGACCGGGGATATAGATGTGACGTCCGCGGTGATGCCACGTACGCTGAGTTTTGTTGCAGTGTCACAAGTCATCTTTCACCGAGTCAGCATTACAGTCCGTGGGGGCGTAGACAGCAATGACAAACAGGCCCATATTGGCCTCGCGCGACTTCAAAGCATTGAATGAGCCAGCCAGTCGGATGGCGCACACCATGCTACTGACTGAGATCCAATCGACCAGAGCAGCTACAGCCCGGGATCTTAAAGCAACATCCACATTGGCTTAATGAGCATTTAAACCTGTGTCATCTCAAAATACGTTCTAATCTTGATTGCAGGTCATGGGAATCGAAGGCGGTCCATCGGCGTGCATGGCGCGATCTAATTATGACGGCAGTTGCTGAAGTGCGGAGAAAAGACCTCATATAGGCAGAGAAGAAGCGGCAAGCACCGATGGGTTGTACTCCATCGACATCGAGCGCATGGTGTTGTAGCACATGCGGTCGCGAGTGCCTGAGTCAGGCAGGCCTAGTGAGCCATGAGCGAGGCCACTCGGGACCACTACCGAAGCGACGACGGGTCCTGCAGAGAACGTAGGCAGAACTGGCGCAGCGTTTGTAGGTACGCTGCATTCGATTTACTAACCGCGTGCTTACATGCTAAGTCTATTTATTTCAGGTGGTGGGTTTTCAATTTTGTCCTAATGCTTTTCTTTCCCATATAAATGCCTACTTATACTCTCTTCTATACACTTGCACACGTCGCTTAAGCCACTTGTAGTTATTTCGACAACATTTTCGTGTTTGTAGCATTTCCGTAAAATAAACTTCTGACCACGTGAACTTACCTCGTATTCGTTGGTAAACAACTTATTTCATAAGCTCACTAATTTAAGAGTTATGTCACCGTTTTTTAGTGCATTACTCGATTTACTTTCTTGGTTATCTTCCTCTCAAGTGATTGGCTGTTGTTTGATATCCCCGGTGTGGCTGCGCTTGATGTGAATGTTGACAAGGTGTCTACTCGTCTATTACCCACTACATCGTCCATACTGTCTCTAGGAAATAGTTGGTCGTTGCTGGAGGGGACGTGGTGCACGGTCCTTGTGGTCGTGCTATGCTTGAGGCTGATGTTGCATTCATGATGCTTCTTCACCGCAGTTGGGCTAAACCATCTTACACTTAAACTAGGCCTCTTTTTAAGCTGGATAAATTTCATCCCACTTCAATTGATTTGTTCTGCCTACCGGAATAATCTTCTATTAAATTTCCACGTTGCTTACGGTAATTGTGCTTATCTTCGTTAACTTTATTGCGTTTGTAGCATTTTCTGAGTCACTTCTGGACATTTTTTTACTTATCGTGGATTCGTTGCTAACCAACATATGCTAATTTAGGGAAGAGTTATGTCTGCATAGCCGTATTCTGTAACAGATATATTTTATTTCTTACTGTCATTTCCAGTGATTGGCTGTCGTTTGACATCCCCAGTGCGGCTGCACTTGATGTGCATGTTGACAGGGTGTCTACCTGTCTATTACCCACTACCTCGTCCATAATGTCTCTAGGAAATAGTTGGTCGTTGCTGGAGGGGACGTGGTGCACGGTCCTTGTGGTCGTGCTATGCTTGAGGCTGATGTTGCATTCATGATGCTTCTTCACCGCAGTTGGGCTAAACCATCTTACACTTAAACTAGGCCTCTTTTTAAGCTGGATAAATTTCATCCCACTTCAATTGATTTGTTCTGCCTACCGGAATAATCTTCTATTAAATTTCCACGTTGCTTACGGTAATTGTGCTTATCTTCGTTAACTTTATTGCGTTTGTAGCATTTTCTGAGTCACTTCTGGACATTTTTTTACTTATCGTGGATTCGTTGCTAACCAACATATGCTAATTTAGGGAAGAGTTATGTCTGCATAGCCGTATTCTGTAACAGATATATTTTATTTCTTACTGTCATTTCCAGTGATTGGCTGTCGTTTGACATCCCCAGTGCGGCTGCACTTGATGTGCATGTTGACAGGGTGTCTACCTGTCTATTACCCACTACCTCGTCCATAATGTCTCTAGGAAATAGTTGGTCGTTGCTGGAGGGGATGGGGGTGCACGGTCCTTGTGGTCGTGCTAGGCTCGAAGAGTGGTTCCATGCACTCAGTGTGGAGCGGCCTACGGTCCAGCCACCGCCTTGTGTGCGACTGATTCCCAAATACAGCGTGCTTGTGTTTGCCTGTGAAAGAGTGTGGGTCGGCATCGTTGATGAAACCTGGCTCCCATCCACATGCATCCCGGTCTTATTGCTTCGGGTTTACACTGGAAATACGGCATGTGGTTGGAGCTGTGGGTGGTGCAGCGCAAGCCACCCGTGGTCCCTCTGTAGGCGCAGGCGTCCTGTGGCTGGCCACAGTGACAGGCAAATCCGAAACCGGATGCCGCCAACCATCTCAAGATAGACGCGATGAGGAAATAGTGCTAGAGTCAAGTGAAGAGAACCGCAGGGTGGATATAGAGCCTTGTAGGTAGGTTTCCGAGAAGCAGTGGATAGCGACTCATCGGCCAAATGCTGCCGACTGACCAATTTGTTATAAGGTGCGCATTTGGAGACATATCATTCTTAGCGAGGATCAAAGATTCCTAATAGAAACGGATGATATAATTAGAAATTCATCATATCTAGACTCAATCAGACAGCCATCACACGCCCAGAGAAGCACTGTACGGCTGTTTCATCCTTACGGGAATTGTTAGCAGCGGATGAACTGAGGCTGTCCGCTTGGTTGGACCTGCAGACAGGGTATGCGTGAGTTGAAATTAGACTACGGACGAATGTAGAGGCGGAATGGGGAGGCCCAAGATTGGGGGTTGAAAATAGGGGTATAACAGTGTGGTTGAAACAGGACGATAAGGATGAAAGGGTGTAAGAGGAGGTATAAAAGAACTGGAAGGCCTGAGCAGTAGCATCTCTATCCACCTTGATGGATGCAGTAGATTATCCTCTGCGACGGCCAATGCATCGAGAAATGGTTTGAAAATAAGGTCATCGTATTGTGCAGATAGGATACTGTCAGGTTGGCCAGGTAAGTGAAGAATTACATTTACTAACCAAAACTTTGTTTAAAATATCTAGCTGCTTTGCAGCGAGATTTTGGCACGGGGCTAAGAGAAGATCTGTTTTACGGAATAAAGAAGCACCTAAACTGCAGCCATCAACCTGGTGGACCTTTAACCCTTGACCACTTAGTATGAGTGGTTGCAAAGGAGCAAAAACCACCAACCAGCATAGCGCAACGGATTATTGAAGCATGTAGTCAGTCGCACCACATAAAGATCCAGTCATGTCGCGATCGACGAACCGGTAGACCAGATTTGTTTCAAAACAGCTTGTCGTCTGAGCGACAGGTGCTATTCCCCCAGTTGGACGCCATTCTCGCCGATCCTGAGTGTGAAGCTCTATTCCTTCCGCCGAACACGTTGAGGCCAAACGAGGTGCAGGTGAGTTGTTTTGTGGAATATGTCATGTTGAGAATAGATTGTGAGTACTGCTCGTCGAACAGTTACTGTCTTATCGTGCATCGAACTCACTTTCCTGGACTTGTACAAGAATGATGGGCAGGATGGACTCAACCCGGTTCCTTTCGGTTACAAAGTGGCGACAGCAATGGGTATAGCTGGCTACTTTACGTTTGCATAGATGCAAGATATCAAACGAGAACTATGCCAACCATTTCATAAACAGCACACGTAAATCTTGACTAGGCTGGGTTGTCTTGCGTACATTTAGCTACATTATTCGGGTTACATCAAAGTAGAAGTTACGTGGTCCTCATCCATGTTCCATTTCCCAAGCGCTGCCACACTCATTTGAGTGTACTAGTCGAGACGATATTACCCCAATCTGTGGCAGATCTGGACGAATTAGGACTGACTGTCACCCGCTTTGCACGCTCGAAATGCAGAGCAGTTCTGCAAGATTCGCACGGACCCACCCCGGAACTGACCTTTGGTGGTGATCAATTAGACGCACAATAATTCAACTACCTGAGCATCTATATTAGCGCATTTGGAATAGGAGAGGAAATCTCGAGCCGTAAATAACAAAACCTCGAGATGCTTTAGTCAAGCTTCGCCACCTGTGACGTCGGCGCGACACCAGATTTTACAATGCAGCCGTCCGTTCAACTCTCATGTGCGGTTGTGAAACCTGTCTTATCAGGGCGACAGACTTAAGGAGGCTAGTTGTGTCTGATCACCGGTGTTTTCGCACATCTGGTGAGCCCACGCCCTAAACAGTGAGCGTGTTCCGATTTGCGCACTTGTTGCAGGAAGACTGAGTGAAGCGCTCAGCGTCGTCATTGCGCGCACCAGACTCCGATGGCTAGGCCATGTATTACGCATATCAGCACACTGACTAACCCGGCGTGTGTTGCTTAGTCGACCAGGGTATGGATGGAAGAAAAGAAGATGAAGCCAACCGTTAACCTGGCGAAGAGAACATAAAGGTTCTGACTTCGAACTCGGCTTCAGTTGGTGCTTCCCGACTTCTTGGTTGGATTCCGAAAATGAATCAGTTTGGTCGCAGACATTTTTGGATTTAATTATGTGAGGTTCTTCGCAGCCAGTTTCCAAATCAGATAGTCGTCCACATGCCCAGAAAAGCACTAGACTGCAGTTTCAGCCTGTTGGGCATCATCAGTAGTGCGTATCCATCAGGATTCGAACCCATGACCACCAGCGGCTTGAACCGCCAGTCAGCAGCTTATGCCACTAGGGACAGCTTTGGACCGTCATGATTTACAAGCTAACTGCGATATAGCACGTCTTATCCTCCACTGCCATGCAAGTTACGAACGTTGCAGAGGACAGGGTTGGCCCCGAAAGACACGACGTCCACTAAGAGTAGCTATGTACAACATAGCATTTAGAAACTGTCAGGGCAGGTATATTTTAATGTACTCATGGATTTGCCGGAGAATGAACTTCAGTGGCGTTTGTGTTGTAAGTTCCTTTGACTCATAGTCTCTCCTCCAAGCATGATTACACTGTTCATGCATAATACTATTTGTTGCCGCCTTGTTTTTTCATTACATATTAGTCTGTATATTCTTTGTTACTATCTTACTGTATTGTATTGAGGTACAATAAGGTTTTTCTCATTCTCAGCTAAGATTTAGAATGATGATAACCTGATCGGCTGACATTCACGAGATAGTATTTTAACGCCCAGCGCACACAGGAATTTTTCTGATTAAAGCGCATAGAAGTGACAAAAGAGTAAATCTGTGCTCCGCGCCGGTGACCGAACCAATGTAAATTGGGAAGGATGGCCCAAAAGTTGACTGCTGAAGTGAGTAAACTACTAACCTAGTAAATGCAGGCATTCAATCCATTTTAACGCTGAAGACGTATAAGCCGTATTGACTGTGAGTATCTATCCGCTCCGGCACAATCTACTACTATTGAGACTGCTGCTCAAAAAACGTACCTCGCTATTCACGGCTACTTTCTCCGAGGCTATTCAACTCGATGAAATAGTAAAGTGATCGAAGTCTTGTCGTTTTCGGAAAATGAAATGCAGCAATCACAAAGTGATAAAAATAGGAAATATAAGTCCTTGAAAGTAATTCGGTGGATCAGTCACGGTGGACACGAGACCGTTTCTTTCCGGCACAGTGGGTACGCGGAGGAGATGAAAGCGATTGGAAGTAGTAGGGGGAGGATAAACTGGATGCGGGTAGGGAATCCGGTGGGCTGCTGCAATGCAAAAAGAGAAAGAGACGAAATAAGAAAAAGATTTCGATCATGATCAGCATCGCTAGATGGCTTAAATTGTGTCAAATAGGGTTGAGATACAAGCCTAAAAAGCCATAAATTAGGAATGGTAAACCAAATGGCCAAGTGCACTCGGTTGCTCGACAATAGGATTAGGATGAATGTCCTCACTGGAACCAACACCACGTGCAAAATAACTGCAAGAAAGCAATGCTTCAAAGTAAGACAAGACAAAGTGTTGAAAGACGTTAATTTCTCGACCACTTGCCTGATGCGTATCACCAAAACAACGTAGTAAACGGCGATCCCAAGTGCCGCGAGAGCCACAAGAAGGAAAGTAGGAGTGGAGGAGGTGGAAGGCTGTAGCAGATGAATACAACACAACATTGCAATAAAGAGTGCGTGCGTTTTGCACACAGGGCGAAAACGAGTGCCAACAAAAGGCGCAAGTGAGATTGTGAAACAGGATTGGCTGTTTAAAGTGTGTGCTTCGTGCTGAGTTATCTGAGGGGGAAATGACTGGCTATGACACAAGGACGTTATCTCGCTGATGCCGCCTTATCTTTGCACGATAGCCAGCTGTTCGTGACCGAATGTTGTTGATAAGGTGTAGGCCCTTGACTCTAATTGTTTGCTTGAAGCGTTTAGGTTTTACGATAAGTTCATAAATTATTCCAATGGAGTCAGAAATTAACAATTGTGCGAAGGATATTCTTTTCGATAAATAACTTTAGGCATCTACAATTATAAAGCAAAATTATGACGTGAATAAGCTATTTAAAGCATTATCAGAGTTGGATAAATAAACATAGAAGAAACAACACTTGTGTACAGCTGGTTAGCTAAGCGGTAGGAACTATCAGTCAATGACTTGTTCAATCAGATCAGTCAGCATGCGCAAGCACACGTGAGCAATGTTGGACACTTAATGTTAAAGCGAGTTCAGGGCCAAGGCAAACTCAAAGCTTGTACCAGAGTCCGCTGTTTGCACATCTCTGGTCTCAAGACCCTAGTGGCGATGGCTTCGACGATGACTAACAGACGCATCGTAAGCTTTTTTGGGTAGCGTCTAGGAATGTTGTAGACGACTTCAAAGGACTCATTCATTCGAACTTGATGGACAGTCGCAACTAGGGTTGCAGAATGGAACTGTTGATGATCTTCACTGTTGCTTTTCGCAGTGATACAGGACAGTGTTTAAAGGTGATATTGCTTACGAAATGTTGAGTAAGAAACATTCAATCGCAGTGGCCTAGACGTATTCTGCTGATAAGCTAAAACTACTTACCGAAATAAGATAATTGATTCTTTAGCCCCTAGAGGATAAATTCCCGGTCCAGTCAAAATCATGTTAAATCAGTTCACTTGCACCTATGATGTAGAGCATCTTGGACACACGGCAAGGTGCTTGTTTAAACAGATTGCTTGGCAATGAGATAGAAGTAGCCCACCTTGGTCAACGTTAATTAGAGCAGAAGCGAGGAATATACTATAACCCAACGACAAATGTGCTGCGTTTACAAACGTTGCCTGGTAATTGCTCTATTGGAGCGCTCTACACCCAAAGCGAGCGACTCAGTTTAGAGCGTAGATTACTGAAAGTAACCCAGATAACCTTTGCTGTCCCCAAGTGGTTGTAGTCACCGGTAAACTGGCAGCAGTAGTATAGCAAGTTAGGGTCAATTTCAGAAAAGTAAAGTTGTAAGGATAAGTCGAGAAAAAGCCTAGCATGTTTTCAAGCGAGTTCCTAATATGCATCCATAATTTACCTGTCGAATGGTATGGAAAATGCGCATCGCAAGACGCCGGTCATTTGTCCTAAACACACGCAAACAAAAGACTGTGGGCCTTAGCATTTGGTCGCCAGACACACTGAATGCACTCATGTGGCACGAATAGGCACGGCGATCGAGCTGAAAAGTGTTCGCATTGCTGGGGGATGGCGAACCTTGTAACCATACGTTGGGGTGTTGTAGCGCATAACATGTACATTAAGATACTCATCCAAAAGGTTTATCCTGTTCATTACGAGTGTGCACGATGGCAACTTTACCTCATAAGATCTAACCATACTGGAAGGTACAGCTGTTTGAATCAAACGAACTTAGAAAAGGCGAAATATTAATAAACCTCTTTAAGTGGTTGACTGATATCCTCACTGAGGTGTGATTTCCCAAATCAATGTCCCTCAAAGCTCATGGCGAAGGGAGATGGTGAACTGAAGGAAGAAAAGGGAGGTGAGTAGTGGCACAAAAATACGCTATTCTTTAGTACTTGTTTCGCTACCTCGCAACCATCTGTGGCCTTGTACGGGTTCGAGTCAGTGACTCGTTAGTCACCAGCCTGAACCATTCCACTACTGTGACTCTCCACTTCAATGCGGTCATTGACCGGATCAGCACGCTTACGTAAGACAGCAAAAGAGCTGAACCGTGAAAGTTGAAGTGAGGCCGGGCAGAAAGGAACACTTCTTAATTCAATAAATGAGGCTGAAAATGGACTTACCCACTGATCAGGAACTTCCCAATACCGATCGCATGAGAGGTGATCACATATTGCTGTTTGGAGCCATTCTGTAAGTTAGAAAAGTTTACTGGTGACAGGTAACGAACTTCGTAAAATTCGATGTAACTGGACGCTTATTGTCAAGCGCAGATAAATAAACTACTTAACAGGTATCAGTAGTGAAATATCAAAATAAAACAAGAGGAAGGAGTTGTACGGAAGCACAGAGAACTTGGTTTGATATGCTGGTGATGGCCGTACTGAGTAGTGATTCCGGAGTAACAGACATCGATAGATAGATTGAGGTAAAGAAACAGCTAGATGCAATTTTGAAACAAGGGGTGGGCGCAAGGACATGACACATCCCAACGTGAGCATGACGAGTCTGCGCCTGGCAAAATAAACTAAGGAGGGAGGAGCAGAGTGGGATTGACAGATGAACACAATGGCTGGTGCGAAAGGGTTCGGTTCCCAGACCATATGCGCCAAGCAGGGCCGCAGACAACGCAAATCAGTGAAATTCTTAACGGAGGACTCACGTCGTACTTCTCTGCCACCCTCCGTTTCACTAGCACTGCACAGTTCCAAGAGATTCTGAAACGCACATACAATGGGACAATAGTGTAGGTTTATGCATGAATGGTGGAAGTGATCTGTCAAAGAACCGAACATCATGGGACATCAAACCCACGATTAAGAATAAGTGCGCCATGCAATTAAGTACCCAAGCTCAGTGCTGTGTCCATGGTAAATCGGAACAGCGTCGAATAAACAGAGGAAATATACGGGCAAGAAAAACGGTTCCGGGGCAAGAGAATCCGAGATAAAGTGGGTATTTCTAGGTAAAAATTCCCTAATGGATCCAAAAAAGCAATCTGACAAGCCATTGACAGTTGTATGCACCAAAGCAATGTGGTTCACGCTTTGCGCTTGCTAAGAGAGAACGTTCTAGTGCTCTCATAAACAGTTGTTTAACCGTGCACACCTGTATCGAACACACAAACTGATCCCATAATACTAAGGAAGGTAGTGGAGTGTCAGTCAAAAAGTGCATTGTGGAACTGAGTGATGGGATCAGACTGCTACCGAGGTCCGAGTGTCGTATTGTGGTCGCAAGAAGTCGAGGGAAAGAGCCGACACAAATGAGATGTAAAAGCCAAAATGTGCCGGGGTCGATGATTCGGACATGTTGAATAGGTGAACGCGGTTTCCCGAGATTTAGTGATGAGGGAACCGTCTCAGTCGATGGATGCATTCCGTTCGAAATACTTGCGCGGAATGGTGTTCCCATGAGATAAGGGAACGTTTTACATGCTCTATACTCGAACACTACATGCCGCACCAGGGTCCACGGTGATTTGTCGGATGTCTTTCCGACAACAAGTAATGTACGTCAGAGTTGTCCGATTTCTTCATGTTTGCTCAACTTTGTCGTGGACTCCATCATGGGGGGTTCCCTTGCGGAGCCTCACGATGTAGGCGTTAAGGTGCAGTCTGGCAAAAAGCTTATTACTCTTGATTATACCGACAGGATTGTCCTGCTTTTTAAGGACGTTGGGGCTGCGCAATCAACCCAGAATAACCTCCCTTTAGTGGTCCCATTATTTGGCATGCGCTTCGCACCTTCAAAGTGCTGTTACAAAACCACCAGCCACTGGTTGACCACTTGACCCTTGATGTCGAGGAACTCAAGGTAGTTGATCACTTCACTTACCTTGGCAGCTGTAGCAGCCACAATGGACGTATAACAACTGAAATCAGTTAGAACAGCCTTGTTGAAGCCGCGACACCTGACGAGAGAAAGGAATCCCCTCCGTCTGAAAGGCCGTGTATAGAAGACCACAGGGCCGTCCTACTCTACGGAAGCAAGACTTTATCCCTACGATCTGAGGAACGGACGCGAATTCTAGTCTTTGATTATCGTTGTCTATGAAGCATTGCTGATGTTGGATGGTACTAGCTTGCCCGCGATGATGATATGCATAGGTGAGTACAAGGCAGTGATAACCAGACTAGTTCCTTAGAACAACAGATAGCACTGAATAAGTTGCGTTGACTTGGACACGTACTACGTATGCCTGGTCACCGCACACCAAGGACGGCCTTGTTTTCTTTGTCAGATGTAGGGTGGTGTAAAGCCCGAAGTGGGCACAAATTAACTTGGCAGCAGCAAATGAGGTCACTGACGACCAAACCAGATGCTCTCAGTCCGTCTCGACTTCGTGGCTGTAGTCCACGTGACCGGCCTTGCGTTTGGCTCGAGATGTTACAGGACATGGCTTGCAATCGACACCAGTGGCGTGTCTGCCATCGTCTTCTAGTCGGATTGCCTGTTTAAAGTGTGTTCGGTGCTGTGTTATCTGCAGAGTAATGGCTGATTATGACGCGAGGTAGTGAAAGCCGCAAGAAAGCTGTCTCGCCGATGCTGCTTTATCTTTGCACGATAGACAGCTGTTGGGATGGCATGTTCTTAACAAGGTGTAGACGCCTTGATCCTGAATGTTTGCTTAAGGCATTAAGATATCCCGCTAGGTCCCCCTTCCCTCCCTCTTATTATTCGTTCCGTAGGTCGTTATGACTGTACGGCAGCGAAGCATCAGTTTAAGTGTCTGCTGCTGCTGCTGATGATTGTAAAGTCCAAAGAGAGGTTTCGAAGAAGCAGAGTATTTTGCACAAGCGCCTCGGACGACCTCATATAATACCGTAGACCCACATCAAGGCTTTAACTGATGGACCTAACATCAAGTCCAATGATTTTGTAGCCCTTTCTCGTTTAGCTGTGGAACTGCGATCCTGTTACTTAACTCTGAAGCAGTTGGGATACGAAGCTGATCTGAATGCGTCACGAACAATTAGCGCTATAGTTAGACGACTGCTGAACCATTTGCAATTCAAGTATGCCGCTAGGGTCATCCGGACGGAAAGAAAGCTAAATTTTATTGATTTGACAGAGTTCGTAGGTGAAACAGCCGATGTTGATGCTTACCTGTCTTTTCTCCTACGCACTTTCGGATCAACTACTGACAATGATAGAAGTAGCGGCTTAGATCTCCGAGGTCGTGCCGCTCACTCGAATGCTGTAACATCTGTAGAACGGCCTCTCCTTAACTACCCTTCCTATGAAAAACAATTATTTAGATCAATGTGATGAATTCCGAAAGGTTAACTAACACGAGCGCCTAGAATTTTGTTGTTTTCACCGATTGTGCCAACGGTGTCTCAAACCAAACCACGACTTTACAAAGTATTGTGGATTAAGTAACTGTAGGCTACTTCATCACCCGTCGCTACATGGTGGTTAGAGCAAGAAGAATCCCGGGACACAGAATACCGAAGGATCTAGTTTCGTTCTAAGACAAGCCGAAAAGCCTGCTGTTTCACTTGTATTGCACGTTCTAGTCTCTGGTCCTGCTGGCACCGTCCGGGCGCTAACATTAATGGATAACAGATCAGACACTTCGCTGATCGATTCCCACTTGCTTCAAAATATCGGAGTGCAAGGGTTTGTGAAGACCCTGAACCTATGTACCGTCGCTTGTCGATGCCAGGTAAACTCGCAGTCGGCTAGTGTAACTGTTTAATCGATAGACGGTGGTGAGGCAGTCTGGTTGGACTCTGTCAGGTCAGTCAGTCGTCTCTCTGAAACAGTTGAAACGGTCACAAGTGGAAATGATGGCCTCACTTATGCGACTTACGGTTTCCAGAATCGAAGGGGAAGATAGAGATTCTGCTCGGAAGTGATAACCCATATTTGCACTGGACTTTGGATCAGAGGTGCGGGAGTGCTAGTGATCCGTATACTCTTAGAACTCCATTGGGTTGGTTAGTGTTGGGCCCGAACAACCTGCCCGAGTTCAAGGAAGATCAGTCTGCATCAGTTCTAGTGGGTCGTTCACAGAAGTTAAATTCGGTTCGCTGCGAAACCACCGACCTACACCATTTATTCGTTCTACTCTCTTATATGGTTGTGAAACCTGGCCCATCAGGTCGACAGACAGAAACTCGTCACATTCGATCAGCGCTGCCTTCGCAGCTTAGCTCATGTCTAGTGGGAACACCGCGTGAGCAATGAGCGTGTTCGACGTCGCGTATTTGGTGCAGGAAGAGCGAGTGAAGCGCTCAGCACCATTATATCACGCACCATGCTCCGATGGCTGGGCCACGTGCTGCGCATGCCAGCACACCGACTCCCGCGACGTGCATTGTTTGCGCGTTGTGGGTGCGGTTGGAAGAGGAGGAGGGGAGGCCAAGTGATGACTTAGTCGAGGGAGATGAAAACCCTCACTTCGAAGTTGGCGTCGGTTGGTGCATCCCGACTGCCTGGCTGGGGTCCTAAGGACGGTGAACACGTTTGGTTGGACACACTTGCTGATATGGCTCGGAGCCGGCACCAATGGCGTTTGTGTTGTGATTTCCTTTGCCCATCCCCCTCCTGTTTAGTATCCCCCTCCAATCACGATCTCACCTGTTAGGCATAACATGATTCTCTTTTTATGCAGCCAGCTGTTAGCTCTCCGGAACGATGTCCATCCGTTACTGGGGACTCAGTGGGCGTGCCACTGTTTTCCTTTGCTTTTATTTTGTATTGCGGCACAATAGCTGAGGTGTTTTCCACCTCCAGCTAACGTGTAATGATGATGATGATGATGATTTATTCGCACAAATGTATGAAACGGACTTTGACGGTTTTGACAACCCCCGATTGCCCATGTCTGTGAACGAAAGGCGTGCACTCAAACTCTTGGGGACTTCCGTAAAAAGAGTCGACTGTCACTATGAGATCGTGTTCCAATGTGTTGTGACGCTCCCCTCGCTTCTCCTCTGTGATTAACTGCCTAGCCGGAGACGAAAACAGAACACCGAGCCTGTTAAACCGAAGTATATTAGGCACAGAACACGGTTCATTTTGTAGGTCACAATCTATCATCTCCTATTGTAAATTCCTGAGCTGACTCAAGCCACTTGCCTGGATAGATTCCATACCTGCTAGCGTGCGGCCCTGTCACGTGGAAACCTGTTTCATGCTGACGGTCTAATTTCATCAGCTTCCCACGTGACAGCCGTGTTGCTGCCGCGCGGGTAGCAACGCGTGTGATGATGACGAACTGAGTTCATCAGCTTCCGGCGTGACTCAGCCCAGCACACACCGGTCGGGTAACAACGCGTGTCCTGATGATAGAAGTCTCGAAACCGTTTCGCGTTCTTAGGTTGTGGCCTCTGATTACCTCCCTTTTCGAACTGCATCTGCTTGCATAGTGTCCGAACTCGATTTCGTTCATAGCTTTTCGCCTTGGAGTCAACTTGTAGCCTATGCAGTCGTCTCCGCTTTCGGGTCGGCTTGCATTGTGTATCATCTGATGCTTGCAGATTCTGTTGTGATCCACGTAGCCACTCAGCTTCCTCTTCCAAACCAAACGTGTCCAGCAGGATGTCCTACGGTAAGGATGACGGTTCTGGGGAACTTTGAATCTTGCCATGATCCGGCTTCAACTGATTGGCGTGCCTGAGCCATTTCGCATTTTCTACCATTAGCTCATAAATGACACGACTCCTTCTGAGGGTCACTTCCTGTCGACCACCTACTCGGAAGTCTTGCGCGTACACTATGTCAGCAATTTTGAAAGAAGGGATCCTGTCTGCCAGATTTTCCTCCGTTTGACAACTGCAGTGCTTTTCCTTCCTGCTCGGCACAAGGTTATCGAACAATGTATAGGAAAGACTGGATCGCGTCCTTTGGGACCTTGTTTTGTCCCGCTCCACAAAGAGCACGTTTGAATGTATCCGCGAACCGTTCCGCCTGTCCGTTTGATTGCGGATGATAGTGGTGAGAACATCTGCTGAATTCCTCTCTCTTTGCACCAATCGCGAAAGGAAGTTGGAGTGAACTGTGTACCGTTGTCTACGACTATCATCTATGGCAAGCTAAAATACTGAAACAGCTTATACAGCTATGATTCGGAATACCTGTAGCTCGTTGATCGTGTACTGGGCAGTCGTACTTTGCATCGGGCCAGGAAAACATGATAGGTTTGACCGGCGATTGGTCCTGCATAATCTAACTGAATTCGTTGCCATAGGTTCTCAGCTTTGAGCCAAGGTTTCCAGGAGCACTTGGGAAGGACCTTCGCCGCCGGTTGACAGGATTCCCATTTTTGGCAGAATCGTTCAATTTCTGAATCCATTCCGAGCAAATAAACAAAACTGCGTGCCAAGTTTTTCACATGGTTGCTACCTAGATGCTCGGTATAAAACACTTGTAAGACTTACCTGGTCACTTTCTTTGGCACCACCACTCGGCCTCCAAACATTAAACAATTGTCAACAACAGTGACCCAAGTCGATTGAAGAAAGGCCGCAAGTCAACAGGGATACCACTTTTTGGCCAATCTGTTTGCACGTAATGCATCACTTTCTCTAGGGTTCTGTCTCGGGAATAGTCCTTGCGAAGTGTCAGCTGTCAATGATAATCTTCTTATGTTGTCGGTCAGGATTCGTTGGACTTCTGATTCGAACTTGATGGCTGCAATCACACAATCATCGTTCTCCTTTGGGTGTGAATTGATGAGACGAGAGAGGACATCCGCTTGGCCGATTTGTTGCGTAGATCGATATTCTATACTGAAATCGTACGCACACAGTATAGTCACCCATCTCTGTAACCGATCCGCAATAAAAAAGGAAATCCCTTTCTTTGAACCGAATATCGATAGCAATGGCTTATGATAAGTCAGGAGGGTGAAATGCCTGCCACAGAGCATCTTGTGGAACCGCTTCATAGCAAAAACGATTGCGAGTGCTTCCTTTTCAAGCTGAGTAGAATTCTTCTCAACTGTCATTAGGGACCGTGCCGCGTGTGCAATAGCCTTCCTTCCTCCGTTGGGAAAAAAGGTGGAAAATAACGGTGCCGATACCATAATTGGAAGCGTCCGACGCAACGATGATTTCCAAGTTCGGATCAAAATAAGTCGATAGTGGATCAGAATTGAGCACTGCTTTAACTGCGTCAAAGGACTGCTGGCATTCCCTTGTCCATTGCCAAACGTCATCTTTCGTCAGCAACTGGTTTAGCGGACCTCTGATTTGATGCAGGCTTAGTAGGAAAACACTGTAATGGCTCCCGAGACTAAGGAATGAGCGGAGCTCTGCGACGTCTTTCGGAGGTTGCATCTGTTTGAAAGCTTCGATATTGGCAGGATCGGCGCCGGTCATGTTGGTCTATGATAAACCCGAGGAATTTAACACTATCTAACACGAACTCACATTTTTCAGCCCGTAATCGAAATTCAGCTTCTTCCAATCGTGAAAGCACTCTCTCCAGTGTGTGCATCAAATCTTGCGGATCTGCGCCCCTAATCAATGCATCATCCAGGCAGACCGCGGTATTGGGGATATCGTTTAGCAGGCTAACCATTATTTGCTGGAAAGTGGCCGGTGCGGTTTTCACGCCAAACGGCAGCCGGTTGTGCCGGAAAAGCGCGAGATGCGTATGAACCGTAGTAGTGTTCTACACTCTTCGGCAACTGGAATTTGTAAGTAAACGTCAGCTAGATCAAGTTTTGTGAAGCATTTGCTACCGTTGAGTTTGGAGAACAAATCTGGTACAGGGAATGGGTACTGATGCGTCTCCAGCGCAGAAATCAGTCCTGTTGAAAAATCAACACAGATACGAACCTTAGCGTTCGCTTTCTTTACCACCACAATCGGTGTCGCCCATTTTGAATAGTGGACCCGTTCAGTTATACCCTCGGATTGCAAACTATTTAGCGCGGCTTCCACTAGAGATTGAGTTGCGTACGGCACCGGGCGTCTTGGTCTGAAGACTGGTCTGGCATTTGATTTGAGGTTCAGCTCCGCCCTGGCTACGCGGCAGCATCCAAAACCGGGTTTGAACAACGTTTCATGGCGTCGGTTCAGATCTGCAATTTGGTTGCCTAATTCAAGGTTCATCGCTGGCATCTGCGTAGCTTGCTTGACTTGCAACTGCTGGCAAGCTCAACCCGTCCATCCAATCGAGTCCCAGCAAATCTAACCCCGGTTGGCTTATCACAAAGCACGTTGTGTGGATTTGTTGACCATGGAAATTGACTTGACAATTCAATTCATCAAGGAATTATAACGTGCCACCTGAAGCATTCCGTGCCGTATGGGTCGTTTGTACGAATGTTGGCCGCCCTAGCCTGTGCCACGTGTCGTTGGGGATCAAAGTGATATATGAAGCAATATCAAGTTGTAACTTGACTTGTCTGCCTTTGATTTCCACCATGGTGTCTTACGCCTGTTGATGCCATCAACTTTGAAAGTCGCAGTAATCGTTCTGATCCCATCGGGCCGTCTGAACGATGTGGCATTGTTGCGCTTCTTTCTGGACAAAGTAGGACCACGTGCCAAACACCACGACTCTTTACGACCTCTTCTGCCGCACGGCCGAAGCTGAATCAAGCAGCCTCCTGAGAAATTTGGATCAGAAGAAGCCTACAGGTGCTAAGGGTGATCTAGTTCTAGTTTGATTTACGCACTTCAAGCGGTCCGTGGTCGAAGACAGTTGTGGAAGAAATCATGCAAGGCAAAGACCAACTGGTTCGACATGCGTTGGTGAGGACAATCAAAGGTACCCAGAGAAGGGACGCCAGACAACTCTATTTATTAGAAGCATACGAGGAAGAAGATGATGAAGTTGTCTCCTATAGTTCTGTCCAGCAACCGCGAACGCCAGACACGGAAGACGATGAGCGGACATGCTCAGTACGTGCCCAAGCCACCACAGCTGACGCAGCAGGACGAGCTCCTCAAGCGAGTAGCTGCCTCCATCCAAGACACGCTAACTTCCCCATTGGTTACGTGGTGCAGCCACCACACACGGGCAATGGACCGCAAGCAACGGTGCTCAAAGACAGACAGACGGCGCAGGTCAATGGTACAAACAGGCCAAATCCCGCAAGCGTATAAAGGTACAGCGTGGGCAGTCGCATAATAATCCTGCCCTTTGATGGATAGACGGATGTCATGGCGGCGCCACAAGTGCCTCAGCTTAGAGAAAACGAGGCGAGCTCTTGAGATACGCGTCGAAATCTCGTCTCCAACAGCTTCACCGGCTGTGATACAACTTCCTATGTAGGCAAAACTCTGTGTAACCTCCAGTGTCTCACCATCAAGAGTGAGTGCAGGTACAGGCATCTGAAAGTCTTGGAAAGGAGCTTTGCACTTGGATGGGGAAAAACCATCCCAAACTTTGACGCATCAATCGATAAGCGGTTGAGTGCAAGTTGGACGGTCTGTGGACCGTCACCCACCAAGACGATATCATCAGCGTAGTCCAAGTCAACAACTCGGCTACCTGGGAGGAGCTCAACGTCAGCGCTCAACGAATATTCCAAAGCATTTTTGAGGACATCCTCAATGGCAAAATTGTAAAGGGATGGGGAGATAGGGCATCCTTGTCGAACTCCACTGGTGACAACAAAGGAAGGCGAAAGCTTGACATAAGCCATAACTCTACCCGAGGTCAGACTGTACATAGCACGCAGTACGGAAACGAACTTCCAGGGGACACCATTCCTCAACAAACAGTGCCACAATGCAGACCTGTCGACAGAATCGAAGGCAGCGCGGATATCCAGGAACACAACAATCGTTGCTTTTGGTACACATGGCGGAGCTCGAGGATCTGGCGGAGTGTGAAGATTTGATCGATGCAGCCGCGGCCAGGGCGGAACCCAGCCTGTTCTTCCCGCTGTAGCGATTCGCGCATTGGAGATAGCCTTCGAAGTATGATGGACACCAGAACCTTACAAACGACGGGAACCAAGCTGATACCCCTGTAGTTGGAGCACATTGTGCGCAGGCCCTTTTTGAAGATGGGGACGACTATCGACTCACCCCAAGATGATGGAACCTCTTTCAGCCAGACTTCTGAGAACAAAGCAGTAAGTTCTCGAACCAGCGAATAGCCGCCATCTTTAAATAGGGCGGGAGGTAAGCCATCAGGGCCCGGTGCTTTATAGCGCTGCAAGAGGCGGAGTTCCTGCCAGATTTCCTGGTGAAGGAGGATCTGTGGGGACAGACCACTCAGCACCAGTGAGCGCTCCAGGGGAAGCAGATGGAGCTGGTGGCCAGCAAAACTGCGAGCCAAAGTGTTCAGCCCATCGTTCCAACCGTCGTTGAAGATTAGTGATTAGTGGGCCATCCTCTTCGCAAATCGTTTCGCTTACTCCAGATCGGAAACCTTCGGTGGCTCGGATAAGATGGAAAATTTTTCTGGTATTACCAGAAAGACTAGCAAGTTCCATCTCTCTAGCACATTCACACCACCAGGTTTCACGGTCCTTTTGTAGACTCCTGCGCAATTCTCGATCTAGGGATCGTCGTTCTTCACTACAGCTAGAATCGGCCGGGATCGAGCGGCGTCTGTCCATCAGCGACAAGGAGACATCAGTGATCCAGCTTTTCGGCGAGTGATGGGTGACTCCGCAACTATCAATGCTGGCAGAAACTAAAGCATTTTTGATGCGCACACACTGTGAATTCAGATCATCATCAGAAGCTGGGATAAGTAGTGTTGACAAGGAGGCCTGGTATTTGGCTAACGTCGTAGGGTCTTGTAGGTTTTCTACGCTCAGTCGGTAGTGCGTACGCCTAGGCGGTCCTCCGAAACGCATGCATAACTTAGCGCGAACCAATGCGTGATCGGAGTCCAGACAAGTTGACCAGTACGAACGGCAGTCTGATACGCTTCCGCGCCATCTGTAGCTTATCGCGATGTGGTCAAGCTGGGACCACTCTTGCGTTTGAGAAGGCGGGCGCCAGGTAGCAGTCTGTCTCTTCGAGTGTCGAAAACTGGTGCTCGAAAGAAACAAGCGATGATCAGAACAAAGAGTCAGTAGTCTGTCTCCATTGTCTGATCGACTGCTACCGAAGCCAAAACTACCCCAAGATGGTGCTCGCTTGGTGTCAGGCGGCCCACTCGTGCATTTAAGTCTCCGGCAAGAATGACAATATCAGACTTTTTAGCGGAACGCAGAAGGTCATGTAGTTGTTGGTAAAAGCAATCCTTGACTGCATCCGGGCTGCAGTTTGTAGGAGCGTAGGCGGAGACGACAAATAAAGCGCGTGTAACATCTCGACGCTTACTTAACTTACATGAACCTCGAAGTCTGACTGCACATAGCCGACTGTTGACTGGGATCCAGTCAAGCAGAGCGGACTCAGCCTTGTCACTCAGAGCAACCCCAACACCAGCCTGGCCAGAAGCGGCAGCCTTTGGGTCACCGGACAGGCGCAAATGGTAGTTGACGTCAGGGTTTGCAGGAGAGACCATTCTGATGACGGTATTGGAGTCTCGTAATCTAGTTTCGGAGGCAACAGATGTCTACCGAGAGCGTCTCGAGAGTGCGGGTCAGGCATGCGTGTCGTCCGATCTGCATCAGAGTGCGAACATTGAACGCTGCGAGGCTGAATGGAGAACCAGGTAGAAGAAAAGCTGGGGCTTCGGTGGAGTGTGAAAAAACTGTCATCGCCGGACATCAAACACCAGGAGTTTGACTGACTTACGTCAGTGCGACCAGTGAGGTGCTGTTGGCGGTGACCGGGGAGAATATGAGCGTAGTTGAGTAATGGGACGTGGGACGATCTGTGAGTGGAAGTTCAACAAAAGGAACAATAGGGCACGTAGACATAGCAAGGGAGAAAGCAGTAGTGTTGTCCGTCTAAGATTCATCAGTGGGCGCGATACTACCCGGTTGCCCAGGCCGAAGTAGAGGGTTGTCTTAAGGGGCCCTACCCCGAGCTTTTGATCACGGATCTAACCTACAAGGCATCAGGGCGATATGAAGGCGTCGCAATCCGTTGGGAGACGGTGACTAGACAAGTGGCTCATAGACCTTTAGGTCTTGCAAAGGACCAGGGGCCCAATACACCCTGAAGTTACAATATTGGTACATGGCTCGGGCACATCCTTCCATAACAGACAGTCCCAAAGAACATAAGGATTCACCGAAGCGAAAGCACCTTTGATGTCCAGGAACACGATAGGGGTGGGCCGCCAATATATGTGACGGTGCTCCAACAAATGACCTAAATTGACCCACAATGTGTCCCGAGATGAACCTTCCATAGTTGACGGTAATATGGACAAGTTGAATTCAGAGCAGCGCATCGTTCGGTAGACAATAGGTGATAAAATTCCGCCAGATGTAGCATATGAACTTAGACGATGCTCCGAATACCAACCATCCACGGACGTCATCCATGCGCTCGTCTAGACGCGCACCAGCAGTAGACAATGAGGT
The DNA here is from genome assembly GCA_944474145.2 of Dicrocoelium dendriticum. Classification (NCBI taxonomy): domain Eukaryota; kingdom Metazoa; phylum Platyhelminthes; class Trematoda; order Plagiorchiida; family Dicrocoeliidae; genus Dicrocoelium; species Dicrocoelium dendriticum. The sequence continues at coordinate 95,459,056 of OX104069.1, read as the reverse complement.
GCAAGCAGGTGCTTGTTCACGAACTTGTTTTAAATCACAATGCCTAGGATGCGAAGGTTAAACAAAGTCAGCACAGTTCTGGACAACGCAGACGTAGCATAGAACATGTCCGGAAGATGGGGTCACGCTCCCTGCCAAACATTGTTCGCTCTGTCCATCTGTGTTCACGTGTCGTCTAGACTCGGACATCACGACTGCTCGCTCAAGCTCTCAGTGTGAGACCATTTTGACCACATTCACAACAGGCTGGCTCAGGGCAGGGAACGTGATCCCATGTTCCGGACATGCCTTCTCTGGTGTGCCTCGTGTAAAACTGAGGATATATCTTATCCTATCCCAGACTTTGAGGTTTAGAACCAGTTCGTGAACAAGCACTTGCTTCCACTCTCCCTATTATCTAATGTTGGTGCGTACCTAGATGAGCGGATGACTGATGTCCGCGTAGCAAGACATCAATCGTCGATGATTTCAATCTGTTGCACTACGACTGCAAGCGAATGGGTTAAGAATACAATTAATTGAGAAAAAGTATAGTCAGAATTGTTGATAGCATATCAAGTGCAGATAACAACTACATGACGGATACTGCGATGAGAACCGAACCTCACATTGCTCCCTTAATTTGGTGAAGCGTGATTCCACACAAAGGGCCTCATCCCAGAACACTTGGTCACCGAAAGCCAGATCTGGCTGCAGGACATCACATCGCAAAATAGGGCACAGCGACGCCAAACACGTTGAATTGGCACCCGTGTAAAGGCTTGTAGCATGCCTGTTTTTCATATGCAGATCTATACCCTCCTCGGAGTAAAAGCGCTTGCCACATTGGTTACATTGCCAGTCACGTGCAGAGTTTTGCAGTTTCATCAATTCCTGCAAATGATAGCAATCAAGCCGAGGGTTCCACGGACAGGCTTCGGGGATTTCGACGTGGCCAAATTTGTACAACGGATAAACGATCTAAAATAGATAGATGGAAAATCAACAGAACCTACCTCTTGTAATATGTGTCGAGCAGATCGGCTTTCTGCCCTGCTACACAGGTTCAAGTCTCTTATGTCTATTCTTGTGCGATCGAGGAAGCCATCTACGCACAGTGCAACCGTTAGGCAAATGAGTAGATGGAAAGGAACAAGTATGAACATAGGCTAGGATCAAGGGTGGATGCAGCCAAGGTTTTTCTAAAAAGTATGAAAACGAAAGAATTTTTCGTTATACCCAGAAGAAGCCAAACGGAGGAGGTTAAACAAAAAAGGCCAGTCAAACTGAGGGAATGGAAAGAGTGCTTAATGTTTGATACAAGGGTCATATGCATCAAACTGGAGTAAGGAAATCAAAAGATTGGATCAATGCGAGTATGGTTTACCTAAATGTTCTACAGTCGCAGCAAAAAGATAGAGGAAAGAGAACTGGTAAAGGATCGAAGATGGTATCTGTTTGAATCTGGCAGAGTCAATAACCTGATGAACAAAAGATGGCGATTGAGAAGCGAAAAGTGACGGAGTCTCCTAAGCAATACTTCAGATGGAAACCAGCGTAGATGAATGAAATAAGACAGATGGGATAAAGGATGATTCAAGCAGGCATTCTTGTTGGAAGTCTGTACGGCAAATGATAGAAATTTCGTATAGATAGAGTGCTGGATAATAAATTAGGGTCGATTATTTAACGAGTGAATGAAAGACACTTCGATTTTGCTTCATAAAACCGGTTAATTCTGGGATATTTATCGATATGTTAGTCGCACATGTCAGATGAGAGCTAAAGTGTCTCATCTTCGTCACCGAAAACGTCATCATGGCTGATGGCGACTGAGAACAGGTGACATTTTAAAGGGATTACCAAAACTACCAATTGTTACGCCATACCTTGTGAAGGGAACAAAATATTAAGTAACAGAAGCGTAAAACGCAGTAAATTAGGCGCGCGTTAATCTACCTACTAAGAGATATATTTCATTCTTCAATGTACTTGATCATCCAAGACTATGTTGGCAATGATAGTTCAAGGCACGTTGTGATTCGTCAGGCGTGAGCGTCGTTAGAAAACCACACAGAAGTTCGAGGTATTCGTTACAGTTCCACTCAGCAATGCCTGGCGAACGGATATCTATCCTGTCTTCAATTGGCGGGAATTATCTGTAAGTAGTGATCATGAAGCCCGTTTGTTGAGATGATGACATGCAAACGATGAAACAAAGACGGACGAGTGATCACATGTTTTACGAGTCTCATCGCCGTTCCTGCACCAAAGAGCACTGTTTCAGTAAAAGAGACATCCGCAACAAATGCGACCGCGGCTCATGGCGTGTAGTGCATACACTCTCCAGCGGTCGGTTAGAACTAGTGGATATGGGAACTCAGTTATCTAGCTTAATGGATGATCGATAAGTGCATCAAGTGAGTTCTAGTCTCAAGCACTAGTGAGTAAATATGCAACTAGAACCAAGAATAGTGTGTTGCAGATAAATTGTGATAGGCAGTTCACGTAAACTCATCCCCCCTTAATGTTGCACGCAATAAACAGCATGTAATCCGAATAACGCCAACCAATCCAAATAAACAAGCGGACGGTACGCAATCGGCTTTTGCATCGTTGATGTACCCAGGACAAGGCATATAAGTGCGCAAAGATCAGACAAAAGCGTAGCAGCGAGTCTAACCAGACTGAGATCGGATGTAGCTCACGTTCCGTCAATTTATATACAGTGAAGACAATAGCACAGAGTTATAGGCGCATAGCGTATCTTCGAAACAAATACATAAGACAACATAGGAGAAAGCACCCTACCACTAAGTTTTGAGTTCAGTGACAATGTGCACAAGCTCCAGGGTTTGTTTGAAGCCAAGCGATAGGTTCGGTTATTTCCAGTATCGCACAATTTGGGTTAGAACGGTGACTACGAGAGATGGACACGAATAAACCTCTCAGAGTGACGGCATGTAAGCGGTTTAACCATGAAGCAAAATCAGAGATAATAAGCAGCATATTGGCGAAGCTCGTGGCTTTTCAGAAATCCAATCATCTATGGAGACGGTCTGTCAATCAAAGGTAGAGTGCATAAAGCTATGAAAAAACCAGTTGTTGTCGTATGGACCAGAAAGCTAACTAATTCGCGCTGAAGACATGAAGTGATTGACAATCTTTGATTACCAATGCTGCTGGGAACACCGTTTATATAACGGAGGAACTGTCTGTCAAGATACCTGCCGGTACCTCATTGGAGTATTTATTAAAAGTTAGCCGCTAGCTTTGGCTAGATCAAGTCCTTTGAATGCCCGTTTTCCTCGGCGTGTATTATACGCGGTTATTACACCTAGTTGGGTGAAACCGCAAGCTGCACAGCAGATGACGTGACGTAAAGAAATGAATTTAACCAAGGCATGCTAGCGTCTGCCGTCTCCGAGGATGGAGGCCTCCGGATGGATCACACCAATGGTTGAAGACCTTGTAGGATATAGCAGTCAGTGGTGTGCTTGTATTTGGTTTTCTGCATTCAGCTGTTAATATTAGAACCCAACTGTTTCCGCTCACTTCTTAACTCTTTTTTCTTCACGCTGTTTACATTTTACCTTATTTTTGTACTGATCACACGAATCCTGGTAACTGGCTTTACCGCACCACTTCAGTGCTGGGATCACAACCAAAGTGAACCAAGTCAGCGACTGGAGCCACGGGATCCTTATATTATGTGGGTGCATTCACGTACCATTATGTATCTGGGCCATCAGAAATGTCGATTTATGTCTGTTATCCAGCAATACGAGTGCTACCGATAAGTGAACGAATTTAAACGAACGACATACTAACGTCACAGAGGATTTGGAAGGCTACTTGGAAATGCAGTGACGGAAATTTTTAGTCGTGTACATGGTAAATATGTACGTCAGCCGCACAGGATTCCGTAACGAGCGTTAGCATCATGGTAATCCGAGGCCCATCAAACGAAAAACAGCCATGGGTCTAAAAGAGATTATTCAACGATAGAACGAACTACCCGAATCAGTACAGGATAGCTGATCAATAAGGGAAACGAGTCTAACGAAGAAGCGTCAGTGTGCACTGCTACGACTTTTCTTTTGCTTGTAGCGAAAGAGCACCGAACTTCGGGGCTACATATACTCTTGTAGTTAGAAGAGTCGAAAGCGTCTGGTTCTAATAACCTGGTTTCATCATTGCTTGTTAGCAGATATAACGCACAAATGAGGTGGACTTCAAACGTTAGGTAAGAACCCAAGGTGCGGACGGAGTTATTGATTGTCGCAAACAGCATGAACTCAATGTATCGGTTCTGATCAACAAAAAGTCCACTAATCTACCCAGTCCCTAGTGGAGGTTGCATGGCGCACATTGCTTCTACGTGCAGTGGTTGTGTGGCATGCATTGCTTAAGTGCTCATGCCTCTCGCGCATACATCTGCGGTTCCGAAGTGTCCCTCTCCTTTAACAGAGTTATTATGGCCTGCTATCGCTGGTTGGCTTCCAGGCAGTTCTATACTACTGATAACCGGTGTAATAGTGTCCACCTTTAGTCCAACACAGTTAGCCTCAAGTATCTTACAATGTCCAACGCAATGAGACTTAAGCTTAACGTGATGCGCTGGTTTGTGTCCCTACGATCTATTGTAGTATGCTGTGTTGTGCATTACGCACCTTTAGAGTCAGTCATAGCAGACTGGTCGATGGTCAGAAGCCAAACTCAGTCTTCTGGCCCTCCAGATTAGCGGTTGGGGTGACGACGGCTTTAGTTGGTCTCTCAATAACTTGCTGCTTGCAATCAGGTTTTTGAGGCATGACCTCCCTTCCGTTTAGATTTAGGCAACCTAACAGTATCATGTCGAGGTAATATAACGATCAACTTTTCAAACAATTGCTTGATTCCGACTGGCCGAACAACTTCCTCGTGGTACCAGCCGGGTGGTTCGGGCTTATCTCGCTCCAGCGAATGGTTCGGCGGCAGTGTTCAAGAACGTGGTGCGTTTTCGCCTTGGCAAACGTTCTCCCTATAAAAAGCCACATATGTCCGCTTAACAACATTGTGAAGTGGCGGATGTGACTCGCCAGTAAATAAAGTCATTGCCCCTTGCTTCTCGCTGAGTGGGATTGTAACTTCAGGGTGTGTTGGGCCCCTGGTCCTATGCAGGACCTAAAGGTCTATGAGGTACTTATTTAATCACCGTCTCCCAACGGGTTGCAAAGCCTTCATATCGCCCTGATGTCCTATAGGTTAGATATGTGATCAAAAGCTCGGGGTAGGGCCCTGTTGTATTCCGAAAATGCAGCAGATCAGAGCAGCAACGGAACGTATGTATGGAAAAATACTGTCCGCACGCACGCGCGTTCAAGTAAATCGATAGACGTTCGAAGTGCTAGCAATCAAATGCAAGGCCAAATGATTGGCCAACCTGTGCTAGATAGAAGTGTGAGTAGGATAAGCGAATCGAGGGCAAAAACAAAGGAAAGTTATTGTGAATACCTGTAGCTCGGGGTGTGGATGACATTGTCCTGTTCTCCGAGCCGTGCATTGCTGTTGCAGACGTTTCGTTACCAAAGTAGGCAACATCTTCAATGCGGCTATGCAGTCCTGACTCGCGAAGTCTCTCAAACCAACGCCAGATCCGAATGACTAGTAATTGTTACCTGCTTCGAATGTCAGCCGTCGATTGGTTCATGTGAGTCGGTCGAGTAATCATGTCTTCTCCTTGTCGACCTGATGACTATTGCTGGCTTAACCTGCAGAGCTTCGTAGACACCCTCCAGCTCCAGGTGTTCGTTGATTGAGTTCCGGCCAGAATGCCAGGCCTCGAGGAACTCACGCGCTCTGCGGTTTCTTGCTCTTTCAAGTATTTTAACGTTCTCCAGATCGAAATGATGGTCCTCGGCATCCATGTGTACTGACATTAAGAATTTCTCATCGTGGCGGCGGATGACCAGATTAGGTTCGTGTAGTCTTGTGCCAAGTTTTCTTCCAGTCTTGCGCACATAGTACTTGTCGCAGTTCCAGCAGGAAATTTTGTAAACTAAAGCTGATTTTTCTTCCTTACTCAATTTGTCCGTTGCCTTAAAAAGTTTACTTCGAACAGTTTCCGTTATTTCGTGTGCAACATTTATCCCGTGAGGTATTAGAAGTCTCGCCGCCATTTCGGAAATTCCATGGATGTAAGGTAGGCTAATCGTTCTTCCTTCTGTGGCATATGTGGATGCGGGTTGTGACTGGCTCGTCGACATCAGGCAGCGTAGAATAAAGCTTCTGGGGTACGAATTTCACTGAAACATGCTAAATAGGTGATCCTCCGCCTTCCTCAGTTACGGCGTGCTACAGTGTGTGTGGGCCCGTTTGAAATGCATCCTCACGCAACATCGCTTGTATATGGTCAGATGGTTATTGCGATAGTTTAAGATCTGAGCGATGTGCGTCGCTTTCCGATAAACTGTTGTTTCCAGTGACCCAAAAACATGTCTTTTCACGAGCACATCCAAGAATGGCAACTTACCGTGGTTCCCTCCCTCTTTGGTGAAATGGAGGCCGGAAAAAATATTGTTGATCAGTTGATGTGTTTCTTGTAGTCTGGAGCGTTTGAGGGTGACAAAGTATCGTCTACGTAACGTACCCACAGTCTGGGCTCCACTATTGGCAATGCCTTCTGTTCCAAGGGCTGCATCACCGCCTCTGCTACCAGTCAAGAGATTGGCGATTCCATTGGCGTACCGTTATCCTGTACCTTTGGCCATTGAAAGTGAAATGTGTGCTGAGACAGAAGTCAAGCAACTCCATCATTTGTGTGACTTCAATTCTATTTCTGGTATTTACCTCTTCGTGTTGCTCAAGCAGAGTCATCATTGCTTGCCTCGCCAGCGTCGTGGCAATTGATATTAACAAAGCTATAATGTCAAAGGAGACCATTATCTCGTATCTTGCTATTGTTATTCCCTTAAGTTTTTTAAGGAATTGTTCTGACGACTGGATTGAGTGCTCTGAGCCTACGGTTAGGTGTTTCAACCGTTTCCAAAGTCCATTAGACGGCTTGTAATACGGTGCCCCGGGTAATGACATGATAGGGCAAAGTATTTGAACACGATATTGTCTCCTCTGTTCGTAAAAATATAAGCACTAACCTGTTCATGGACGATCAAATTTAATGTTGTGTTATCTGTTAATGCGTATCAGTAGACAGGGCGGCGTATCCGACCGGAACGTCGTAAGTTTGTATTAGATTGTACCGAGCGCTGTGTTGTAGATGTATTCGTCTGTTCAATAGCACGTTGGGAAAGCGCTACATGCAGCCGTCTTGCATTCACCTTTGTCCTATCAGCCAACTTGTAAGTTCCTGGCGTGCACACAGATTCCACACGGGTCGGGGGTCCGAACACATTACCTGCTTTCCGGGAATACGGTCGTCTCATACGAACAAATGTCCCTGGAGGATACGTTCTCCCAACGTGTCTATATTTAGCCTGATAAACAGCCCGACTTTCGTGTTCTGTGTGAGCGGCGGTTTCTTCGGATGTAAAGACTGCATTTAATCGAGTTCGAATTGTTTGCTCTAGCATTAGCTCCGAGAGTGTCGTTGCCGTTGCAGTATCTGTAGTGGTTCTGTATACCTTCAGTGCAGATACCAACGCATCATCCCAGGATTCTCCCGAAAGCCGAAGGACTTGTATTCTTTCAAAGTACGATTAAGTCGTTCGATGAGTCCATTCGCTGCAGGATTATAAGGCACAGTCCTCGTGTGTCTGATACTATTGCACCTTAGGAATTCAGCATACTCGTTAGTTCGAAACTGTGGGCCGTTATCAGTGACTATTTCTTCTGGCAAACCGTACCTTGCAAACAAACAACGGAGCTACTTTATGATGACAGCTGTAGTCACGTCCCCGCATAGAATAGCCTCTGGCCATTTGCTGTAGAAGTATGTAGCCACTGGCATGTTTTGCATCTGCGAGACGCATTGGCAAACCGGCCCATAATATCGATGGCAATTGTTGCCTATGGCTTCATTGGGTACACGATAGGTTGGGCTGGAGCATTCAGGGGCCTTGCACTCTTATCGCATTGTTGGCAGGCGTAACAATTCCGAATAACCGCCTCGACGCTGAAATTCAACTTTGGCCACCGATAGTATTGTGATATCCGAGCTTTTGTTCGCACAATCCCTGGATGACCTACATGCGTACATGCAATCACCAGAGGAATAAGGGTTGCAGGGACCACAAAACTGTTCGCCACTAATAATGCAGTTGCTCACAGTAAAAAGCTTGTGCCGTAGGGTATAGTATGGAAGTAACTAAGATTGGATTTTGGTACGACGGGGGCCATGAAGTGGATATGTACTCCCGAAGCTTCGCTAGGACAGTCTTTGTGATCTCGTCTCGGGTCAAATGTTATTGGTGTTCCATCTGAGAGCTGCGAGATCAATTTCATCTCCTCTAAGTCCTTGTTTTCCCATTCCTTGGACAGTGGGAGTCTCGAATGGGCATCTGCAAGTTGTTTAAAGCACCCTAATCATAGTTCAATAAACGTGAATACCAGCGACTCAAGCATACCGGCTTTTGGTCTTTGTTACCGCGACTTAGTAGCGTTGTAATAGCAGAATGATCGGTGCGCAAAGTGAATCGACGTCCGAATAAGTAAAAGTGCCATTTCGCACATGCCCAGAGGCATGCGACCGCCTCCTTCTCGCCCGTGGAATAATTTCTTTCAGTATCAGACAAGGTATGCGATGCGTACGCAATCACTTTCTCCTCGCCATCGCGCAGCTGGGACAGAACTGCACTCAAACCAACATCTGAAGCATTCGTTGAAACAAAAGTTGGACAGTGCTCATTGAAGATCGCTACCGTGGGAGTGCATTCAATCATCGCTCGCATGGTCATGTTCAATGGCCCAAAGAAACTCCTGGTTTTGGCGCGTCTACCTCCGCAACGGCTTGGCAACAGTCGCAAAATTCGGTAAATGTCTAAGGTAATAAGAACACAAACCCAAGAAATGTTTCAGCTGTGTAACATTGCATGGTTTTGGACAATCGAGAATGGCTCTGGTGTTCTGCAAATCAGGCTTCATGCCCAAGGTAGAAATAACATGTCCAATTAACTGGAACTCTGTTACAGCGAATTGGCATTCGTTGGTATTCAGGCGGAGATTTAGTTCATTCAGTCGATGCAGCACAGTTTGAAGGTTTTCCTGATGTTCGGTGGGGCTACTACCAAAGACACAAATATCGTCCATATACACAACTCATCCTTTGAGATCTGATAGTGATAGACTAATAAATTTCAGCCAAGCTGCTGGGGCACTACTAAGGTCCATTGGTAGCACTTTGTATTGATACAAACCATCTTGCGTAAGGAAAGCAGTCAAATGTCGGCAATATGGAGTCAGTGGCATGTGGTAGTATGCACTGCGAATATGCAGCTTTGAGAAAAGTTTGGGGTTTGATAGCTTAGCTATCAACTCGTCGAGAGAAGGCAAAGAAAATTTGTCTATAATTATATGTTGATTAAGCGCTCGGTCATTGCATAGAGGAATAGAGCCATCTTTCTTATGAACGACAACTAGAGGATGAACCCATTCAGAACACTAAGTCTTCCGTGAACATATTTTTCAAAGCTTGCGACAAAACCTCTCGTCTGGCCAGAGGTACCGGCCTAGGTTGTAATATGCTGAACGGTTTGTAATCCACGCTCAACCGAATGCGGCGCATTGCTTTTGGGACTCTACCAATATCCGTAAGAAAGAGATTTGGGTAACTGGACCGTAACGAATGAAGGTTGACGCTGGCAATAGTCATCCGGCTGACGCATGTTGATACGTTCACTAAGACCATGGCGTCACGTCCCAACAGAGGCTTACTATCAGTGTTAGAAACGTAAACTTCAACTATACACTTCCTGCTGTTTAGAAGATAAATTGAAACCATAACAAAACCGAGTATGCAGACATCACCATTGGAGTAGCTGCTGAAAGTGTAAGTGGAAGGATGTACAGTCAGCTGACCAAAATACTGTTTGTAAAAACAATATGGCACAACTGTGATTGGTGGTGCGGAATGTAGTTCCATGTCTAAGTTCGAAATACCCACAACTAATATCTGGCGAAGGCAGTTTGGGTTCTTGAGTTGGAGACGAAAATGGAGGTTCGCATTCATTAACGTCATATATAAATTGTTCAGTGGTGACCGGAGAAACTCTAGAGTCAGTTGCAGAACCAACTAAAGAAATGGTGCGGGAACGACAAACCCGAGTAAAATGACCGGTCTTACCGCAATTCCGACAGAATGCACTCTTTACAGGTCATGATTTATCATTTGCCCGATGTTCAGCATTTCCACAACAATAACACTCATTACTAACTGAGGATGGCGTCAGAGAGGGTGTAGAATCGAACGGTCAATTTCAATACCTCCTGTATTAGAAAGGAAACTTTTTTGTTCCGTGACTGCGACGTTCGCGCGAGCCACGTAACACGCCAAGTCCCATTTGAACTTTTCTGCGTTCTCCAGTAAAAGACTCTCTGATACGTGAATCCGCGAGGCCAGAAATCAATTGTTGTATTATCAGAGTTGGTTCCACATTTTTCTTGGGAATACTATCGTAGCCGCACTTGCGAACAGAACAAACAAGGTGGGAAATGAATGCATCCACTGATTCACCAGAAGCTTGTTTCAGCTGCGAAAAATGTACCGAGAAGTATAAGTGTCCACTCGAACACACCAAAGTTTATCGAGAGCCGATAACGCCTCTGACAACGTGGGTTTCTCCCGCAGGTTTAGAGCATCAAATATACGTCGACTCTCTGAGCCGAGGTGCAAGCGCAAAAACCTTAAAGTATGCTTCGTTTTCAGCGTCACCGATGGATTGTGAACCGGTAGCACAGAAATATAGTCTGAAAAGCTAATTTTCCAGTCTTCCCAGCATTCTGCATTTGGGGTAGCCGCAGAGTCAGTCCAGAACGGTGCAGGAGCAGTAGCATGCAAAGGCATCGGCAACACGCGACGCCAATTTGTTGTATCTCGAAAACGCAGCAGACCAGAGCAGCACCAGAACGTATTTATGGGAAAAACTGTCTGCACGCACGCGCGTTCAAGTAAATCGATAGACGTTCGAATGGCAAGCAATCAAATGCAAGATCACATGACTGGTCAACCAGTGCTAGACAGAAGTGCGAGTAGGATAAGTGAACCAAGGGCAAAAACAAAGCAAAGAATCTGAACACGACAGGCCCCCTAAGACAACCCACTACTTCGGCCAGGGTAACCAGGTAGTATCGCGTCCACTGATGAATTATGAACGGACAATTCGATGAGCGCTGGCGTTGAGCTCCTCCCAGGCAGCCGAGTTCTTGACTTGGATTGCGCTGATGATATCGTCTTGTTGGGTGACGGTCCACAGCCTGTTTAAATTGCATTCAACAGCTTGGCGATTGAAGCGTCAAAGTTTGGAACGGCTTTCTCCCCATCCAAGTGCAAATATCTTTTCCAACACTTGCAGATACGTGTACCTGCACTCACTCTTGATGGTGAGACACTGGAGGCTACGCAGAGTTTTGCCTACACAGGAAGTTGCATCACAGTTGGTGGAATGTTGGAGACGAGATTTCGACGCGTATCTCAAGAGCTCGCCTCGCTTTCTCTAAACTGAGGCACTTATGGCGCCGATATGACATCCGTCTATCCATCAAAGGGCAGGTTTATTATGCGACTGTCCATGCTGTACTGTTATACGGTTGCGGGATTTGACCTGTTCGTACCATTGACCTACGCCGTCTCTCTGTCTTTGAGCACCGTTGCTTGCGGTCCATTGCCCGTGTGTGGTGGCTGCACCACGTAACCAATGTGGAAGTTAGACAGCGTGTCTTAGGTGGAGGCAGCCACTCGTTTGAGGAGCTCGTCCTGCTGCGTCAGCTGCGGTGGCTTGGGCACGTACTGCGCATGTCCGCTCATCGTCTTCCGTGTCGGGCGTTGCTCGGAGTTGCTGAACAGGACTGGAGGAGACGGCGCGGTGGACAACCTACAACATGGAGTAGCTACACGAAAAAGCCGACGAAACAGTTGGCCCCGGTTTGCCTGCGTAAAATTCTAAATTATTTCATTATACACCTAGGCAACCGGTGTGATTTGTTGAACTGATTATTGAGTTCGAATGCTTGACTTGCTCATGGCCATTTTTGCTTGGCGCTCGTTACGGTTGCAACGCACGACTGTCCTGTGTGCTGTGCATCCTCCGTTGTCCTAGCTAGATCGTCAACGGCGTCGTTTTTTATAGCTAGGTAACAGGGAATCTTTTACTGTACCAATAAAAGTTTCCCTGCAACCCGATCCGCCTTTTCGAATCGCTCTCCGGGCTCCCGCTACAGGCTATTCGCTAAATTGGTGACCCCGACTCCGGAAGATTCTCAGCGCCGGATATTGCGAAGTTTGCACCGGTGAACTCGTTCCATTTATTTTTCATATTTTCCAGTTTATTTTTGCATACGGCAGCCTATTTTTTGTGTCATTTTTAAACCATGGAATCTGTTGACCCTAAAGTAGAGTCTCTCCTTAGTGTTGTATCTCTTTCTGTGCCACCTTTTTGTGACATGGATCCTCTTTTGTGGTTCGCTCATCTTGAGGCTGAGTTTTATAACCACAGCATTACTTCCAACTACGCGAAGTACAGCAAGCTAATGTCCTATCTCCTCATGGAGATATCAATGCAGGTTCGAGACGTTATCATTTCTCAGATCGAAAACCACTATGAGGCTCGCAATGAGGCCACGATTAAGCGTGTTATGCCCTTTGAGAAAGTTCGTCTGCAGCAGCTTTTCAGGGATCTGCAGCTAGGCGACAAACTGCCATTAACCCTGCTACGAGAGATACAGCAACTAATTGATTCCTCAACCATGGACAAGACTTTAACTCGCGAACTATGGTTACAGCGGCTACCAGAAAACACGCAAGCGATTCTTGCTATCGTGAGCTCCATTTCACTCACTCAACTAACAGATTTAGCGGATCGAGTTATTGAGCGACCACAACCACAAGCCGACGCCAGCAAGATCAATTTCGTCGCGTCCCAGGGCACTTCTATCACTGGCTTACAGTCGACCATAGAAGCCCTGCAAACACAAGTTGCGACACTTAGTCGCCAGGTTCAACAGCTTACTATGAACCGTCATCGTCATAGCCGATCAAAATCGCCCTTCAAACGTTCCAAGTCCAACAACAGGCAGGCTTGCTGTTGGTACCATCAACGCTTTGGTACCGCAGCTCGTAAATGTATCAAGCCTTGCAACTTTGCCGAGAAGCTTCTCGGTCGGTCCGTAACGGCGACGGACGCAACCGGTCAACACCAAAGTCGCCTCATCCGCGTTAAGGATTTAAGTTCCGGCACCGAGTTCCTAGTCGACACTGGGGCCGAAGTTAGCGTTATACCCCGTAGCCCAGATGAGGTCGTCTCACCCTCGCCGATCAAGCTGCGTGCCACCAATGGCAACTTTTGGCGAAAAACTGCTAACGCTCAATTTAGGCCTCCGGCGAACCTTTCGCTGACCTTTCATAGTAGCTGCCGTGCCTTTCGAGATCATAGGCATAGACTTACTTTAACGCTTCGACCTCATCGTCGACGCTAAAAAGAAGCTTATCGACTCTAGGACACAGCTAAGTGTTATCGGGACTAGCGCCAGCGTGGCTGCTATCACTCCCATTCGTGTCCTACCTCAAGATTCACAGCCTTTTATAGAACTTTTCAACAAGCATCCTAAGCTCGTTCGCGTTTTGTACGATTTGTCTCCTGTGACGTCAAACATCATGCAGCACATTTGCACTAAGGGTCCACCTGTTTCGGCCCGCCCTCGCAGACTAGCCCCGGACAAGCACAAAGCTGCTAAGGCGGAATTCGAGCAAATGCTCGAACTGGAAATAATCCGCCCGTCCAAAAGCCCATGGGCATCACCATTACACATGGTGCCGAAGAAATCCGGTGACTGGCGCCCCTGTGGTGTCTACAGGGCACTTAACAAAGCTATCGTCCCGGATAAATACCCCATTCCGCACCTGCACGACTTCACCTCAGCTCTAGCTCGTAAGTCTATCTTTAGCAAAGTCGACCTAGTTCGCGCCAACCATCAGATACCTGTGGCGCCAGACGACATTGCTAAAACGGCAGTCATCACGCCATTCGGCCTATTCGAGTACCTCAGAATGCCTTTCGGCCTTAGCAACGCTGCTCAAACTTTTCAGCGTTTCATTCATGAGGTAACGCGAGGATTCGAAGGCGTTTATCCCTATCTAGATGACATCCTCATCGCCAGCTCTTCTGACGAAGAACATGTTCATCACCTCGACGCTCTCTTTCAACGCTTAACGCAGCCTGGGGTTACCGTCAACCCCGATAAATGCGAGTTTGGTTAAAGCTCCATCGACTTTCTTGGCCACCGAATATCCGTCTCTGGTATTGAAGCCCTGCCAAACAAAATCCAGGCATTTAAGGACTATCCTGCTCCTAGTTCCTTCAAATAGTTACGCCGATTTCTTGGTCTGGTTAACTATTATCGATGCTTTATTCCTAACTGCGCGAGCATTGTTCAACCAATGACTGACTTGCTCCGCGGTAAATAACGCTCTTTTCATTTTCCAGATGACGATAGACTGTCTTTTGAGTAGCGCAACGACGCTATCTCCAACATAGCGCTTCTCGCCCACCCAGACACATTTGCACCACTCTCCCTGACAACTGATGCATCCGACACTGCCATCGGTGCAGTTCTACAACAACTCATCGACCATCGATGGATATCTCTAGGTATTTTCTCGAAACGTTTACAACCTGCCGAATTGTGTTACAGCACCTTCGATAGGGAACTATCAACTATCTACCTAGGTATCAGACATTTCCGTCACTATCTCGAAGGTCGACATTTTACAGTCTTCACTGACCACAAACCATTGATCTAAGCAAAAAATGGTGCAACAGACAAGTATTCTCCGCGGGAAATTAGACACCTAGACTACCTTTCTCAGTTTACGACAGACGTACAGCATGTCTCAGGTGCTCTCAATCCCGTCGCGGATGAACTTTCACGCATTCAGCAGATCAACTTATCGCCTGGCACCAACATTGACCTAGCCGTCATGGCTGCTGCCCAACAAGCTGATCCGGACATAGACAAGCTACGACGCAACACCTCGTTGGAACTACGCGAAGTTCCACTAGCTTCATCTGAGGGGACCAGTCTTTCTGACGCCTAACAAACTTCCCCCCGACCCGTAGTTCCTACTTCGATGCGTCGACTAGTCTTAAACATTTTACACAACCTGTCTCATCGCGGCATACGTGCTTCGCAGAAGTTCGTAACCGAACGCTTCGTATGGCCCAACGTCAACCGCGATGTCCGCCTTTGGGCATGCGCATGCTTAGTGTCAGCGCGCCAAGGCATACAGACACACCAAAAGCCTACTTGGCGTCTTTCCCGCTCCTGACTCTCGTTTTGCACACGTCCAGGTCGACTTAGTCGGACCTTTGCCCCCATGCAAAGGCTACGTGTACCTCCTCACTTGTGTCGACCGAGTCACCCGTTGGCCAGAAGCGATTCCGATAGCCAACTGCTCATCTGAGACAGTTGCACAAGCATTCCTAGAACCCTGGGTAGCTCAATTTGGTTGCTCAAGCGTAGTCATCACCGACAGAGGATCACACTTTGACGGATCATTCAGCACACTTGGTTGCCAACACAACCGAACCACCGCATACCACCCAGGGGTCCATCCGCCTCGGTGTTTAGCGAGATAGGAATGTTCATGTGGAAAACAGAGCAGAATTATAACAAGTATACAACAGTAAAACAACAGCAATAAAAAAAACATAAAAAGGGTGCAAAACGGGATTAAAACTGGGAAAAACCGAAAAAATTACCAGTAAGCACCAAAGAAGCTTTAGCCAGTATCACTTCAAGTTCAAGTGGGACTGGAACAGTAGGATAAATCCAAGTGGATGTTCCTTCCATGGCGCGTCGTTGATCCAGGTTATTATTCGTCCGCGATAGCTGGAATCCAGAAGAGTCAGATCAGCGCGCGCGAATCACACCAAGGTCAACCAATTAATACCCACGCAACCTGCATTGGCAGACCCGGCCGCACCGGTCACGTGAGATAAGAAAGAGAAGTACTAAAGTAATAAGAGTGTCAAAAAAACGTAATAGATTCAATAATTCAATAAGACGAATAAGCTAGGACGTGAAGGGGAATGTTAAGAATTGAAGACTAAGAGCGTCGAGTCGGTGTTCGAACTCTTTCACTGTTGGTGTCAATGCCACGTTCTAGGGCAGTGCATTCCAGGAATCCACCGCTCGGCGTGATAAACGAAAACAGACTGTGAGTCGTCGATTCCATATTTCTGGAGTTTGTAGAGTAGAATGCGATGGTTTAGACAGTCGAATGCCTTTGAGAAATCCAAGTAGGCCGCGTCGACTCCTACACCAGCGTCCACAGATTCCGTCCAGTTTGCACGAGCAATCAAGAGATTAGTGGTACAGAAGCGATTTTGGCGAAATCCGTGTTGCTCCGGAACGAGAATTTTGTTATTCTCCAGGTACTCCATCAAAGCCTCAGCTATAATGGACTCCATAACCTTGGAGATCACAGGAAGTAGTGTTATCGGGCGATAAATTGCTGGTTCAGCACGACTGCCATTTTTGTAGATTGGCGTAATGATTCCGTACTTTCACCTCGTGGGGACATGCATCTCGTTCAGACATGGTTAAAGAAAATTGCTAGTGACGCCGCCAAACTCATGGCAGCAACTTTCAACGCCTTCGGCCAAATACCGTCCGCACTCGGGGAGCTGAACTCGCGCCGAGACATCAGCCAATTCAGTACAGCTGCGGAGCTGAACAGTATGTGATTAAGGCCTGATGGCGGCGTTATCTGCTTGGCAGGATGTATGGTGATTGCACGCTTTGGAAGCTATGGCCAAATTGTTGTCCAAGAACGATGGCCGCCTCTTTTGCAGTTTGTGCTAATCCGCATGCTGTGTGCAGGGTAGGAATACCGCGCTTAACACGACGCAAATTGTTTACGTGTCTGTATAGCAGTTTGGGATTGGAGCAATACTTTTCCACTAGACCTTGTAGGTTCTTCAGTTTGTCCTCCCGGATAGACATCCTAGTTATGGTCGTTCGGGGAAGCTATGTAAGTGTGCCATTCCAAGTCCCTTAATGCCATGCATTTACGTGTTCTGCTTCTTACGAAACACGTCATTCTTTTAGGCCGGTGGAGTTTGGTTTTAAATGTTCTTCGCACCAGCTTGTTAAATAAGTTGACGTATTTTCCGCAGGTGATCTCAGGGGTCACTTTGGCCAAGAACAACTAGCTTGTTGCATCAATGAGATCGGACAGGTCGTCATATGATATTCACATGATATGCACATGATATTCCTCGGCATGCTCTTTAGAATAATCTGCGTAGCACATGTAATGAAACAATAGCGTCGCATGATCGTTGCTGTTTAAAAGAGTGTCGGCTATCACTCTCTCGATCATCAGTTCTTCATTAGTGAATATTCGGTCCAGTTTGGATGACCTGTTAGTTCCCCTGAATCTGGTGGGCGTAGTAACGTGGCCATAAAGCGGAAAGTCTGAAACCAGATTTTGCAGGTCTGCTTTGAATTGCTCTCCTGGTGTGGCCTGGGATTCTAGAACATGTAAGCTGAGGTGGCCGGTGACTACAATGTGACTGTACTTCCTGTTTATCACTTGCCTTAACGCAGCCATCAAGTTGCAGTCCGTCTCATGAGTAGACAATGGTGGGCGGTAAACAACAACCAATAGGCCAAAATCGTCCACCCTCAGCCGGAAATTGCACTAAATGGAGTCAGGTACGTCGGTTTCTGATTTGTTTGTGGGTTGGCATTGCAGGTTGTTACGAAAGTAGAGGGCTATCCCACCACATTTGCTGGTCCGATCATTCCGGACAACGGACACACCTGTTAGCGCGATTTCAGCATCGGTTATCTCACAGCGCAGCCACGTTTCGGTGACAGCAATGAGGTCCCAAGCTGCTGACGCGTGTCGAAGTCTTAATTCAGCTTATTTGCTGAGTAGACCTTGGGCATTTGTGTACATGCATGAGAGCTTCTCGGAGACCAAAAGTGTGTTAGGTTGGATGGATGCAGCAAGTGAGTTTACGCCGACCAATAAAGGGTCGGCGACTAATCGTTTTGTGGATGGGTTGCATACTCTCGAGAAGTATTAGATATATAAACAGGTATCAGATGCACCGGATCCCGGTGTTTGCTCGTGCTCTGTTGTGCCCCTTAGGATAGTATGGCTACTCTTGAAACCGTCCCCGAGTCGGGTCCTGCAGTTGACGTTTTCATTAAGAGTAGTGCCTCTACTGAATTGTCGTTAAAAGGTGCTGGTGTCCCCGCTGCTTTCAAACGAATTTCTGTTGGCAACCTGCAACGGAATTTAGTCCAGTTCCTTCTTAGGGTTTGTGCCTTTATTTCTGATTGCAACACAAGTTTTAACAGCCTGCGACCGCACCCCCTATAGTTTGGTAGTATGGGGATCCTTGTCAACGAGATGGTCACGACATTTTTGTGAGAAAGTGCCTCCCGGATGTAGTTCCATTGCCCGCGGTCGTAAATCTGAGTATCGTTGGAAGAGGAATCTGTAAGCTCAGGAACACCGTGAGTAATCACGGTTTTCTTATCTTGACTTTTTCTGTACCTCTCTCTGTTAGCGGTATCCGCTGAGCGCTGTTTCCACGGATTCAAGGTAGTATACGCACTCCACTTGAGTCGTTGCGGAGACGATTCGCAGACAGCAGAACGGCCTCAGTCTCGTCCGTCGAGTTTAGTGTTACTCGAAGTAACCGGGGTTCACCGTAGTGCAATGCGTTTGGGTGACGTGAGATTCTTTTTAATCTCGTGGGATTCGCATGGACACCGATCGACGTACAGATGGAACCCATTGATTTCGCTCGTCCGTCAATCTACCCTTAATCGTATTGGATTTGGATTCGGGGACTTTGGTGCACACAATTTTTAAGGCACCATGGTTGGGTCTGATGCTTACTGGTTTTGGATTTGGAGCCTTTCTATCCGGTGTTTTCGGTGAAGTTATGAAGGGCACTGATGAGTGCCATCCGTGCTGCGACACCATTTTCCTCCAGTTCGGGCACAAAGGTTACGGGTTCTCTTTCCGGTGTTTGCTTGGCAGCAACCGATGCTTACGTTGCCGGGTTGTTCACTATTGCTGGTTGACTGTAGCTTACGGTCTCGCGTGTAGCGAACAAACTACGAGATGCAACACACTGTACAGAAGTTGTGGCAGTCACGCTGCAGGCAATGTTTTTAATTATAGAAGAGAGAGAGAATGGATTTGGTACTGTTGGAGGCTGAGTCGTTGGGGTTAGGTTGGAATGCCTGGCTCTCTTCTTCGGCCTGACTAGGGAATCCGGAGTGTTATTTCAATCACAAGTGCAGGTCCGTTTCCTCACATGAGTGTAAACCTGGAGCTCAACAGTTGCTATACCGCTTCTGTTAGTCTTTCGCACCTCTTCAGTAGCACAGCTAGACAGCTAATAAATGGGATAGAATTGCATACTTCGCAGAACCAAAATGACTCTATCGTGTTAGTGCACCCTTGTGTTATCCCCATCCCAAGGCAGGTAGTGTGATAGAATTTCAAACACATGGTACACTCAGACCACTTTTTATCACTTTAGCTCATGATTCGCATTTGCTCTTCATACGTGACATGTTCACAGTAGGCGTGCTGTTTTAAGGGGATAGCAAGAGGACAGAGATACTGACGCACCGTGTGACTTCGTTTCACTTTTCGTCGCGTGTCCATCGGCGCTGGTTTGCGATCAGAGGAGTCAGACGTGTCGCGTCCAGATGTGTCACAGGTTCCTTAGGGTAGATAGGCGACGTGCGTGCTATCGATCCAGCCGGTAAGTGGATAGACAGTGATGCGGCGTAGGATTGAGACAAAGCAAGATGGCTTGGAACATACTGTCTAATGACGACAGTGGCTGTTCCAAAGGCGGACCAATTTGACAAGTATCGCTTTGTACAGCGACTGATGGGATGGCAATAAGATAATCAGGTGACTCACAAAAAATGATCTTTAAAAAAGACCAAAAGAGCTCTTGGGCGACGAGAGGAAAACTAAATTCTCCGATAAGGTACAAACAAGATTGACTTCGAAATTGCAAAAACAAAGTTGAAGGTGTAAGAATACCTGATTCAGAGGTCGCGGCTAGACAGCTGTACACATGACCACTTAGCCCTAGTAGGTTGCATATAAATGGACTGTCGAGCATGAGTTCCTCATTTGTAAGTACGACGGTAAATACTGATGTTTTATCAGTTCTGTACCCGGTAGGTGAAGCGGTGTGATTGTAAAGCGGAATATTTCCGATAAGATATTGCAATTCAGGCCTTGAATATTATGCTTGAGTGTCGCAAAAATCCGTCCTTCAGGGACAAACGGTTTATTCAGCACGACGAGCTCAGCAGAAATGACCGCCTGCCAAGCATGTAGGAACCTCGATATAAATAACTAAGTCATTGCCAGAACTAACGACGCTGCTGCAGTCATGATATTCTTCTTTGGAATCAGTTAAACAAACCTGCTCCAGCGAACAAATCAGCGCGTAGACGGAATATGCGCAGGCTTCCAATCAACTGCTCTGTTGCTTGTGCCACGCTTGCCGCTTGCTTGCACAATCCTATCACATCCTTCCCTTTTTTGGGAAGGTGTCGCAGAAGACTCCGTACATTCTTCCGCTCCGCGTCTTCTTCCCTGCCTCCGTCGTTGTGACTTCTCAGTAAGGCGTCAACTGCTTTACTGCAGGTTCACCTTCTCGTTCCCGGTGTGGCCTCAAATGCATTCGGTTCCTTCTGATTACCTTCTGATTACGTTTGGAAGCAACCGCCAGTAGAGAAACCAGGTCTCCACAAGCAAAGAATATAAGCAACTACGATGCCAGGTACGAGACCCACAAGTGGAACCCATACAGTGTAGGAGAACAAGACATGTTAGGAAATCACCATCGCCCTGAACTTGGAGGGCCAGGAGCACGGAAGTTGAGAAATGGCTGGAAAGGCCCCTACACTGTACTCGATCGGAATGTAGAGAACTTTAATGTTGACAACGGGTTGCCGCAATGCTAGATGAACGCCGCCCTACTGCGGCCATGGCTCGCGAGAGAAAAGCAACTTCGAGGAGTGGCTCGTCTAGGAAGACTGAAAACAGCTTTTGCCAAGTGGACGGAAAGATTACTAAAACGGAAGCGAACGGAAGCGAACGGAAAGGGAAACGGGTCCAATGAGGGGGAGCAGACACAGCAACACTGCTCTGACGGACCGAGACGAAAACGGGGCACGAGCGGCGTCCGGTAGTGAACCTGAGCCAGGCAAAGCGGGGAGAGTATTTATCGAGAAATTAATAAATCGGACAGTACCGACGTTATTTCATCCTCCCGGAATAACCACAAGCAGTGCGATATATCCACGTTCAAGCAAAGCATGACCTATCGAACGACTCCGGATCGGTGATTATGGGACGCGTAGAAGCGGAGCTACAACAGTGAAATGGACATAGAATACTTATTCCCGTACCTCAGGTTTCATGAACGTGTTGCGAGCGGAAGCCAGGTGAGATGGTTCAACGGGGGATGGAAACATGACACATTAATGTACGACTGTGTGAGTGGTGACATAGCTTGTGATCTCGCCGCTAAATATTGTGCTACATTGTCGCGTCATTATCGATAGTATCCCAGGCGCCAGCCAACAGTTGGGGACCCCGGCCCAGAACACCTCGCAGCCCTGCCCTTGACCTCCCAAGTCACGCACTACACTCGGACGAATGGTCCATCTGTCTCATGCCGTCCACGCTGACAATCACCTTAGAAACTTAAGCTAGCTAGAGCGCCTGCTCCAACTTGGAAATATCCACCCTCCCGACAGCCCTTGGTCCTCTGCACTGCAGATGATCCCTAAGAAATCTGGTGACTGGCGCCCTTGTGGTGAGTACCGCGCACTCAATTGACTAACTGTCGCAGATATGTATCCCATCCCACACATGCAGGATCTTACCGCATGCCTCACAGCCAAGGTGATCTTCAGCAAGTTCTGGCTTGTTTCGCACCTATCACCAGATACCTAGAAGAAAATGGCATTCTTTAAACAGTCGGCATCACTCCGTTCGGCAGGTTTGAATTTTTAAGTATGCCATTTGTACTGTGAAACGCGGCACAAACCTTCCAAGGCTTCATCTACGATGTCACTCGTGGCCTACGCGTCTCAAATTCCTAGCAAGACGATATTTTAACAGCCAGTTCATCGGAAGAAGAACATCCCGACCACTTTCGAGCTCTCTTCCAGCCCTTGACCCAACACGTTTTCCCAGTCAACCCGACTAAGTGCGAACTCGGTAAATCAACGGTAGTATTCCTAGGCCACCTCGTTTCATCGTTTGGTATCGAAGTTCTTCCTGATAAGATTCGGACGATCCGGGACTTCCTAGCTCCGACTTTATTTAAATATCTGCGTCGATTTTGTGACCTAATCACCTACTACCTAGACTTCATTCCGCGCTGCGCTCATCTCATGCAGAGTGAATAAACGCAAGTTCGCATTCCTGGACACAGCACAGACGGGCTTCACGGAGCTCCAAGATGCTATTTTCAACCTAGCTCTCCTCACTCATTCCGAATCGACTGCATCCCTTTCTATCACGACTGAGGCCTCAGCAGTCGCGGTAGGAGCAGTCCTCCAACAACACGTTGCTGGGCAAAGCCAACTCTTTGGACTCGCCTCCAATTGCCTGCAGTCAGCGGAATCCCGCTCCAGCACGTTTGGCAGAGAAATGCTCGCTATCTACCTAGCCATTCGCCACTTCCGGCGCACACTCCAAGGCCGCGCTTTCATGGTTTACACTGACCATATGCCCCTCATCTTCGACTTCAACCCTTCTTCCAACAAATAATCATGGCGAGAAACAGGACATCCAGACTTTGTCACTCGGTTCGCTGCTGATATACTTCATGTCTTGAGTGTCGACAACCCCGTCGCCGATGCTCGCTCACGGGTCAACCTCCCTCTCTAATCTTTGCCTACCGTCGACCTTGCCGCCAAGGCATTGGCTCAGGATCAATATGAAGACATTCAACGCATTATGCTGCCCACTTCGCTTCAGGTGCAACCTGTTCCTCTATTAACCACGGGAGGAACTATCTTCTGTGACACTTCCACAGTTCCCCAGGTCACTTTGGTCAGCCATGGAGAGAACTGCGAATGTAAAGACCACATGCATACAAAATAAAATGCTCATCCGTGAAGCTACAAGGTGATGATTCGAGAAGGTCGTGGGCTGCTTGCGTTTATTTAGCTCGTGTATTATGCTCATTCATACCTTAGAAGAAGTGGATTCGCTGCGAAGAGATCACTTTTCGATAATTTTTCTCATTCATTTCCAGTTATGAGCAAATTTGATAAAGCACCATAAGTGTCCCAAAGCTGCAATTGTGAATGGTTAGCTCACAGTTTAACGTAAGGCCAACGAGCCACTCGATAGAGCAGTCAATGCAATCAAATGGTAAATCTCACGCACTTTCATATCCCAAACACTAAAAGGGAAACCTAACAAGAAAGAAATGGTTGGTTTTGCTTCCAAGCTCATAGTTCCTCCTGGGTCAAGGTAGGTACGGACGGCGTCAACGTTTCCGGCCAAGGCAGCATGAGCGCTTGTACAAGGGCCTCTGATTGCATAACTCCGGTTGCAGCAGCTTGCTAGCCATTTATTCCGAAGTAGCCGATAGACGCTTCTTGAGTCCTTTGGGATTGCGTTTAGATACGGTGTAAAGAACTTTGAAAGCGTCATCTGTCCGAACATGACCCCCCCTACTAATCGGGTGTTCAAGGAGAGAGCTGTGGGTATTCTTAATTGTACCCGTACCGTAAAGAGGAGGGACAATTTTCCGCTATCCTCTTAGCCAGACGCCTGGCCTTGTGTCCGAGGTACCTGATATCACAGGCACAGTTGAAAGGATATACAACGGAAGATTTGGAACGAGCCAGAAGTCTGTCTTTGAGGCTTTTTATGATGAACGGAACAGTTTCGGCAAGAAAGTGGGCGCTTGCATCCGGACATGTTTGGTTCACATCGACAGACAATCTTTTGTTCAGTAACTCGTAGGCGATACCTCCTTGGAAGCGAAACGAAATAAAGAAGACCTTTTTCTTTACCGTTGAGATCTCTTTAGGTTGACCAGAAAGAGCAGAATATTTGTGGAAAAATTTCGTGGGATAACCTTGTTTTGTAGCGTTGTGAGAAGGAATTTCTGCTCAGCATCCAGTGTTACTGGACTGCAGATGCTTACTACACGATAGTAAAGACAGCGCACAAGGTTTCACTTGCATTTCATGAGCACAAATCTAAGGAAATGCGTGCGTTGGCCCACAAACCCAGACCTGCGCAATACTCTCCTCTCAAGCAATCCATCAGCTCGTCGCCTCAGTAACACGTCTAACAATGAGATTTTACCGTCTTTTTCTATTTCACAAGTGAATTTTGACGGTGGATGCACACTGTTGTAATGGTCAAGTCATCATCATCATCATCCTCATACACGTTAGCTAGAGTGGGGAACACCTCAGCTACTGTGCCGCAATACATAGAAAAAGGAAAGAAAAAAGCAACTGGTGCAAGCCGGCTGAGCTACCGGTAACGGATGGGCATCGTTCCGGTAAGCTACCAGCCGGCTAATGTGCATCAAAAAAATTACTATGCAAAATTATATAAGTCTAAATAATGAGATCGTGGTTGGAGGGGGAGGCTAAGAGGGATGGGGTGGGACAAAGAAACTCACAGCACGAACGCCACTGAGGTCGGCTCCTAGCCATATCAGCAAGTGTGTCCAACCAAACGTGTTCATCATCTTTCGGACCCCAACCAGGGAGCCGAGACGCTCCAACAGGCCAGCTTCGAAGTGAGGGCCTTCATTCCTCTCGACCAAGTCATCGCTTGGCCACCCCTCTTCTTCCATCCACACCCCTGGCGCGCAAACAACACACGTCGCGGAAGTCGGTGGGCTGGCATGCGCAACACGTGGCCCAGCCATCGGAGCCTGGTGAGTGAAATAACGATGCTGAGCGGTTCAGTTCCTTTTCCTGTGCCATAAACAAGGCGTCGAATACGCTCGTTGCTTACGCGGTGTTCCCACCAGATGTGAGAAAAACTGCGAAAGCACCGATGGTCGAACGTAACTAGCCTCTTTATGTCCGCTGATCTAAGGGGCCAGGTTTCACAACCGTAGAGTAGGGTCGAACGTACCGCTGCATTGTACACGCTAACCTTCAGAGCGAGAGTGATGTCGCGCTGGCGGGATAAGTGGCGAAGGTTCTGCAAAAGCGCCCCGAGCTTTTGCTATACGGTTCGTGATCTCATCTTCAATCCCAAGGGTGCTCCATCGCAATGAGGCTGGACCTTACCGTGGTGCTATGGTTTGTGTGCCTCAGTGATCCATTGAGCTATACTGGGTGGTGCATTTTTGCACCTTCTGAGCCACTCATACCAGATTGGTCAATGGTTAGATGCCAGACAAACTCAGCCTCCTGGTCCTTCCGGATGGGGGTTGGAATGAGGGTGGCACCTTATTCCTTAAAACGGACACCTTGTAACCCAGTGCCAAACCCGCTGCCTTGTGGACAGGTTTTTGAACCAAAGGCTTTGGTTGAGAACCCTAAACGTTCTCCTATCTAGGCTTGGGCAACCTGACAGTATCCTGCCCACGCAATACAATGAACCTCACTTCTGGCCACCGCAGATGATTATCAACGGTGCCCTATCTGCTGCATCGGGCAGGGTGGATAGGGGTTTGGATGTAACTGCTCAAGCCTTCGCGTCTTCTTATTCCCCCTCTTACGCTTTTTCACCCTTATCGCCTCGTTCCAGCTTCACTTTTATCCCCCCTGTTTTCAACCCCCAATTCTCGGCCCTCCCCCAGCTTGCTTCAATAGTCGCTTGTCTTTTAGTTTCAACTCACATGAGAACGCGGAGCGTCATTCCTGCCCTGTCAACAGGCCCCTGTCCAAGCAAGCGGTCAAGCCCAGTTCATCGGCTTCCATTTGGAGCCCTCGATCCTCCTTCAGACTGGCATGCCTCAATGTTCGCACATTGCTTCAGATCGGTCAACAGGCAGCACTTGTCCGAACATTAGAGACCCTCTCGATCGATATCTGCTGCTTATCGGAGACCCGCCTACAAGACTGGAGCTCTGTGCTCACTCTGCGATACCTTTAGGTGACACTAGCAGCACTTTCTCATTGTGCCTATCCGATGACGATGCAGCTTCGAGCACCGGCCAAGCCGGTGTTGGTATTGCCCTGAGTCCCCGGGCTGAAGCTACTCTGGTTGATTCGATTCCAATCAGTAGCCGGATGTGTGCGGTCCGATTGGCTGGCTCGTTCAAGGCTTCGAAGTCGCGTGGGACTAACAGGTGTCTACTCGTTATCGCTGCCTATGCACCGACAAACGGTAGCGATGACTCGGTAAAAGACGACTTCTATCGCCAACTGAACGAGCTCCTCAGCCACAGAAGAAGCACGGACACTGTAGTGCTGGCCGGGGATCTGAACGCTCGAGTTGGAAAATTATCCACTGATGACCAGCATCTGGGCGGCCAACATGGTTTAGGCTCCCGTAATGATAACGGTGAGTGGTTACTTCATTTGTGTGAAGATGCTCGCTTATTTTTTGCGAGCACTAATTTCAGACGCAGCACCCGCCGGAGGGTGACTTGGCGCCCACCAGCCTCGAACCAGCTATGGACGCAAATCGATCACATTGCGATAAGTTACCGATGGAGGGACTGCATCCAGAACTGTCGCTCGATTTGGAGCACATGTGTGGACACCGATCATGCACTTGTATGTGCTGACCTGCGGATGCGCTTTGGCGGACGCCCACGACGACGTTGTGAGGGCATTGACACCAGCCAACTGGCGAAGCCAGCTGTTCTGAATGCGTATCAAAGTACGCTGTCATGCGGGTTGGATAAACGCTCACTGGGTACAATTGAAGCTCACTGGTCTCATATTCACCAGACCATACCAGCAGCAGGAAAATCCTCATGTCTAGTGGCCAACATGGACATTGGGTCTCTTCACAGTCTCTGGAACTTATATATGCTCGCCGGCATATTCTGGCTGGAAACGAACGCAATGAGACTCGCAAAGAGCTCCGGGCGAAACTCCGTGCTAGCCTGAAGAGAGACCGCAAATCCTGGTGGTCTCATCGTGCATCAGAGATGGAAATGGCCGCTGCCCTTGGTAACCATCGTAAGTTATTCCGTCTGATACGGGAATCTGGCAGCCGAAGACCTGGTGTTAGTGAAGCAATTTGTGACGAGAGTGCACAGCCTATCCACAATTTGTCAAAACGCTTGGAGCGTTGGGCTGAGCACTTAGAAAGGCAGTTTAATCGGCCGGAATTGTTAGATTTCTCGCCGGTCACTGATCGCCCCGCTCCGTGGGCTGTCCCTTTGGATCCACCCTCTCGCTCAGAAGTCGAACGTGAGATCGAACTGTTAAAGATAAATAAAGCCGCGGGACCTGATGATCTACCTCCAGCTGACTTCAAATTCGGAGGACCTGCTCTTGTGGCTAATTTATATGAGTTACTAGTCAAATTGTGGGAGCAGGAAACTGTCCCAACCGACTGGAGCCGCTCCGTCATAGTCCCAATTTTCAAGGCAGACTCACGATCGGAATGCGGCAGCCATAGAGGAATCAGTCTGATCTCCCATGCCTCCAAATTGCTTATCTCTCTCATCCTTCGCAGACTGACTGGCACTCGTGAAAGCCAGATTCATGAAGAACGAGCCGGGTTTCGGCGAGGTCGTGGCTGCATTGACCACATTTTCACCTTGCGTCAGTATTTCGAGCACCGTCACATATATTGGCGGTCCACCGTTGTCGTGTTCCTCGATATCAAAGGCGCATTCGATTCGGTGGATAGACATGCACTTTGGGACTGTCTACTCAGGAAAGGTGTACCTGAGAAATATGTGAATATTATCCGAGCATTATATGCGCGTAGCTCGGGCAGAGTGAAGGCTTACGGCAAGTTGTCGTCGCCCTTTAATATCTCCAGCGGTGTGAGACAAGGATGCCCGCTGTCACCTTTCCTCTTCAACTTCGCTGTTGACGAAGTCATGGAAATCGCGTTTACAGGACACGACTTAGTAGGTGTGGATCTGCTCCCAGGAGAACAACTTCTTGACTTAGAGTATGCTGATGATATTTCCCTAATCTGTGATAGCTCCCAGACGTGCCAAGCGGCACTGGACAGATTAGTTTTAGCTGTCCGTCACTTCGGGCTTTGCTTCGCACCCTCGAAGTGCAAGGCGTTCCTCCTAGATTGGTCTAAACCGCCTACTTCGCTGACCGTTGGTGGGGATCAGCTAGAAGTCGTTCAAAAACTCAACTACCTGGGAAGTTGTTCTGGTCAAGTAGGTGAAGGTGATCAATTTCTGTGTAGTATACCATGAAAGTGTCGTCCATGTATCGTCGATGAAAATTAGAAGAAGCCATAAGTTTCCGATTAGGACCGCGCTCCCTTTTTGCGAGGAAAATATCGACAAGTATTGGCCCTAAAAGAGACCCCATTTAAACGCAGTCTATTTGTTGGTAGTATTTTCCGTTGAACAAGAATTATTTGTTCAAGGTGTTACGTGGAAGTAGTTCCTTTACTCATTGTGCAGCGACAGAACCACGCGGCAATGAAGCACGATCTTTATTGGCGCGAACACACACCCTACCACTCACACAGACGCACATTAATGAGATGTTTCTTTCCCATGTTGCATCATCCCTCCTGGCCTCCGCTCGTGGCACTTCTGTGCTCCTTCTTGGGGTACGGGAAAGCATCTTCTATGTCCGTTTCGCTCGTGTAACTTCGCTTCCACGCCTCCGATTCTGACAAGCCCGGAGTCGTTCGATAGCGTGCGCTTTGCTTGACCGTGGGTGTATCACTCTCCCCGGGGTTGTTTCTTGAAGATGCGATACCAGCGGTTTTGTCCGATTTATTACGTCTTCAACAAACTCTCCACCTGCTTTGCCTGCCTCGGGCTCACCCACGGATGCTGCTCCTGTCCCGTTCTATTGGGCCTGGGTTTCTCCAGCGAATCGCCTTCATTGCATCCGTCTCCCTATTCGTCCGCCTCCGTTTTAATGATCTAACTGTCCTTTGGGCAAGCGCTGCCTTCCGCCTCCCTACCATTGGACCGGAATACCGATGTCAATGTTGTTTTCGCTTAAGGATTCGGAAATAAAGTCAACAGTTGCTATCAAGGGAACATTCGGAAAGAGTGCTTCTATGTCAAAAGAGAGCAGCAAATTGTCCCCACATTCAGGTCTTCTACGTGTTTAACAAAATCAAATGTATCACTCAGTGTGGACAGATAGTTCTTTACGTAGTGGTTCTAGTAAGTCAACAAGCCACTTGGCAACTGTGTGTGCAGCATTGCCAGACATGTCGATGATCGGAAGCATTAGTATGTTGGCCTTAAGCAATTTGGTAGCCAGGAGATGCGATGTGAATGTGAGCCACATGGAGTTAAACGCAAGAGCAAGCAGCCTACAACATAGTTGTCGTGCTTGAGTTCTTTTCAGCCACTAGGTGAGTTAAGTTTCATCATTTGCGGTGTTATTTTTTGTATCTGGTCAAGCATGAATTTGGTCGTATCCTGCAAAATACATTCATCTTCCTGTTCACTTAACCTTCACGTTTGTTTACTGTGGTCTCTTACTAGGTAGCATTCAGCCACCTACGAAACATTTGCTTTACACTGCAGCTTCCTAGGTCTTTTACGACCTACGTACAGGCTGGACACTGAAGCCCTCGGAATACACGATGGGACGCACACTAAATATTTGGCGATTCTCCCCCTTCCCGACTGCAGTCGCTGAAGCTGGAACTTTACTCTTTGAGGTAATCATTATCATCATACGTCAGAAAGCAAGGTCCTTCACCCGAAGCAAGTGAATTCGTTCCCGAGGAGCCGTACTAGAAAATGCATGGCCTTAAGGGATTCAGCCTGGCGCGCTTACAATGTCTGTCCCGGTAACCTAAACTGGGGTACTTAGACAACTCAACGAATGCACTGCGTCAAGTTGATCTGCGAAGACAAACTCCAGCACCAACAGAACTTAGCGGCGAAATTCAGTACAAACCCCAAA
This sequence comes from Dicrocoelium dendriticum, assembly GCA_944474145.2. Classification (NCBI taxonomy): domain Eukaryota; kingdom Metazoa; phylum Platyhelminthes; class Trematoda; order Plagiorchiida; family Dicrocoeliidae; genus Dicrocoelium; species Dicrocoelium dendriticum. The sequence continues at coordinate 95,428,831 of OX104069.1, read as the reverse complement.
TTGTTGTATAAACACGTCAACAAGTTGTACAGAGTGCAGCGCGAGATCCCGCTTTTACACTCAACTGATGGTCTTGCGCAAACCGCACAAGATGCAGCCAAGGTATTTCGCCAACACTTCATCCATACTTTCCGGAGTGAATCAGCATTTTATCTACTTGTGACACAGCTTCCTTCGCCACCAAGGTCAAACCACTTATCTTTCACGGTAGCCGATGTGATGAAAATGCTCAAGTAATTACGCGTGCACAGCTCACATGACGTGGACGACATCAAACCGAAGGGATTGAAGACAACGGCCATGAACCTTGCCGAACCATTAGCTCGGTTTTTTAAATGTAGCAGGTACCCACAATGTGGAAACATGGACTAGTTACTCCTATTTACAAAGGTGGTAAGCATGCGGAGCGCTTGAAGTACGGTTCAATCATTCTACTCCCAGTTCTATCCAAAATAATAGAACGTTTACTTGCATCATTCCCTCGGAGTGTAATATTACTTTCGTGAGTCTTAGACCGCAGCCCTTGTAGTTAGGTGATAACGGAACTCTTGTCAGGGATTTGGCAATAACACTGTAAACAGAGAGTTCTTCGCGGATGTAACACCACTGCTTTCGGTCATGTGCTTGCGCATCTTGATTAGAAGAACTCAGAAGCTCGGGAACACCATGAACAAATGTTTTTTTCTTGCTACCCTTATTAGGAATGCCGTGTTGAACTACTGCTTCCTTTTGGTGATGGTTCCAAGGAAGATCAGGTAATATGCGCACTCCGCGCGGTGAGTTGCGAAGACGAACTGCTGAGAGCAGGACAGCCTCTGTCTCATCTGCTGAGTCTAGTGTTACTCGGGAAATTCGAAGTTCACCAGAGTGCACTGAGGTCGGGTGACGCGCAACGCGGTGCAGCATTGCAGGCTCAACGCGAATACCAATCGCCTCGCAGATGGAACTCCACTGGTTGCGATCGTCTTACAACTTGCCTTTTATTGTGCCAGATTTGGACTCAGGAACATTGGTGCACACGAGAGTTAACGCAGCGTGGGTTTGTCTAGCGAATGTTGGCTTTATAGTTTTTACCAGCAATTGCGCTTGTTTAGAAGGCACCACTGGAGTTGACGGTGGAAGCTGCGTCGTTCCACGTGTGCTCGGTACAGAAGCTGGACCTAGGTGTGTCCCTCCCGGTGTGTTTATCGAGGCAATCAGTGCGTACCTTTACTGGTTGTTTTCTGCACGGGGTTGCCTCCAGCTCTGAGCTGTCGGTGTCATGGCTGAATCTCCAGGTGAAGCATCCATAGTTGGAGGAGTGGAAGCATGCATATTTGAGGCTTGTCCACTTATGGGAGTGAGGTGACTCAGTGGATTTAGAGTCTCAGACGCTGCAGTACGGTTGGAGCGTCTAGCTCTCTTATTCGGCTTAGAGTCAGAACTTACTTTGGCTGGTTGAGGTATTCGCGTAACCATATTTACCTCCGTAGGGTCGATCTTATTATTTATAAAATGCACGATTATCTCAGTCATCCTATCTCACTTTTTCATGAGCAAAGATAAACAGTTGACTAGTGAAATGACGACATGTTGGGCAAAACCAAAATGTGTCAGCAACTGTGTTTGTCTGTCTCACTTCTTGGACGGATTTGCCTACCCATAGCGAACAGTAAGATCTAATGCAGTTAGAGCAAGTTACACTGATATTAAGGACGTTACTGCAGTTGTCTGCGCAACATAGGCGACGTTGAACCATCGGAACGCTAGTTGTCCTCTTTTCGTTTGTAGAAAGGCCTATCTGAGAGCTCACCTTGATGAGTGTTATTTGCACCAAGCTTCGCAAGCTTCGAAGCTATGCAATCGATGACTCTATACTCGGTTGGATCGGCAACTTCTTCGCTTAACATCAGCTGAAGGTGAGAGTCCGCAGCTCCATTTCCAACCCAATTGACGTTCAGTGTGGCGTGCCCTAGGATCGGTAGTGGGGCCACGTTGATTATTAGCATTCATTAACGGTCTTGCCACTGTACTGCAGTCGAATTTCTTGCTATTTTCAGATGATGTGAAAATTTGGCATGATATCAGGATGTCGGATGATCACATGGCACTGCAGAGAGATCCCGACAGGCCTTATGCTTGGTCATCCGACAACCGACTCCAGTTCAATGTGGCCAAGTGCAAAGTCGTAAGCGTACGCCATCAGCTTGTTTATGGATATCGACTTCGGTACGAGCAGTTACAACGTGCTTCCCGAGAAGACGATTTCGGGGGGATGGTGCAGTACGACTTTGGTCGTATGAAACAGGCTGTAAAGGTATCAAAATTGCCAGTCAACATCTTGGACTCTTACGGAGGGCTTACGGGAATTTTGAGCCATTAATCTCACCGTCAATGCTGACCACCAACGTGAGACCTCAGGGGGAATATCCGATCCAGACTTGGGGTCCCTGGCGCAAGCGCGAAGTCGATGCACTTGTCGCTCCACAACGTAGAGCAGCCCAACTAGTTAGAGGATTGGTTCATCTCTCCTACCAAAACAGACTTCAATCCCTGAGATTGTACAATGGTGAATATCGACGTCAGCGAGGAGACCTAACCATGGTTCACTTAATACTAACGAACCCGATTCACCCATGTCGCAATATGTTGTAGCTGAGTCAAAATACCAACCTGAGAGGCCAGCAGCCCAAACTGGCTACGCACTACAGTGGACTTGATTGTCAACGAACCATTTTCTCCCTTTGTGTGTCCCGTGCCTGGAATGCCCTTCCGACTCACGTCATTCTTGCCCCTACATTAACGCTATCCAAAAAACGCCATGATGAAACACTTTCCAGCTGTCATTACTTGGTATAGTCCGTTCCACTTGGAGGATGAAATGCCGCAAATTTACTATGTGCTTAACGGCCCCCCTTCGCAATGTGGCGATGAGGATACATGCAGAAATGTCCATGTGAGTAGCCTGGATGTATCTAAACTGGATTAACATACCACAGCTGTCAACTGAAGTAACAAACGAGTGAACATTGTCGTTGCCTTTTTCTTTTTCCCCCTTTTTATTTGAACTATAACGGCACTTTAACATATTTTGTGTGTGCACATCTCACTCCCACTTCAAACTATCCTTATGTAGTAATGCATTTAAATAAGTAGACGCTCAAAATAACGATTCACTTATTCGATGCTCCATTGCAATTTAATTTTAACTCCAACCATCCTACGGGACTTGTCAATCACATGCATTTTTACCCGTGTGAAATCATTGTTCATTGTTCAAAAATGATTCGCAGATAAGGCAAGACTCTATTAGAAAATAGACGTGCGGGAAGATAACATTTTGAAGTTCGAATGTATAAAAGAGAAAGAGAATGTTTTTGAAAGTGCACTGTGCGGTGGATGAAAATTATTGCAGGTCTCAAGATGTCTAGAAATGATCAAATCTACTAAAGGATCTCTAGAAAGGCCGCTTTATCTAGGAGTGTGCTTTATAGATCGTACTAGTAACTTGTAGTCTTTTGGCTGAAGTCCAGGTAAGATGACAGGAGAGCAGTAAAACTAATGGGGAATAACGCAATAAATCACAAACTTGAATAATAAGCTACAAGATACTGAAGGTCTGATGACATAAAAGACAGTATCCTGACTTTTTGGAAAGTTGCACAGACACGCGTGGACCAAGAAAGTTTCTGGGACAAAAAGGCACCGAGATACTAGATCGCCATCCTGTGGCTAAATTATTTGACTTCAACTTACCTTTGATTAGTTTCCACTGACCTACGTTTCTCCCTATCACCATCTTGGATTTCCATTCTTCGCTCTTGACATTTATCTTCAACGCTAGGCAGATCACTCACATGCGCACATATAATGATTGGGTTGGTGGGTGTATACCAGCCTACTAGTTCCAAAACGTTTGTCTTCTGATCAGTTGAAAATTAATAAACCACATTATGTACGCCTGCCCCCATTGTGCATTTTGGTGCCAGTACTAGATAGCTTTAAGTAAGTTCAGCCTCCATTTAATACTTGGAAATATTGGCACTGATTTTATTTTTTATTGTACTGTAGTCAGTTGAAGTGTACATTCTCAACTTCCGCTTAACCCAGTTGTTGATCATCTCCTGGATTTCCTATTCGTTTTGCTACCTTCGGTGAGGGCAATTTCTCCTGGAATAACGTGTCAGTAAAGACCGCAATAAGAAGATTCACCTCAGTTTCCTTCGACTGTGACAGAATCAGTAAAAATGGAGACTGGCAGTAGCAATCGATGTTTCCTCTTATTGGACCATATGAGTAATTTACACTTCCCTGCAGTGGTGCTGTTTATCAGCTGCGATGATCACGCACTACCCATTTCTGCTCTCTCGAACATTTGTCCTGTTTGCTATGAGCCAAACTCGGCTCATCTATATACAGAGAGATCAGGCCTCAGCAAGAGTTATTGAGACGCATATAATTTTACGACCGTGTGAAATCGATTGATACATACCATCACGTGAGTGCTGGTCTTGTTTGGTCTCGAGTCGATCACAGTTTAATAGCCGGTATGATTTTAGCACACACTGCATGTTTTCATGTTTATTAAGTGGAACGATGATTAAACATAAAGCACGATATCTGAAACACGTTGGTCGCTTTTTGTTATAATTGCGTAGATGCCTGTTATGGTTGTCACTGGTGTATCCGGTGCGCGGGCGTCGCGGTTACACTTTAACAGGTAAGAGGTCGATCGGTTTTGCTTCCTTTTGTCATTACCTTTTACCATTACCTCTCCGGCCCTCTTCCTTCCCTCTTCCGTGCTTCCTTAGCTGCTGCCTTTACATCGGCTTCTTACTTGACGGTTCGAGCTTCCAGCCGTCTACGAGGTATTTGCATTTCAGCTTGTCGCACTACTTGGACACGGGAGAGCTCAGAGAGCCGGACCGAAGAAATATTACACTGTGTAGCCGTTCCGCAGGCTTCACAGTAACAGGTAAGAAATCGATCGCTTTCGCTTCCTGTTATCCTTACCTTCCTATACTACTTCGGCACTTTCCCTTTCCTCTTTCGTGCATCCTTAGCTGCTTTCTTTACATCGGCCTCTTACTGGGCGGCTCGAGCGTCCAGCCGTCTACGAGATATGTGCATTGCAGCTTGTCGCACTACTTGAGCACGGAAGAGCTCAACACCGGACCGAAGGCATATTACGCTGGTAGGGTTGGAGCACGCCTACGGTAACGGATTGGAACACCGGCAAAGCGAACGGATTTGCGCTGACCTGATGGCGTTAGCTTAGCCCGGGGTACGCGCTGGTGAGACGAAAATTGAGCGAGTAAGAAAGTTCCTAGTCGCACGTATTCCGGTAGCGCTGACCCCTCGGAACGGACGCACACGAGAGGGGTTACAATAGACGCTCGCTAGTGACTTAGACGCGAACGCTGCTCGGTTACCGACGCACACAAAATCCCGTGACCCGACCGACTCCCGACTAACGGCGAAGAGAAAGGAAAGTGGTCTTCTGAAGGCTATTTTACGACCAACAAGAAGCGAATCACTGCCAATGCCATGGGTCATTAAGTTAGGGAAAATTGCCACCACGACGGGATGGCAGTTTGTAAAAGAACATTGTCAACAGATGTGCAGTTGTGCCGTGTCTCGGAGTGGCTGAATACTGCTGCGTTGTGGGGAGGAATTAGACCCCACTTCCCACAGCCATTATGCCGTAAGTTCTGGCGCGTTTATGCGGGGATAGTTGACGGGCCCGCAACACCTAGCTTTGAAGAGAAAGCGTACCGCTTCTGACGAGGATTGACCTGGAGGGATTTTGGCGACCTCCGGATTCTTCCTGTTCGTCGGCAAGGCGGGTTCTCCAGACGCGGCGGCGATTGAGCGGCTTCGACCGTGGTCTCGCGTTGTGTAGCCAATCCAAAGGTATCCAACAGGGTGTGCAGCGGTAAATGCACAGGAAAGCTGGCTGGCGTGGATGTTTCTCCGTGGCGCGGTCGAAGTTGATTGCGATGGCGAACCCAGGTGTTATCACCCACGGCGACATCATGCAGCATGTCATCTCGCCTGGCCATCACTGTTGCTTTGAGCCAGCGCGGTTGACTTGCGCGATAATCGCCAGCGTAGACCGGAGCTCCAACGACGAATACTTTGTGCTTGGCGCCGTCACCAGAGTGAGTAGGTGGCTTCTCAGTCGGAATGAGCGCTTCATTGGTGGTGCGTAGCTTGTGACCCATCAATGCTTCAGCTGGTGACTGGCATCCTGGCGTAGCTTGATCCGGTGTGGACCGGTATGAGAGCAGGAAGGCTTGAAGACACTCATCCACGGTCCTCTCTGCGAGGTTTCAAAAGCGCCCTCTTGAAGGTGTCGACAAATCGCTCCACTTGACCATTGGACTGGGGATGGTAAGGCGGTGAGCGAAGGTGTTCGATGCAGTGTCAGCAATCAAAGTCTTCGAAGATGGAAGACGTAAACTGGGTACCGTTGTCAGACACTAACACCTCGGGAAGGCCATGTTGACTGAAGATTCGTTGGAGACAACCCAGAGTGGCGGATGCAGTTGGTGGGTTGACGGCGACCACTTCTGGCCATTTGGAATAGGCATCGACCACGACCAGATAGGAACTGCCATCGATGGGACCAGCGTAATAATAATAATAAGCGTAGTCAATGTGCACTCGAGACCACGGTTTTGTTGGCGGATGCCAAGGAACCGGTGATTGTTGTGGTGGCTTCTTTGAGACTTGTTGACATTTCGAGCAGCGGCGGACCAAAACTTGAATGTCGTTGTTAATGCCATCCCAGTACACATAACTGCGGATAACTACCTTCATTCTGTTCATGCCGGGGTGAGCAGAATGGAGCTGGTGGTGTACAGCTTGCCGGAGACATAAAGGAAGGACAACTCGATTTGCAATCGTGAGGCAGGAATCAACCACGGAAAGGGAGTCGCGGCGGTGATGTAGTAGTTTGAGTTCACCAGACACGGCAGTGTTTGGCCAACACGTCTGAACTTAAGTGACTGCTTTCTGCAAGACAGTGTCTTGCGCAGTTGCACGACGTATGTCTGCGGCAGTAATGGGGAGACTTCGGATAGCGTTTGTGAGTTAATAACGAACGTCATCCTCAACGGTAACAGCGGCAATCACTGTGTCATCTACTGCGACATGTTTTGAAATCAGGCGGGAGAGACACAGGGCTTGACAAAATTCCTGAGTACGGTAGTAGTGGATTTGGAAGTCGTAACAAAGAAGGACGACCGCCCAACGCTGAAGTCGGCTAGCCGAATAGGTGGGAATGCCCTTCTTTGAACCGAAGATTGAAAGTAGGGGCTTGTGATCGATCAATAGCGTGAACTGCCAGACATACGACATCTTGTGGAAATTGGTGACGGCAAAGTCGATGGCAAGGGCTTCCTTCTCGATCTGACCATAGTTCTCCGCAGGCGCTAGGGTGCGGGAGACGTGCATGACAGCTTTTTCGGAACCATCTTGGAATCGTGGGGATAGAGCTGCTCCGATCCCGTAGGCAGGATCATCAGCGGCGACCAAACTCTGTAAGATTGGGTCGTAATGGGTCAACAGTGAGTCAGAACTCAGCATGGCTTTCAGGCGAACGAAAGCTTTCTCGCATGCGGGCGACCAGTGCCAAGGAACGTCCTTCTGCAACAACCGATTGAGTGGGGTTCGAACATCGTGTAGCGATGGCAGGAAGGCGTTGTAGTAGCTGATGTGACCCAGGAAGGACCGCAGCTGTGACCCATCCGCTGGAGCTGGCATCTGATGAATGCCTCTGACGTTCTCAGGATCAGGATGATGACCATTGGCAACTAAAATGAACTCAAGGTATTTGATCGACGGAAGGAAGAATTGGCATTTCTCGGTTTTCAGACGGAAACCGTACTCCTGGACCCATTGACGAACTGCAGTCAGGCGCTCTCGAAACTCTTCTGGTGTGCGACCAACAATGAGTAGATTGTCCAGGTATGCCGCCGTACCCGGAATGCCAGATATCATAACGTCCATGGTCTGTTGGAAAATGGCCTGAGCGGTTTTGACACCAAACGGGAGCCTGGTGTACTGGAGAAAACCACGGTGCATATCGGTCGTCAGGCGCGACCTCGAGCTGCAGGTAGGCGTCTGCCAGATCGATTTTTGGGAAACAAGTGTCACCGTGGAGTATTGTGAAGAGGTCGGATGGGATCGGTAGCGGGTAGCAATTTGGCTCTAGTGTCGCGTTGAGACCGGTGGAGCAATCGGCACAAATGCGGAGGGATCCATTCTGTTTCTTGACCACGACAATCGGCGCTGCCCACGCGGAATAGGACACAGGCACCAGGACGCACATCTCTTCCAAACCTTGGAGTTCGGCATCGACCAAGGGTAAGACTGCGCAGGGGACAGAGCTTTTGGGACGGAATACCGTTTGAGAACCAGGTAGGAGCGGTAACGCGGCGCCGGTGCGTGTACAGCAGCCAAGACCATCCTGAAATACGGGGCGAACTGTCTGATATCATCGGTTCAGTTGTTTGGTACTGTCGGAGAATGTATCGCATTGCAGATGGCCCGAAGAGGAAGACCGCCAAGCCAAGAGTTTACGAAGCATGACTGACGAATATGCCGATTTAAAGCTTATGCTGAAGCAACAACTTAAGTTGATATCCGTGTTAACCGAAAAGCTCTCCAGTTCTTCCCTTCATGCAGGTCCAAGCGCTAATTCTCAGTCAGTGGACCATGTGGTTAGCGGCAGCAGCGAATTGCTGTACGACGCCAAGGCTGGCGTAACCTTCGAATCTTGGTATAAAAGGTACGTGGATTTGTTCACCGTTGACTTGGCTCGCCAGGACGACGCGTGGAAGGTCCGACTGCTTCTGCGCAAACTTAGTACGCTCGAACACCAATGCTACATCTATTTCATCTTGCCGAGGAACCCATGCGACCTTACCTTTGACGAGATGGTCCGAAGGTTGTCCCAGCTTTTGTGCGAGCACTCCTCTCGGTTCAGTGCTCTTTATCAGGGTCTGCAGCTGGCCAAGCGTGATGCCGAAGAGTTCATCACATACGCGAGTGTGGTCAACCGTGAATACTAACTTTTTCAACTTGGCTGGCTCACCGAGGGCCAATTCAAATGCTTGATTTCCGTCTCTGGCCTCCAGTCTCCACAAGATGCCGATATCCGGACACGCCTCTTGTCAAAGCTAGAACAGGATAGTTCGGTCACACTCCAGAACCTGGCCGAGGAGTGTCAAACGCTGCTCAACCTGAAGCATGATACTGCCACGATCCAGAACGCCGCCGCACCTGGTATGGTCCAGGCAGTCACGGCACCGAGGGCGCAATCGTCCGAGCAGTCTTGCGTTGATTGGATTAACCGATGTAACCAAGAGTGGGCAAAGAGGAAGTGTTCCGACTGACGGATGCTGAACTGCACACTCTGGAAGCGTCCAATTTAAATGTTATTATATTACTATTACTATATCACGATGTTTGCTCTTCTTGTGCAATACCAGGCTGATGTTTAGTGCATGCGCCCAGCGATGTTCTACTGGTTAGAAGTAGGTGAGTGACTCAGCAACAACAAATGTAGAGTATCCCTGCAAAAGAATGCAACCATATCTTACGGGTTAGTGTGCGCTGACAAGGCTCCGTTGTCCTTCTTCGCTTCTGGCTTATTCAGCAGGCACACACAGACACCTATAGCTCATGGTAGTTATCCACTTTCCTGTTAGATCTTTCCACCTGCTCTACTCCAAACAACAATAACCACTACCTCCGTAACACTTCCAACCCCAGAAGAAAACCGGAAGACAAGATCTCCGAACACAAGAATGTATGAATCACATGAATGCTAAAATACGGTGCAGACCAGTTGAAAACGCTTATCGTTTTGCTTGTTCAAGTCAGGTCAGTGCGGTTAGATTAGCTGACCTGCGGTCGAATCGACAAGGTCGATTAAGGTGTTTCGCTAGCATTTGTTTGCATGAGGGCCAAGCACGCATGATGCTGTGTTAGCGTTACCAATATCGGTGAGTCGGTCGGCAATACCGACTAGTTACGGACCTTGGTACATTCTATACATGCATAGAGCTGAGGAGTGCCGCACGAGCAAGTTGCAAGTATACGCATCAATTAGTATTCCCATCTCCAAAACGCAAGAGTACTTGTCGTCTCAACCCACAACGACCGCCTGAATAGTCAAGATAATACGGGAAATTTTGTTGATTACTGACTCAATCACCTCCCACCATCAAAATTTCAACATTTTGCTGCCATGTTGGCGTCCACTGGCCATGCTACAGTGCTTCATGTTCGGCTGCCGGAGATATACTGCCAGATGCACTTTGAGTCCGAGAGCCTTCTAGAGAAGGCGGACAAAGTCGGCCGATACCCATCTAGCACTCCAATTGAAAAATTTTACACACCAATGATCAAACGCACGCCCTAAAGTTTCGCGACTGATAATCCGATTAAAGTGGGTCCGCTTTTCGCCGCACGGACATTTAGTTCATCTTGCGCGTTTGTCGTCAAAATCAACTTCATCAATGTGTGCGGTCAGTTTACTGGATATACGCGCACATAAATTCAAACTACCTGGTCGCAATGATGAACGGTTCGATTTTGTTTACTAGATACTTTGGTTACTATTGGTAGTTGTGCCCTACCGTATGTAGCTCCTTGGGCATCAGCTAAAAATCAATGTCAGATTCGTTGGAGGCCAAGTAGATCAGATATTCACTGATTCCTGTCACGCGTGTCTACAAATGTTACAATCGGAACCCAGTGGATTTCGTCATTAGCTGACTGTTAACCGCAAATGGAAAAAGGGGGTATTTTCTGATGCCATGTACCAATTGGCACATTCATGATCACACGAATCTCTACCCTTTCTCCTCCTTTGTGCAATCTTCCTGATGTTTAGGATACTGTTCTCATTTAGCTCGTGTACGAAAATAGCTTCCCTACCTCGTTTGCGTTGCATTCTGAGATTAGCATGGACACTTGTTCAACCGGCTATCGATGATGGCTTGAAATAGCAAACAGTGCTATGTAAATATCAGCCTTTCGCAACGCAATTCATATCGAGTTCGACGATATGAATCGGGGGTGTAGCTATATGTAACCACGTTTCTCACAAACGTTTATGTCAGACGTCTTACATTGGTGGCGAATCGAATTGAAATTCATTCAACCAGCGTCGCTCAAATGTGCTCAAGTTCGACTTCGCCACACTTGCTGATATCGAACATTGGAGTGAATTTGTCAGAATTTCTGAGACCTTAATACACAATTCCTGTTCGCTAGTCATGTGTTGTGGAATGTGCTGCCCCAGAACATCGGTGTTGTTGAAACTGTTACACAGCGTCAGCAGATAACACATTGCGGGGTTCTGAGTGAGCTGGTTCATTTTTGTCCATTCCTGGGTCCGGTACAGATCGTTCTGGGGATAGGCAAGGTCGGATGTTGAGCGAATAGCTCTCCGGATGTTAACAACATCTGCAAATATTTGCATCGATGATTGAATATTTGCCGGGAACGTCAAGGATGCATCCTTATGACACGCCACTGGAGATGCACAGGTTTCCCGAATGAGTGTTAACAATCCTTACCTTTATTATTCTCTCGTGTGGATAACCTTCCAAGTAGATGAGCAAGGAATTATTGTCTGGAAAATCGATTAAATCGAAGTTCACGACAGTGTATACACTCAATTCTGCCATCGGTTGGATGATGTGGTTTGTGAGGCTACTGCTTGAAAGCGCAGCCGGTGTACGATCGCATTTACCTTATTTACGATGTACTGACTGGGCTCCAGTATCTCTCGTTTCAGTCGTTAAAGGCTAAGGAGCTTTTGTTAATGTTACTGCCTCTCATCTCGGACACTATCTGCGAAAAACCAACCAAATTAAGCTAAAATCAGAGTTTGTGTCCCAATCTTAACTAGCAGTTTGGAAAGTGAACGATTTCGACTTCCTTGCCTCACGAAAGCCGGCTTCACTTGAAATGTAATTGGTCCCATCAAAACAAAGCTTGTACATTGGGCACGTAGGATGATGTTTCTGAGCTCTTTCTTGTCAGTCGCTATGCCCATGTGGTCTATAGAAACATTACTCGCGAGCTGGGTCGAGAGCGCACTGGTTTTAGGGGCTTGGTAGATGAGGATCCGGGTTAACCAAATTCAAGCAGACCCATGATCGTGGAATTAACGATGATGATGTCTCAGTAGGATGATCGACAACCTTCGAAAGGAGGAGCTATTTTACACACTAACTTGTGTACCTTTTCGCCAGTTGTCGAGCAACAGGATCGCGTGACCATTCTCACTTAGTTTATGACTACAACTGCCTACTGCGACAATTAAGTGCATGAGTAACTTCCTATTATTAAATCCGTCTGATCAGTTGTGGTAGATGGCAACATCCTACGACAAGCCGATTCGCTACAAGCCGGTTGTATGATTGCCAATGGGTTTGTAAAACTTGCTAACTGAAAGGGGAAATCTGGCAAGCTATATGAATCGGAAATACACTTCGCAGCCTGTTTACAATCCTGTCGTTTCTGTTCTATTACTGGATTGCGGTCTCACACTTGCTGGTGCGCGGGTGAAGAAGTGATTAGGGTATTCAAAAGAGATCGTTGCCATGGTGGTAATATTCGCGGGACATGGAAACCGTGGTGATAGCTCATGATGATAGTAAAAGCCCCCAACTTGAGCTCCGCCACATCTGAATAAATCTTGTTACTCTACCTCATTGCATCATTTCTTTAGTGGACCGCCAGCAAGCCCTCGAGGACTGTCTCTGCTGCACCTGACTTTATAGCACTGGTTACTCGAGCCCACCGGTTCCAGCCAGTGCCGTCTGATCAACAAGTTAGGATCAACCTACCTCATATGTACATTCTCCAGATCATAGTCGCCACTTACTGACTAACATGTGACATGTCTGGTTGTTGGGAGCAACGCTATAAGAGCAATTTAGCTCATTCATGAAATCCATGCGACTGATATTGCGGAGGTGGCAGATAGCATGGTATGTAATTATTCTGACATACAGGGACATTTTGGTCACACACCTCTTCAGGTACGATTCTTTCCAATGCAAGCGCTGACAATGGATCAATGGTTCATTACGCAAAACTGATGATTGTGAAAGCAAATAATCGTGTGGACAGAGCAAAACCTGTGTCTCTAGACTGTACATGATCTACACATGAGCGTGGCTCCAAATACACCTATCCGTATTCTACGGAAAAGGCAGATGCGCAATGCGTTAGACTATGTTACACCACCTCCCGATGTTAACGTGTCGTATCACTCAATGTGAATGGATTAGTGCATCACCTAATCGATTTTTGCTGGTTAAAATATCGTAGCAGAAGGAACCCATCTGGTAGGCTAGGGGTTACTAAACTACGGCCCGCGGCGTTAGTTTATCCAACCCACGAACAGTTCCCCAATTTGAGCACCCAAATACACCATTTCCGGGCCAAGTTGTCCTCTTGGGCAACAGAAATAATCTGAGGGGGCATTCAACATGAGTCTACTAAATTAATTTGTTCTGTGCGTAGGAGCTGAAGCGTCCCACCTGCACCCCTATGACTTAATGCGGCTGAGGTCCAATTGGCTGAAGGCGACGGGCTACACACGAACACCTACACACCTGCACAAGTGACTGGCGTACGCACGGGACAAATTAATTGAGTAGACTCATGTTGGATGCCACCTCAGATTATTTCTGTTGCCCCAGAGGACAACTTGGCTGGGAAATGGTATAGTTCACATACTTATCCTACCTATCTTTGTAGCCTTCGCCTTGATGCACTTGCGACCATGTCCTTGCATGACCTCACTCTGATTGAACACCTTCATGGGACATTTCCACCGCACCTCAGACATGTTTCGCTCCCTTATGTTGCTTGTCGGTCTCGACAGATTGAGTGATTCTCAGCGTGTAACCCATTCACCGGGACTTCTCACACCGCTTTGTAGGCGCAGGCGTCCTGTGACTGTCTCCATGGACGTCACAGTGACAGGCAAATCCGGATACGGACGCCGTCAAATCATGCCGTAACCTCGGTAGGGTTTGGCACCCTCATCCAGAATGCCTTCTCCACCCCATTCCCATGCATGTATGTTAGTCCGCAGTGCCCCATGCTGAGGCTGATGTTGCATTCTTGATGCTTCTTCACCGCAGTTGGGCTAAACCAACTTACACTTAAACTAGGTCTTTTTAAGCTGGATAAAGTTCATTCCGCTTTATTTGGTTTGTTCTGCCTCCCTGAATAATGTTCTATTAACTGGCCACGTTGCTTACACTAATTGCGCTTATCTTCGGTAATTTTGTTGCGGTTGTAGCATTTTAAGTAACTTGTGGACATTTCTTACTTATCACCGATTTGTTGCTAACCAAATTACTTCATATGGTAATTTGGCGAAGAGTTATGCCACCGTATCTGTATGCATTATTGGATTTATTTTATTTCAGCTTGTCGTTTAAAGTGAATGGCTGTTGTTTGATATCCCTGGTATGGTTGCGCTTGATGTGTATGTTGACAAGGTGCCTACCTGTCTATTACCCACTACATCGTTCATACTGGCTCCAGGAGACAGTTGGTCGTTGCTGGAGGGACGGGATGCACGGTCCTTGTGGCCGTGCTAGGCCCAAAGAGCGGTTCCATGCACTCAGTGTGGAGCGGACTACGGTCCAGCCACCGCCTTGTGTGCGGTTGATTCCCCAAATACAGCGTGCTTGTGTTTGCCTGTGAAGGAGTGTGGGCCGGCTCCGTTGATGAAACGTGGTTCCCATCCGCATGCCTCCCGGTCTTATTCCTTCGGGTTTACACTGGATATGGGGTATGTGGTTGGAGCTGTGGGTGGTGCAGCGCAAGCCATCCATGGTCCCTCTGTAGGCGCAGGCGTCCTGTGGCTTGCCACAGTGACAGGCAAATCCGAAACCGGATGCCGCCAACCATGTTAGTCCGCAAGTGAACCACTCGGTCGGCTCATTCACATACGCATAGCGCGGTGAGTTGTGGATTTCGTGCGTTGCTATTTGTACTGATTCTAACAAGTGTGGTGTCGCCCCCAACCGGCTCCATACCGCACGGTAATGAGAACGCCAAAGATCAGTCGGACCGAGATACATAAGATGAAGATAACCTACTAAACACATCATAACCAACAACAACCTCGAAGGTGCTGCTTACTACCAACTAACACTACTCAAACCGGTTCAGTTCTGAGTTGAACTTTGCTGTTGTATATCCCTCTTTTGAGTGCAATCTCCTTAGGGTCGATCGATCCGTGATTCGCTGGTTTCGTAGCTGCAACGGCGAGTCTCATTGTGCGGTGTGTCATCGGCACCCATATGCGTGCGTCTCAACGTTCACCTGCACAACGTCGTTATCGCGTCCCACTGAGGTGATCAGTGAAAGGTGAATCTGACACACCGTCTATAAAGAAGGTGGGCAGCATAGCTCCCTTAAATTCCATTCACCCCTCACGTCAAGGATGCATCGTTGAGGCAGATGCTCATGGACACCTTATTAGTCCACGATTTTTGATGTCGGCCGTCACTGACTTACGAATTCCGAGCCGAACGACGGGACTTGTAGCAATTGAAGCTTGACAATTTTACGTGCAGCGTGGAGGGCGTTTGAGGTACGTCTACAAGATGGGAGCATTTCATTGCTAAGAAAATAGAGTGATCAAGGGCAGAAACACGTCCCTGATTGACTAGTATATTGTCGATGTGGAAAATCGCTTGGGAAGACACGGGGGTAAGCCCACTGTGGCTCGGGTTCGGTGATTGCTTTAGTACCAAGCACAATTTCGCCTGGTCCGCAAACTGCTACTTCGTAATTATCCATCGGATGGCGCTACACTGGCGATGCAAAGATAGATTCTAAAGCTGGGTTCCTATAACGATTCCTCATCATCCATTCATTCCATACATTAGCTAGAAGTGAAAACAGCCATTGTGCTGCAGTGCAGTCCCTCTAACCCCGGAACATAGAGGGTCAAGTAATGTCAGGAATGAGGTAACCTTTCACCTGAATGTTGTGCGAGGGTTTAGCTCGAATTTTCCCGCCATGTACAGTCTTGTGAAGCCCCTTCAGACTAGAAAGCAGGCGATGTGGGTAGGATAATAGCCTGCCTCAAATGGAGGAGAGCGTGAGCAGAGAGCGCGGTGCGTGACGCCGTGAAGATGATAAACAAGGGGAATGGGAGTGCCGGAAGTGCACCACCGGTACGGGCATGGATCTTTCCATATGGTCTCGAAATGAGCATGGTGTATGTTGCACAATCTGACTGTGTCTGTCTCCTCGACCAGCTGAAATTAGAGAGGAATTTATGCCAGCCTAGGGTACGCTGGTTAGTATGTAGCTAGCTAGATTTCCGTTTGCCTCGAATATTGCCATTCAAAAGTTGACCGGTAGATGTTATCAGAGAGAATGTGCTTGAACGGTATTATGATTATGATTATTAGTATTATTAGTATTGTTTCATTGCGGTGATGTGTATTGCACTCATTTTATATCACGCCGCGTGGATTACAGGTGAATATTTACTTTTCCTGTGTGCACAAAGCGGCTTTTTGACTTACTTTGACTTGGTAAATCTCTACTGCTACAGTGGAACCATGGTATATAACTGATAAAAATCAAATGCTTAACAAGTCCCTTAGGATGGCCAGAATGAGGAGCGTAAATGGTGAAAAGGAAACAGTAATAAAATGAAAAGCGTTTAGGTAGGCTCACCATATTGTTCGCACAGACCCAGGCAGAAATGAGCCAACATCGATTGCGTAAGTTCCTAACGGTTGTGAAACGTTTGTTACATTATATCGTTCATCTATGTAAACAGGTTATATCTTGTAATTTGGGTTAGTTAGAGAAACGTCAGGTCATTTTTTGTACACTGATGAAGTGGGGGCAGAAACTAGTTAATTTGCGAGGGAGTTCCATGATTGGCGCACACGAAGAGTAAGAGTTTCGCTGACATTCTAGCCGACTGCACTGCGTGGTCAAATTGAGCTGATGACCCCTCAAATTCGTGTTGTGACTGAGTTGCAGTAGGTGGCGACGGATGTGGTTGGGGTTTCTCAAAATCTGGTAGCCCATTATTAGGTCGTCACGTAGGCACCGATACTGGCGGCTCTACAATCTCGGAGTCCTCACCTTAAGTTGATATAGGAGGTGAAACAACACTTTGATGTGCTTGGCAACTCTTCGCTGTGAAGTTTCGGGTGTTGCGAGATCTTGCTTGTTCCAGAGCTGTCAGGCCTGCAATGCGTATTCCACAGGAGGCCGGAAGTATGTGTTAAGCAACTGCGGACCGACAGACGCATCTGCCAAGACTGGACGTTAGCCCTCGTAAGTTGGCGCGTAACCAGACAGCAGGAAGGAAAAGGTGTACGAAGTATAGTATAATCAACAAATAACGCGCATTACTTGAAGGATGTTTGGGAGTAGCGTAAGGTTCGTAGAAAGTAGAAGTCACGATTAAACTGCACACAATAATCTGCCTCGACGGGGAATCGAACCCCGGTCCCACGAATTTCCGGTGCGCTGCTCTACCACTGAGCTACCGAGGGCTGACGATTAGGTGCGCATCCGTTCACAATATAAGAAGCGCAGAGGGGTGAGTATACACAAGTATGCAAAATCAATACGCTTCAAACCAGCATAAGTCATTTATCTTTGACCAACTCGTGACATCCCTCCTCGTCGTGGCTGAGGTCAAAGTCCGGGTTGGCAACGTTCTACCGTTTTGCGAATTCGGCTGGACGGCTGATGTTGGATCTCACCAGTTTTTCGGTTTTCGCGCCGTCCGAAATTTGTTCTCTGCTAGAACGGGTGTCAGCTTTCTTTTCGGTCGGTGTGAATGTGCCCCGGGGATGTACGTGATCCAAATGTCGGCGGACGATTAGGCCATCTGGAAGTTGCAGCTCTTTTTGACTTCCTGCAGAACCGAGCACAGTTGCTAGTTGCCAGCATTCTTCATGCGGTAACTGGGTATTTACTGCTTGATCTCTGAATGTACTTTCATCTGTTAGCTTCTCTGATGACACAGACTTCCTCTGTCACTCCTCTACTTCAATACGCGGGTTCGGAAACAACAAATGAAGCCTCGTCCTGAGATTTCTGCCGAACATCAATTCCGCCTGGGGTTTACTGGTGGTCGCAGTGGGTGTGGAACGGTAAGCAAATAGCAACCGGGCCAATTTCGTCAGTAATGTTCCCACTCGCTGCTTTAGTAGGCCTTGCTTCATCGTTTGCACAACCCGTTCGGTTAGGCCGATTGATACGGAGCCGTTTTGATATGTTGGATCCATTGTTGATAACGAACATACTATATTCAGCACTGGCAAAAGGTGGACCAAAATCTATGCATAAAACTTCCAGAATGCCAAAGGTAGTAAAGGAAGAGCGCATTTTAGAAATGGTGGCTTCATATGTCGCTTTGGTGGGGGGATGCACATCAAACCATTTCGAATGTTCGTCAATAATCAGAGGAAACATCATTCCGTTGATCGGTCCTAAGTAGTTGGTTTGAAGCCGTCACCAAGATATCCTTGTGGCGAGAACCCAAGCACCATGGCACATTTTTGTGTAGCAATTTATTTAATGAAGATAATGCTGTAAGCGCATTGAGCAAGAGGCGGCGATAGTGAGACAGTATTCCCAAGAACAGATGAAGTTCATCAATGTTCTTCGGCTCCGGACTTTCTATAATAGACTTCGGATTTAGCCAGTCGGTGGCCAAGGTAACAAACGGAAGAGGAAAGGAATTCACATTTGGTTTCTTTAAATTTAATTCTCTTCGTTCCAACCGCTCGATCACAACAATGAGGGCATGAAGATGTTCTGTCTCAGCGTCCTGAGATAAGAATATCATCCAGAAAAGCAATGCGATAATCTTCTGGAAAATGCCGGGGACAGCACTGATCCCAAAAGGCAGACGACTATGTTGGAATTCTCCTCTATGTGCAGTAATCGTAGTAAACTTCCTGGAAAGTTCGTCGAGTTTTAGCTGCGAACATACATAGCTGAGATCAAGCTTAGTAAACTTTACACCGCCGGCCAGCGTTGCGTACAAATCTTCAATGAGCGGACGTGGATAACCAACTAACATAGACGCTCAGTTGGCAATCATTTTGTAATCCCCACTAATATGTATGGAGCCGTCTGGCTTGGTTGTAGTTACGAATGGTGTAGCCCAATCACATAACTGTACAGAGGTAATAATATCTTGAGTTCGTAAGCGGGATAATTCTTCTTCCACTTTGCGACTCCTGGCGTACGGTAGTGTATGCGCTTTGATGAAGTTGAGCCGAGTATTTTCCTTTAACCTTATCGAAACCTGAAAAGCTTTTATTTTGCCCAGCCATTCGGTACAAACAGCTAAGTGTAGTTTTAGTAGTGTTTTAAGCTCTGGAACCATAGACTGTTTCACTACCTCCAGTGTATCCGGAAATGCATGCATTCAGTCCTTTCCCAGCAGATTTGGGCGATCACTGGAGACCATATATACAGGAAGTGTGTATTCTATCGCCAACCATTTACCAAGGGCACGTATCGGTTCACCAGTGTACATAAGGAGTACATATTTGAAATCGGATACGGGCGACAGCCTTTTCGCAGCGTTTTCCTTAAGAAATAAACAAATACATACATTGTCATCGACAGCGCGAGACAAGCCTGCATCCCGTATCGATTTCTGACTGCACCTTTTGTCCCGCAATATTAAACTCTGGGCTGTACGGTGTGGTCCGCATTTTGGTAACTATTCGACCATAGAAAATGCAATTCGGACTCAATCCACTCTGACTCGTCCACGGTTTTACTGGGCTTTATTCCCGGATAGTTGACGACATCCGGGTGGGATTTGCCTGTCACTGTTGCCAGCCACAGGACGCCTGCGCCTACAGAGGCACCATGGGTGGCTTGCGCTGCACCACCCACAGTTCCAACCACACACCCCATATCCAGTGTAAACCCGAAGGAATAAGATCGGGAGTCATGTGGATGGGAGCCACGTTTCATCAACGGAGCCGGCCCACACTCCTTCACAGGCAAACACAAGTACAATGTATTTGGGGAATCAGTCGCACACAAGGCGGTGGCTAGACCATTGTCAGCTCCATATTGAGTGCATGGAACCATTCTTCGAGCCTAGCACAGCCACAAGGACCGTGCACGCCGTCCCCTCCAACAACAACCAACTGTCTCCTGGAGCCAGTATGGACGAGTTAGTGGGTATAGAGAGGTAGGCACCTTGTCAACATGTATATCAAGCGCAGCTACACCTGGGATATCAAGCAACAGCCAATGACTTGAAATGAAATTATCAAATAAAACATATTTTAAAGCATACGGTTATGCCGACATAACTGTTCACTAAATTACCATTCGAAGTAACTTGGTTAGCAATGAATCGGCGATAAGGAAAATATGTCCACAAGGTACTTAAAATGCTATAAATGTAATAAAGCTAACGAAGATGTGCGCAATGAGCGTAAGCAACGTGTGCAAGTTGATAAAAGATTAAGGTAAGCAGAAAAAACCAAATAAAATGGAATTGAAAGTTATCCAGATTAAAAAGACCTAGTTGAAGTGTAAGCTGGTTTAGCCCAATTGGGGTGTAGAAGCATCATGAATGCAACCTAACCCTCAGCATGGGTACGTTCCCTGATAACTCCTGTTCAAACGAGGTTTGAACTATCTGCATACTCGCACCTAGTGACTAATTTTCCCTCAAAACCTGTATGCTGTTTTTTGATGCCCACAGTCAGGTGGACAACTATGCCGCTCACCACAACGACAGCATACAATGGAGCAATGGTTTATTACGGGTAAAAAAGCACTACTTAACAAGTCCCGTGGGATGGAAATTATTGCGAAAATCAATTGCATGATAAAGTGAAAAGCGTTGTGGTGGACTCACCATAGACTTATGTGGAATAGCGGAGATGTTCGCGTATTAAACGTATAAATCCATAAATCCATTGGTTAGGCGTTTGGCAAGACACCGTTTGATTGCGTTTTGTAGCCCTGGCTAACAAGTCATAAAATGAAATGTAAGTGAGACAATGCATCGTCAACACGTTTTTTAAATATCGCCAGATTGGGAGCAGAGACGACATAATTAGGGAGGGCGTTCCAAGGCTGACACACGCGGAGAGAAAAGAAATTTCTACGGCATTCAAGCCGGGTATACTGAATTGTCAGTTTCAGAGGGTGACCTCTTAGTTTAGTGTTGTGGTTCAATTCCAGCAGCGGACGGCAAATGTGGTTTGGGTTCTTCAGAATTTGGTAAACCATTATGTGATCCCCCACAAAAGCCGATATCGACTGCTGTACATTCTTAGAGATTTCAGTCTAAGCTGATAGGGCAGATGAAAGAGTTCCCTGACGTTCTTGGTTGCCCTTCGTTGAGGAGTTTCGAGAACAACGAGATCCTGTTTCTTCCATGGCTGCCACACCTGAATAGCATATTCCACGTGAGGTCGCACGTAGGCGTTAATCATTTGGGGAAATATTGATAGTTTAAACCGACAGAAAGTTCTGCGAAGAAGGCCGGAGTGTTGATTTCCTGTTCTCTTCGCCTTAGCTGCTTGTTTTGAACACCCGAGATCTTTCTGGACCAATATATCTAGGTCACGCTCCTGAGAAACCTTCGCCGAGGTGTGGTCTCCTAGCTTGTAAGCGCTCACCGGCTGGTGACGCAGATGTATCACCTTGCACTTAGCTATATTCAGTTGAAGCATGTTCCTCTTTGACCATTCGTAAATGCAACCTAGGTCATGTTGGCGCAGATCCTGATCTGGCTTGTTACTAATCCCCCGCCATATCTTGACCTCATCGGCGAGAGCAGAAAATTTGAGGAGATAACTGATGCCAGGTCGTTGATAAACACCAGGACTAAGCGCGGTCCCAGCACTGAGCCTTGTGGAACACCACATTACACCTCAATAGGGTTAGGGAGTGATCCCCGTTGGTGAAGGAAGCTGCCAATGCAACCAAGTACGGGATTTCCGATTCCGTAACTATGTAGCCGTTGAAGTAGGATGCAGTGATCAAGGCGGTCTAAAGCTTTGGAAAAGTCCAGATAGATGACGTCAACTCCGACCCCATTATCAGCCACTTCCGTCCAACTACCTCGTGCAATGAGTAGGTTGGTGGTGCATAACCGGTGTTGAGGGAAACCATGCTGTTCCGGTACCGAGATGTTGCATTTTCCAGGTAGTCCATTAAAGCCTCAGTGACCACTGCTTCCATCACCTTCGCGAGCACAGGGAGGAGAGTTACTGGACGATAGTTTGCAGGATCTGAACGGCTACCGCCTTTAAAAATAGGGTTATAATGCCACACTTCCACATAGTGGGGACTTGTTGTTCATCAGAGCACCTTTGGAAGAACTGTGAGATTGGTTCAGCTAGCTTGTTGGCCACAACCTTCAGTGCCTTCGGACGGATGTTGTCTGCTCCCGGAGAACTATGCTCAAGCAGTGAGAGTAACTTTCTTGATGGCTTGAAAATTACATTTGTAAACAATGGTGTCGGTAATGTGCATGAGAGGTTGTGAGTTTGAAAAATGGGGCGTATTGTAGCCGCAGGGCATTAACTGCTTCTTCAGCACTTTGTACTCTACCGCCTGTCGTGAAAAGTGGAGGGATTCTATGCTTCACTTTACGAAGATTATTGACATGCCTATACAGCAGTTTGTTGTCTGCCATGTATATTTTGGCTAGGCACTGTTGATAAGTTACTTTGTCCTCACGGACAAGTGCAGTGCAATGGTTGCGATGGATCAGGAAATGGCCCCAAATCTCTGAGTCGGGGTGAATCTTGTTCGACCGACTGTCTGGACGATGAGCTAGTGTTAATTACAGCAACACTAATGGCGGACGAATACACTCGAGGATTTCTCGAGAAACACAGCCAACCGCGAGGGCCAAAGGACTTGGTGCACACGGCAGACAAGAAGCAAGTGTATATCGAGTTACCTTTCAAAGGTGACTTAGCCACGCTGAAGACAACTAAGCGTATAATTTCGACTACACATGGAAGTTACTATGCTGCAAAAGTTGTCATCATCAACCGAACGCGAAATTTGTCCATACCTCCAACGAAGGAAGCTCAGCCTATTGGGGCCAACTCACCCTGTGTAGGTGACTGCGGAAACAGTTACATAGGCAGAACCAATAGAACGCTGCCTTCCCGAATAAAGGAGCATGTACTAAGATGGGTTCAGCGTGAAGTTACACAGATTGCCAACCGTCGTCAGATTCCATGTTGGTGCAGATCGCCGGCATCATCGATAGTCACACACCAATTAGACTCGGGTCACCAGGTAGAGTTGCGTTACATCACACTAACCCCCGCTTCTTTCGGTTTGCTGAGGCTGTGGCTATAAGTCGAATGAAGCCAGCCTTGTGTGATTTGAAACAATTGTCTGTCAGCCCAAAGCTGCATTGGACGTAGTTGTGAACTTACGTCATTTCTTTTGAACCTCAAGATTGTCTGGTTGCAGCCACTGTAACCTATATCAATGCACATCGGTTATTCTTAATGGTACTGAGCGGACAATAGGAAATACATGCGTCTACTAGTCTTCGTCTTCTTTCCGTGCTATTCAGCTTGTTGAAGGGAAGTAACTTCTTTAACTAATCTCAAGTGTAAAATATAGTTTCAAATAACGGCAGATTTGTAAAATGTCAAGTCACATAATGAAAGCACATGGTCACATCCATAACAATTAGATTGTGCACGGTATCCACAAAATCAAAACTGTCCTTAACGCTGTGCACAATAACTCGTTTTCGAATAGGTTCCAGAATCTCGATCAACCACCGCGCAGTGGAGTGTTACGGTGCGTTCTCCATATTTATGACTAGTCGTAGGGGGACGTCAGCCTTATGCGTTTTAAGCGTTACTTGAACATTCGAAAATATTCAATACATGTTATCACTTGAGGCGGCTTGTATTAAATGGAACAGTACCTAAGTAGGCAGAAATACTCTAGGTTAACCCTACATCTAGAAACACATTCGATGTCCAACATCTCATAATTGGAAGTATCCTTAAATCGCAGTAAATCCCAATCTGCGTTTTATGGCCAAACGAGATTGTGGGGGAAATGCAGATTTAAATATAATCTACGTAACCACGGAGGCTCAAAATTGTCTGCCTAGAGGAGTGTGGTTGAATAGCCAATGCTACGTTTCATGAATGCACGTTGAACACTTGCAATGACCTTCGAAGCACATTTGCATGGGTTCCTGAACAAATCACAGAAGTGTACCAGTTGAGGTCTAATACCGCTTTTCGAAGCAATTAATCTTGTCTCTTTCGGGGTGACAGCATCATACAAAATTATGTCAACCTAGTGATGGCTCAGATGACTGTCTAGATATTGGTTTGCTCATCAACTTTGACAGTGTTCTAAACATATTGTCACTAATCCTAGAGTCGGTCCTAGAGTCGATCTTCTCTATCATCCCATTAGGTTGTGTAGCTGGGTGCCTTGCCTAAGAAGCATTCTAAGAAGACATTTTCCTTAAGTCAAGATTCTACAATATCCGCTTCTTTTCCAGCAAGTTCGATGATTTTGAGCTTTCGAAAGGTTGCGAGTGCTCTGGTACTAGACTCCGCGTCTGAACAACTTTGTTTAGTGCCTTAAGTGTCCTATGTCACGGTGTCGCAGTTATTGTTAGCTGGTGTACTCATGTGTCCAAGTTAGCATGCGCGCACACTTAACTCTGTGCGTGTGTTCGACTCATAATATGCTTATCAGACCACAACGCCAAGATTATTATTTACAGCTTTCAAATCATCTGTCATGTTACTGAATATACCATACATCAACTGAAGTAGAAACAGTGTTTGATTCGAAGTAAACCACAGTTATTTCCACCAATATGGCTGAACGAGAGATATTTTCTGTCCTGTACGCTGGCGATAACCTGCGTCTCCCATCCCTCGCTATAACTCCTGATTTGACCACACCTATATAATGACCAGCCTACTATGCTGACCGTTTTAATTTTCATTGTTTGATCGTCACCGTGTAGGCCTTGTACATCCAGACCCCCGTATGTTGAACACCATTATATGTTGACCAGTTTGTTCCAGTCCCTTAAGTGGTCAAATTACGTATATTAAATGGGGTTTGAAAAAATGCACTTGCAAAAATTTTAGTGCTAACACACATAATTGGGGATCTTTGAAAACATTAGGCATTTAGCAGATAGATATTACTCTTACGTAAACTATGCTTGTCCTGATATGTCGCAGGATTTGTAACAACGGCTTACTAATGGCAAAAGATCTAGGGCATAACGAGCACAGCAAGATGGCCTACGTGAGCATCATTTGTCTCCAAATAAAAGTCGTCAACAACGAGTTCAAGTTCAATCGCATTGGAAGATTTCGGTGAACACATTCCCTATGAATTCAAATTGCCCAGTCAAAGCTAAGTCTCTAGTATGGAAATGTATTTGATTGAACAGCACACGATCGAATGTACAGAATAAGATACTGGGTTCTGGAGCACCCGACTTGTGTTTACATTAGGACATGCCATATCTACCAGGGCCTATGTTTACATCGAAATAAGCATTGGTCATTACTGTAGTTTGCATCCGATCGAGAATTCAGAAAGCTTCCTTGTCCAGCGTGTACTTAGGTCATAATAGACATAGGAAGGTGCATTGGAAAACAATATCACGTAGGTGGCTGGATGCCCATATCACAAACACCTAGTAAGTGACTACAGTAAACCAAACATGAAGGTAAAGAGAAGAGGAAGAATCAGTGGTTGTCTACCCGAGGTACAACGATCTCCTTAGTTTGGGAATCAGTACTCGGTCACACTCGGACCTGCTACTTCATACCCTCACCCTGTTAACAGCCACTCTCCTCAGTGCTTACAGTAGTCCTAGTAGGTCCCGACCTGCTGATGTAAAGAACAACTCCTGAGTACAATCTGCTCGGTTCGAGAAGTTCTGTGACAAACAGCATGGTCACTGGAAAGTTAATGATCACATCAAAGGGTAAAGATCCAGATTCGGGGCCTGCTGTTAGGAGCCGCAGCATCGCTGAATATTACGAAGCTTCTGGTTGACGATATGTTGATGTGCGAAAGAACGGATGAACACTGTGTGCAAGTTTCGAGAGATTCCTTGACAAGCAGTATGGTCATTGGAAATTTAATGATTGCCTCAAAGAGTAACGATCCAGCTTCAGCGACAGCATTCGGGAAGTGGTTTGATCGCCAAATATTTAGTGTGCGTCCGATCGCGTATTCCGAGGGTTTCAGTGTCCAGCCTGTACGTAGGTCATAAAAGACCCAGGAAGCTGCAGTGTAAAGCGAATGTTTCGTAGGTGGCTGAATGATACCTAGTAATGGACCACAGTAAACCAAACGTGAAGGTAAAGTGAACAGAAACATACATGCATTTATCTGGATACGACCAAGTTCATGATTGACCAGATACAAAAAGATAACACCGCAAATGATGAAGCTTAACTCACCGAGTGGCTGAAAAGAACTCAAGTACGACAGTCATATTGAAAGCTGCTTGCTCTTGAGTCCAACTCCATGTGGCTAACACCCAGCGCTCCCTGAACTTGCCGGCACCTGGCCCTTCATGATCTAGCCGATGGTTGTTCCTCATTTTTAATTGTCCTGCAATCCTGAAAGG